>CM046832.1:10719107-11264107 GCA_025618425.1 Heliocidaris tuberculata | reverse complement strand
GGAGATGTCAGCTAGTCTAGTGGTCAGCTTTCTGTTTTCGCCTACAAACCGTCACCGGTTCGAAAAGGAGTCACGTCTTTCAGATGGGGACGTTAAAGGTTGGTCCCCAGAATAAATAATCATGTCTGATTAATACAGGTCTGTCAACTCAATTACTACCTGTAATTTCAGTGTTGTAACACTGGGTCTAATCAATTTAGAGATTTGGTAGGGATACTGACTATGTTCATCCATTTTACTGAATACATAATTGGTTACTTCAGATAATCTTCAATGAATATTCATAATGAATCAATTTAGTAGCATTTATATTTTGCACAGGATACAACCGTTACAGCAATGTAATTACTATATCTAAGACCTGTAATTTATCCAAAATATAATTTAGATTAGATAACTAGACAAAGGTTCCCTTATTGTCTACAGTTATACTATAATGAAGGTTCAACCTACTAATCTGGTATATAAGCGAGGGTGGTATTGGTAGACTCGCCATGATCCGTATTATCTGCACAGGTCTGTAGGGCTTCATCCCAGGTCATTTGTCCTTCCAAGAGTTTGTAGCAATAAATATCGCTTCCGAACCAACCCTGTCAAAGGAGGGTCAAGAAATAATGCTTGTGATGTCGCTTTCAAGTTTGTTGATTTTTAAAGATAAAGTTGAGTTCTGGTCATGAGATTGAATTGTGAAAGAAACTGTCTCAAAGCAATTGGGAAAGGATGATTATATAGCACAGAAGAATTGTTGTATGCTGTATAGGTTTTGGAATCACAAAAATGATAAGCAATTGACTCAATCCTGCCGAGAGTAACATGCACTGCACACAGAAATGTGTATATGGGACTACACACAAATGTTCGGCCCGAACATTTCAGCTGTTTCTTGTCATATTTTGAATGTGAGGGCATTTGAAGAGCAATCCTTTTCAGGGAACATATCTACTATGATAATCTTCCAAACTAACATAATAAGAATGAGAAAGCTCACATATTATTTTTTTACCTTTCCCGGAACTCAAGCTTTCCTTTAAAGACATAAGGCACTATTGCGATTGACAATACAGGAGTCTATAATTATATGGTAGTACTGCTTCTGACCGGTATATGTTAGTATTATATTTTTCACTTTTTGCCTTGTTAATATAATTAAAAACTTTTTTTTTTAACGAATTGAGCAAAGTCTGAAGTCACCAGAAAAGTGATAACCAGCTCTTGAGCTGTCAAAATAGTCGTCATCACACAAAAACTGGTCAAATTCCCAGTGATCAAAACAATGAGCTTATACTGTTCAAAATATACTCCCTATACTGTTATCTTAATGAGATGTTAAACCACTGATTTAGGTCCAGTAGCCGCATCTACTACTATTAGAAATGATAACAGTAGAAATATATGTAGTATTCCATAAATTATGGGTATTGTATAGTCAACTTGTCACTACTGTGATACTCTTCAACAGTGTTTATAATAAATATTGAAACCGTCATTACAATAAAAATAAAAAACCATGCACCTGCCTATAAAGACCAATTTCTTGTTTCTGTTATGAATTGTTTTTAAAACGGTTTTTTTTTGTTTTGTTTTGTTTTGTTTTGTTTTGTTTTGTTTTTTTGGGGGGGTTTAGAGTAAAGTACCGTAAAATAGTATAGCAGCAGTAAAATTGAAAGTATTAATAACAACAGCAAGAGAAGGAGGATGAGTAAGAATTGGAGCATATAGTAGTTTTTGTATAAGCAACATCAATAATCTACTAGTAGTGACATTAGTATTCGTGTAGTAACCACGCTAGGTAAAGAATGATGCGTGTCCATTCGTAAATATATAATAAATAATAAATAAATATCAGTCCACATACTTACCATGGGACAGTCATATTCAGGCGGTGGGATCTCAGATGGGCCAAAGTTGCCCTTCTCCTTCTGACAGACATAACCAAAGTCTTCTGCTTTACAATCGTAGTCGGCCCATTTCCCGGCGGAGTATTCCCGGCCTGTACTGTCTTTCCCACTCTTTGAATATCAAGAGATGAGGCGTGAGAGAATCCACATGGTGTCTAAATAATGTAGCATTTACGCAAATCTTCCACGACCTTAACATGTAAACTCATCTTACGAAATTTGATAGTTAAATCAATTTCCTTGGAGGAATGACATGATCGACAATAAAGAAAGAACAAGCAAAACATCATAAAGATACTCGAACCATTAGTAGTAAAGTTATCATTCCCCCAGTCATGAAAATATGACACGTCATTCCCTCTCTAAGAATAGAAAATGTCTCTTCGGAACCCAAATGTACCACCATGACTATAGTAGGCTATGCGCGATATTTAAACATTTAAACAATTGCGAAGGACTTATTCTTTCATTAATTTATGTGTTTTGCTTCCATGTCAAAAATTTTGACAGACTCTTGTGACATCCTTTGGATTATACCTGGGAATAGGCGAAGACACAATCCTGAGAGTCGGTGAAGTCATCAGGTTCTCCTGCATTCCAGTTAGTATACGTGACATCAGACCCATCGGCCCACTCAAAGGTCATCTGATGGGAAAGGTCATTCAGCCCGATCCACGCCCCTTTACTTGATAGAACTGCAACAAAAATAGATATCACGATCATTCTGTATGTTTATATCTACATCACTTTCGGTTAGGTCACGTCACTATACGCGTTTCCAAAGAGCTTTTGGAAATTATTACCCAGGCTTTAGCTCCGGCAACCGTTATCAGGGCACAGCTCATTCAACATGTTCAAGGAAAATCTTACTGCAGGCACCCTTTTAGTTCTTATTTTATTACTGAAATACTGACATTTCATTTATGATAATGAATAGTGTGTAATAGACAGGGATTGGTATTAAACTTACGTGTCTCTCTGTTATCAGACAGCATTCTATTGATGCTGTATAACTGGTCCGATGAAGTCCTGACCTGTGCCAATTGACCTCCTTTCGACTTGCAGTAAGAGGCCGCCTGAGACCACGTCATTGGCTCATTGACCACGGAATAGCGATGATCTGAAGGAAGAATTTCAAAATTACAAACTTACATAGGCCCAAGCATTGGTAAATCATAAAAAAGGTGATATCAAAAGTTTGATCAATTTTGAGAAATGAATGACAGAACTCTTCCGGAGTAAGAATTTTCTTGTACCGATAATGACAATCAATTATTTTTTGAATAATGATATAGTTCAAATATCAGATACATCAAAATAAATATAGATAGATACAATATCTATATGTGTGTGTATATATATATATATATATATATATATATATAATAATAATAATAAAAACAGATTTCCCCATGCATTTTTAAAATCGAGTTCTATACTCTATCAAAATGAAAATCTTACTTCCTGATCCGTAATAGGCACTATTAGGGTCAATATCTTCACAGATGAACCTCTCATCATTGTCACATGACCAATCGTACCATTCAAACTGGTAGTTCGTAGGATCCGATTCGTCCACAGGCCTGTGACGTAAGAACGAACAAAAGGAAAACTCAAATTATCTTCTCCCATACTATTCGACTCAAGGAATTTATTGGTCATGAGAATGAAATATCTAACATTTGGACAAATCTTAATGAGAAAAAGAAAAAGGGAAGTTTTTAAGTTACATTCTAAAAAATATCTAAAAAGAAGCAACCGTTGTTAATTTTGAAATATGCAGTTTGCTTCTCATCTATCTCGTAAAATACCGCTATTATTGCTCTCTCCTTATTTCTGTCCGATAACGTCATATAGAAGACAGGTAAGACATACATAGACATATTACAGAATGACTTGTGGAATTTGATTTAAGTTTAACATTATATTCTCCTCAATGTGATTCCCGAACGAAGATAACTTATCAAATTCTCTTCGCTTAAGAAAAACGTTTGCTTTTGCCTTTGAGTAATTAAAAAAAAAAGACTTACGCCATAAGACCACAATGCTCCCCAGGAGCTATGTAGTTATTCGGTTCACCTGAACGCCATTTGAAGTATGTCTGAGACGTCGTACCGTCAGGGTCACCACCGGTTACCCATTGACCTTCCTGGTTGATATCATTCACCCCAAGCCAGAAGATATCAGATTCTAAAGGGTTTCATGTGGAAGGAAATAACAAATGAAATGATTATTATGGAATTAATAACAAATTTAGAGCCTAGTTACAGGCAAATTGGGAAAATGAATTCATTAAAAGGGTGTGACAAAGGAAATCAAATACATTTTAACTTTTAAAAACCCGTTAAATCAAAAGCACATGAACAGGTACAAAGGGCAAGCGTACAATGAGTTATTTTGCCCCTCTGGACACGGCTACTGAAGTTCCGAGGGACACACTGAAAGACACACTGACCGAAATTTTGGTCAGTGAAATTTCGTGAACATCTACGTTTCTCGCGGTTTGCAGAAGGAAGGTCTACTAGTCCGAATTTCAGTACAGTTAACCCTCATGAATCATGTTGTCTGAGGGCTTACGAGACTAAAGGCTTGCCAGACCGAAATCTTTGTTTTGGGGCCAAATAAAAGTAAAAAATAAAGGTGTATGAGACCGAAAACGCAATGGAAAATCATACGAGGAAAACACTGAAAGACAGGAAAAGTTGGGTTTCAACGGCCTTTGTTCTTGTAAAGATGTTTCCTTCACCCCGGATTTGAAAGCCTTGGTCCCATAAACCTTAGGGCAACTAGGATGATCCTATGAAGCACAACTGTTATATAAGTAAAGTCTACAAATAATATCCTGCAGCAGCCTACAGATTTTGTACAATGCATATCCAAGATGAGCTAGTGATAATCTCCATAGCACTTACTGAAAGGATCATAGATGGAGTTGAGGAGTGTCACCATGTCCTCTTGGTCTTTGTCGTTGTTAATGGTGGCCATAGTACCATCGTACTTCACACAGTGGGCTTGTGCGTCAGCATAGGTCATTGAATCGACATGAGCTGTGTATCTGCCGTAATTTGCATCACCGCCATTGTTCTCGTTTTCACACACCACCTGGAACTTCTTCTCGCAAACCTCGTCATTCCATTGCCAGTTATATTGGTATCTGGTGGTAGATTGTAGGGAGAGAAAACGAATTTATTATTTTTTCACTATGTCTTTGTATAAAGTTATTCTATGAAATAAACCATTAAAAACAAGAACAGCAGAATGGGAAACCATTAAAAAAAACAAGATAAATAATGATAAAAGGAAAAGAAAGGACGTTGAAAAGAGAAAATTAGACGACAACCATGGACAAGTAATTAATTTGAACGGATGGTGTAGGAAAGGGGAAAAAATGAGAACTGAAGTAAAAAGGGAATTTAGAATTACAATTAGGCCTTTCAATAAAAACGTTTACATGCGAAATGTCTAAAAAGTTTTGATATAGAATTTGAATATTTGCTTTCAAAAGTAAGTGATTTTAAAATCGAATATTTTGGACATTTTAATCTTTTCAAGCGATCAAGACGTTATTTCTATTTTTGCATGAGTAATCATTAAAACTGATCGTAGGCAAAGAAGAGCGATCAAACTCATTTCTATCTCAGACCCTGACGCAACCTCAAATATTCATACAAGTAATATCTACTTACTGCATACTGACGCAGTCCTCACCGGAGCCTCCTACATTGTCAGGCTGTCCATCGGCCCAGTTTAGGTAGCTAAGCGGTGTTTCATTGGTCCCGTTTCCGTACGTCCATGTATCGTGCTTCTGAATGTCATTCGCTCCGAAGAAATAGTACTGACGGCTCTCTATATTATCAGATCAGGAATACAATAATATTGATTAGTACAAACATTTATGTAATGCTGCCGTTTTTAAATACATTGTAAATAATCTAGACATAAATAAGAATAGTCATAATCTGAATGAATAAAAAAACTTCATCACCAACACCGAAATTGTTCGGCAATTCTTATAGCAACAGGACACCAGTAGATAGCCATATACTGCTGTTAGTTTGTGGCGCCCTTGTTTAAGTTCGTTCAGCCTTATACTCCGCATATCGGTTACATGTTCTGCTCAACACAAGGCTGGCTCCTAATATTGGAAGGTGGTGCAAGTTTCTGTTCCTCCCCCCCCCCCCAAATTATAACCTAATAAATCAGAATTCGTTCTAAAATCATTAAGACATTATACACTAAATTACAGGCCTAAACGCATATGATAGCGAACATAACAATGACGTCACATGAAAAATAGGGTATTTTATGATCATCTGCGGAGTGACGTTTTGTCTGTTCTGCCCTGCCTCACGACTGGGAACGCAACTGTGTTCCTCATGTTTCCTTTTCCTTCGCTCCCCCACCCTCTCTCTCTCTCTCTCTCTGTCTCTGTCTGTCTCTGTCTGTCTCTGTCTCTGTCTGTCTCTATCTATTTCTTTCCTTATTATCATACCTTTTGAGAGCATACTAGCGATGTGTATCATCTCGCCTTCACTATGGACAGTGACAAGGGCAGCACCCAGAGAATCGCAGCTTGACAGAGCTTTACTCCACCCTACAAAGTCCCGCTGCACCAAGTAGCAGTGAGACCCATAGCCTTCCCAATCCGTCGGGCACCGGGAGCCGGGAGCTGCATAAAATGTACCAACATAGAAAAAACGATTGCTGACTCTGGTTTTTTAGCGAACTAAATCACTGTAAACCTCAGATCTCTCCTCCCGATATAACTGATTGGGATGTGCAGGTCGACAATCAGAACACTGGCGTTTATAGTTTAGGTAGGGTAAACTGAGGCCCTGTTTCTTAGAACTTGCTATATATTATTATAATAAAGGCCATAAATCTAGAGAATTTGCTCCCATCCAATCAAACACAACAAGCTAAGTAGCTTATAATTATTGTGACTTGTTATTGATTACAAGTTTGTATAAAAACAGGATCCAGGTAAGTTGAACAACTATAACGATTGAGGGGTTGGGGCGACAATCACACTGATTTAAAACGGGGCATCATCATCACGTAATTATTAAGGGGGTTGCCGCCAATGCACCTCTAAAGCCGGCGCCCTGGGGTAAACAGTCACACGTGAAAAGGTAGATTAGCTATTATAAATAAATTCATTTAAGATACGGATAGCATAATGACAAAACGAAATTACAAGATGATTACCTAGAGTTGTTGGTGCAGGAGATGATCCTGTGCCAGTCTGACCTGAAACATAAACGACAAGAAAGCCATTATCATCCAGAATACAAGAAAAAGAAAGTTTAAGGTAAAGTTATTCTGCATTCAGAATTAAAATGATAATGTTTGATTTAGTAAATATTGTTGTATAACATTCATAAATTCATTCATTACCCTTTCATCTTGCTAGGAAGAAGAGGGTTAGCAATTTTCACAAACAAAACAAATATTTGCAAAGAGACCTTTCCATGTAACATAATTATATGTTAATAGATGTATATCTCTTTCACCTCTCTCTCTCTCTTTCTCTCTCCCTCTCTCTCTCGCTCTCTCTCTCTCTTCTCTTCTGAGGGAGTGAGGATGTTTGTTATCCGTTTGAATTTATTGTATATTTTGCTGATTTGAAAATCAAGTACATGTGAATGATTGAAAGGGGGAAGACGAAATATATAGTCTGAATCTTACTCCTTTTCTTGCAGATGTGAGGGAACGTGAGATCACACTGTTCATCCGACCACATTCCGTTTCCTCTTGCCAATAATACACATTCTTCAATACCATGAAGATTATCAGGCTGGCCTAGACAAGGAAAGGGAAAGAATACAATTAAATTTACTTTTTTAACATTTGTATTGCTATGACGCATTGGGCTATCAAAGCATGATATATCGGTAGTATGTGTTCGCACATACAGAAGGACATATGGAACTACAATTCCTTTTTTTTAATGATAAATCATCTTCCTGTTTTGGACTTTACAAGACAAAATCAATCAAAAGTATTATAAACATGATAAACGTGAAAAACGAATCTCAAGTAAAATATTTTTCCACAAAATAATACCGGTGGACAATAATAACGACCATATTTTGTCTTTGCGAGTTTCGCAACCAATTCTGAAAACAATTGCAACGAAAGAAAAGGAAACAAATTTGTTTTAATTGACAAACCGATAGTCTTTTCTTTGAAACCTTTCCAATTTGTTATGGAAAGATTGCAGGATATGATTATGACCAGTTCAACCCTCACATTTTTACTTATGTTGAATATTGAATAGAGGTTGTGAACTTCGACTCTGTGGAAAAATGGTAAGTTTTCACATCATGACGAAGTTCTTACATAATTTCATCAATGGAAACAAAATCTGGAACATTCTTATGAACCATTTCTACCAAGAAGAAAGTTTTGCAGTACCTGTTTGCCAGTTTAAGAATGAGAAGGGACTACCATCTGTCCACTCCCAGCCAGCTTCATGGTAGCGATCATTAGCTCCTATCCAGAAACCATCTACCTCCGTCTCTGCTATCATGCCTTAAAAAAAGGAATCAAATAAAAGTATTCGTCTTTAATTATTCATTATATTTACGGATAACCTAGAAATCAATAGTTCCCCCTCTACTTTTAGCTGGATATATCATATGTTACAGAAGTATTTTTGTAAAAAGTTTGGAAATGAACTAGAATTGAATAACAAGTGTTATCATATCTTTTCTCTGTTCAAAGCATAATGTAGATTAGATGTTGGGCCTTATTTTTGTATAAGCTCAGAGATTCACATAAAGATTTGTCCCCTCTACCGCCAACGAAATGTGTTCCTGTAATCCTTTAATTCATTCGTGTTTAAGGTATACGAGGCTTAATTTCAATCTAAAAAGTGGTAAAACCGAGGATGATTCTGCTGAACTAACCAACAATAAGATTTGATTCTGCCTCGGATCCGATACTTAAGAGGTTGGCATCGTCTTGTTCACAAGCTTCCTGGGCTTGGTCGAAACTTAGATATGAATCCTTGTCTATCTTGTAACACCACTCTTCAGTTGGGTCTGCTTTCCAGCCCTCACCACAAATCTCTGCAAAAAGGTTTCAAGATAATAAAAAGAAAAATGGGAATTCGTGAAGTGTTTATAGCCATGATAGCTTTATCACCAGCACATTCTTTTAGTGAAAGAAGGGCTTTAAACGTAGTCAACGAGCTTTTCTACATGAACTTTTAACTGATCTTGAAACTGGGAGCTCTTAGTGGAGCTCATCATCAATTCATTTTGTTACGGCTTTTACTCCTCTGAAAGAGGATGTATATATATATATATATATATATATATATATATATATATATATATATATATATATAAACAATTGTAAGGAAATAACATATACAAAAGCTTTGGCAACTATTGTGGAAATAATATAATTGTGAGAAATGAAAATGAGAGAATAATGTTCAAAACTCACCTGCCCCGACAAAGAAATCAATTAATGAGGTTGAAGATTTGTCAATCTGTCGGTCAATTGAATCAGGTGTCGCCGAAACCACTAGCACGTCTCCGTGGTCTTGTGGTTGGCACTGGCCTTCTAAGCCAACGGCCCGGGTTCGATTCCCGGCGGAGACATTTTTTCAACCTTTGCAAAAATTTCAAAACGGGAGGACAGCTCTGGGGAACTTTGATTTAAGCTACGCAACCATTATTCTCTCATTTTCATTTTTCACAATTATATATATATATATATATATATATATATATATATGTGTGTGTGTGTGTGTTTGTGTGTGTGTGTGTGTGTATAATATATAATATGTATGTGAACAGATAATGATGGAACGGAATCTAAATTTAACATGGTTCAACCGAACGGTACACACATCCACACCTCTCTCGCTATATAAATACACACACACACACACACACACCCACGCACACACACACACACACACATATATATATATATATATATATATATATATAAATGATACCTGAGAGTGATCTTGTGAAATTTATATGAATACTTCTTCACATGCATTGAATTAACGATTCTCCTGAGTTTTGTTTATACATGTTTGATCCATTTTTTTTGTCATTCTCAGATATTCTGTCTGTCTTACCTGCTATATCACACTGTGGAATATCGCATGATTCTCTCTTTAAACCATGAGTATCTTTGTGATAGCAGAACGGAGCATCGTAATATGTAGTTGGGTTGCGGCAGTAATTCTCATCCAAACCTATGAGGGATTATTATGAAATCGACAACAAAGTACCAACTGAGAGATATAGATCCAGATTCTTTTATTCATCATTTTCAATTAATCATACAACTTAGTGCATAAGATAAATACATTTCTGATGAGAACGATTTTTTGTTTTTATAAATCCCAGTCAAAAAATTATTGAACATCAATCACTTCACAATATATGATTCACAAGTTTTGACCTCCAAAATATTTGTTTCTCTGAAAAAAGTAGGATATACTAAAAAGCTTGGCTTATATGTTACATGCCCCAAAACTAAGTCAACTTAATCTATGATTGGGTCATTGGGTAGTATTATTAGATACGAAATTATTGTGAAATATAATAAAAGCATATTTATCTAGGAACTTTTATTCCTATGGTTTATTTTTAAAGTTTAGCGTCGATATTGATCACTGAAAATGGAGGACCATTTTCGAGATCAAATAGTTTTGCAGGTGCACCACCTACAACCTGAGAAGAATTTAAACCACTATATCAGGGTGATTTCCGCGCCGTTCAGTATGTCTATAAATTATTTTGCGGAAAAGAGGATCATCACCCTTTTTGATAACAAATCACTCATGGATAAACAAAATTCATCATCATCTATGACACTGATGTATACTGGTGAAGGCTCTTGACTCTCATACGAGAGGTCCTGGGTTTGATCCTTGCTCAGCGCTTAATCCTTGATTAAGGCGTTTTCCCACATTTGTCCCTCTCAACCCAGGTATTATATGGGGTATCTGCAATACTGGGGTAATGATATTGCTGGGCCCGCAGGAAGAGCAGTATTAATCATGATGTGGCTACCCTGGGTAAATAAGACCAAATTATTTTATCATTGCTTGGTATCTCTGACCTGAGTTTGGGAATCGTTCTGGGGTGTAGTAAGTATCTGTCCACTCCACGCAAACATGACCCGAGGCTGTAGTACGGGCCGGACCACGATACGATGTACCTCTGACTGTGGGATCGTAGCATCCAACATCTTCAGCTGTTAGGTGGAAATATCATTCAGTGTAATGATAGGGCTGTTAATACAACTTTTTCTTTCAGAAGAGGAGATAGTGTTTTAACGTCTAATGCATCATGTATGTACTGACATAATGGGTGATAGGTGTGGTGTGGGGTTAAAGGATATTAAAGATGATTTCTATGATTATCACACGCAGGTCAGTTATCGTAATCATAGTGTTATGCAAATTACAATCATGAGACAAGCGCAACTGTGAAAAAAACTTTTATAAAGATAAATATTTATTAAGTGGCGAATATAAATGTCTTGAAGTTCCAGCCACTTTTACGCTGTTTACTTTTTTAACTGATGCAATTATCTATTTTCTTTTTGAATTAATGGGGAATGGCTGGATCAAAATCACAATGGAAACGGGTCACTTGCTAAACACATAGATTTTCATAATTTCTATGAAGCTTGATAAATTATATAATTACTAAGTACTACAGTGGAAAAATCATACTTACGATTACATTCTGGCAATCCACATTATGACCAATCAGTTTTGTTATATGAATGTTATCAAAGAACATACTTACGAATACATTCTGGGACTCTACAGTACCCTCCCTTGCCAAAAGTATTGCAACATAGTGAAATTCGTTCGTTTTTTGTTATAGCGATGTTTTGTTCTAAATCACTGAATTGTAACCAACATTTCGTTATAAAAGGAAGGTGGACATGTTAATTTAATATACCTGATAATAAGATCTTAAATCATGTAATAGAAATTCATTAAAACATCGCTTAATTACATGTCATAAATTGCCTCCTGTGTAATGCATGTATATATGTTGCAATACCTTTGGCAAGGAAGGGTATGACCAATCAATTCTGCTATGAATGTTATCAAATTAGAACATACTTACGATTACATTCTGGCACTCCAAAATATGACCAATTAGTTCTGTTATGAATGTTATCAAAGAGCATACTTACGATAACATTCTGGCACTCCACAATATGACCAATCAGTTCTGCTATAAATGTTATCAAAAAGCATACTTACGATTACATTCTAGCACTCCACAATACGACCAATCAGGGCCCTGTTTCATAATATTTGTCATCAATAACAACTGCCTCAATTCTATGACAAAGTCGCTCTCAGCCAATCAGATTCAAGGATTTCAGTAGCTACTAACAACTATTGTAACTTTTCATTGATAACAAATTTTTATGAAACGGGACCCAGTTCTGTTATGAATGTTATCAAAGAGCATACTTACGATTGATTCTAGCACTCCACAAAATGACAATATAACCAATCAGTTCTGTTATGAATGTTATCAAAGAACATACTTACGATAACATTCTGGCACTCCACAGTATGACCAATCGGTTCTGTTATGAATGTTATCAAAGAACATACTTACGATTCCATTCTGGCACTCCACAGTATGACCAATCGGTTCTGTTATGAATGTTATCAAATAACATACTTACGATTACATTCTGGCACTCCACAGTATGACCAATCAGTTCTGTTATGAATGTTATCATAAAAGTAGCACCAAGGAGCCATCGCACCATTCGGGTTCCGACAATAGTTTTCCTGGAGTCCTAGAAAATGAAAAAGGAAAGTTAGATTGAAAAAAATTAATGATTTAATCTCTCCAGTGCCCACTCTTAATTGTGTTTTTTGTGCAATTTCATGCATTCCCACTCGACTTAAATGCATTTTCATCATGTAAAAAGCTTTATTTTCAAATCTAATGGAGTACAACATTTTGTGAGAAATCGAACTTTTCTTTCTGATCAGACTTGTTTTAAAATATGCATTTGAATTCATTTTTTCTACACAGACATTACTTCAGTTCAATATCATCTAATTTATATTTGTCCTGCTGCCCTTTCTGGTGTCATTCACTTCGACATAATCCTCTTATGAAATACTATATTACTATTACATTTTTTGTTCTGCCAAAAGTGTTCAGTTGAAGGATAATTTTGATATAAGGATGGACCTTTTGTCTGGAAAAATATTTCCGGGTAGTCACTGAATATTGAGATGTAATGTCTTTATCAAGCAGTGGCGGAATTACGGGAGGAAGGGGATGTGATTTTCCAAAGGTTTATTTTTGTTGTTGTTGTTGTTGCTTTTTTGTTGCTCGCTTGTCAGAGATTTGCGAGACATAATGTCGCTTTCGGAAAAAATGTGAAAACTTTGTTTCTTGTTTATTTTGCTATTCAAACATTTTGAAAAAAACAAACAAAACAACAACAACAACATGTGCCTCCCTTCCGTCGCAAACCTGTTATCAAATATCTACCGTATGTTTGGTTCCTCTCGTAATAGTCCTGATCTGCATCGTATATTGGCTCGACATCGGCACTGTTTAGGGTACTCAGTAAGCACAAGGAGTCGGACCCATCAGTACCAGCTTTATAATCGAATGCCTTACAGAAGAAGTCCTTGTGGTTGAGGCACTCATACGCACACTTATCAAGACTGATTCCGTTGATACTTGTCGCGACTGGGCGGATGGCTTTGT
Source organism: Heliocidaris tuberculata (assembly GCA_025618425.1). Taxonomy (NCBI): domain Eukaryota; kingdom Metazoa; phylum Echinodermata; class Echinoidea; order Camarodonta; family Echinometridae; genus Heliocidaris; species Heliocidaris tuberculata. The sequence goes on along the minus strand of CM046832.1, from coordinate 11,250,462 downwards.
AGGGCTGCATCGAGAATTCATTTAGCGGAACTGCGACAAGGAAAGTAACGAGGATGACAGGTCATGTTAGGAGGAGGTTATTCTGCACTGTCTATGAGCATAGCCTGTAAGTAGAAAATTTTAAATTTGCCAAAGATGGATCAGACTTTTGAAGTCTACGGCGTTGCATAGCCCCCCCCCCCCCCGGGCACCATATGGCTAGAAATATGAAACATTAAAACAAAGGCAACAAAGTTAACATTCCAGCAACTGAATGAGATACCAAAACTCGAAATACATCTAGAAAATTGGCAATATCAGTTGGATATACAGATATGCTTACTTGGGTAAAACTCGTTGATAAAATCGACCCAGTCAGAGCAAGTTCGTCCTATAGGGACATAATTGGCGTTCCCACGATACGACATACCTCTCCCGACATAGCATCCAACTTCAGCTGTTTTAAGCAGGTAAAATAAAATTCATAACAGATTATGATTGAAACACAAAATTAGTTTAAAGTTGAAAAAAAATTAGTAAATAACAATGACAAATGTCTTCTGTCGTCCCAAAAGCCATACAGCAAACTGTTTCATTTTGACCAATATCTCTAAAAGGTCCCAAGACATACAGTGTACCCTAGAGAACGCGACTAATTTCAATGAAAATGGCATGGTGTATGTTGCATAAAAAGTTGCGATTAAAATCATCTGTCTGCCAATCTTATTTTTTATTTATTATATTTTTTTCTAATTCCTTCATTTTGAGCTCTTGTTATTACGTGCTTGTTTTCTATTGATTCAATAAAACATATGCATAAAAGGGTTGCGATTAAATGAACTTTTAGATCACACGCAACTTGTCTTAAAACCTAACTTTTACTATAAGGTTAACACGATTAATATACAAGAAGACCATGGTATAAAAATCGTTTCAGTAGTCAGTGTACTAATAAGTGTACCTAATATGTACATTATTGTATGTTGCTCGTGCAAATTATTATCTTGAATACAATATAGGCTGTACTATAATTGAAATTCTTTTGATAACTTCATCTTATGAACCTACCAATGCGGGGTCAAATCACAGTGATGCCCTCTCGCTATATACCTGTAATCACTCATTTTTATGTTTTTATCTTTTTATCGATCATGTATTTAGGCTATACTTACTGGCACAATGGGGCACGATACAGGGCTCCTGAACCAGTTGTTGTTCATCGTCTCGTACGTAACACCATGGCTCTTCATCATGGCTGGGATTGCGACAGTAGTTATCATCCAAACCTGTGAGGTATTCAATTCAATTTTCAATTTATCTATTTCATAGATTTATTCTACAAGGCGGAATCAAATCATACAATATGAAACAAACCATCTATTTGAAACACATCCTCCAGTAAATTATAAGATCAAGTAACCATGGTAAAAAGAAAAGGGTTAATAAAGGATGACAAGCGGCGTTATATGGTAAAAAGACAAATCTATTTACGATCAATCGAAAATAACTATGATATATTCAGGGAACAGCCTATCGGAATCAGGCTTTAAAATAATAGCTTCTTAAAAGACGTTTTCTGATCGGCTTTTGGTGGATAGCTTTATTATATTTCAGTTGATCATACCTCGTAGTGCAACAGGACCTTGAAGTAACGTGAACAGTAAATGTGAAAGGAAACATGATTATGCAAAAGTTTCCAGTTCAAGATGTTGACTGAGATAGATTACTTGTAATATTGAAATATAAATGAACGCAAAAATATTTCAATATTGCTTCTGGCACAAACTTTATCTGGCGATTTCCATTCAGTGAAAAAACATTCCGTTTGAGGATCACAATATATCCGCAGATTATATTTCATTTTCAAAGAAAATTAACAAACAATGACATATTTTGATCGAAGCTATATTGATATACTGAAAAAAATGGGATTGTGCCTGCAAAAATCTATGCATTAGATTAGCCGTAGAGTTTCTGTAATGAAATATAAACATGATAAAATCAAACATACCAGCCGAGGGAAATGTCTTGGGATTATATGGCTCGTCAGATGCATCTTCCCACTTTACACATGTCTTCCCGTTTTCTCCTTCATTCGCTGTTCCTCTGTAATTGGCACCGTTTCCCTCGTAACAACCAGTAGCTGCGTAAGATCAGCGAAAAGTGAAATACTACATGCTATGGTGAGATACATATAACCTGCATAATTAATTGTTATTTCAAATATCGGGACCCAACATCCTCTTGTTGTATGCAATTAAATCATTTTTCTAGAACCGAAGGTGGATTTTACACCATTGCCTATAAAACCTTGCTTTGCTTTCATTGCCACAAAGGCTTTATAACAAACGTTTAAAGACATTTTTGTTTCGAAATAAGTATTACCAGAACAAGATACTTACTATTACACTTTGGAATTCCACAGTAAGCATAGACATATCCAAATGCGTTCTTGCCATAGTAGCACCCTGGTCCAGAAGAGGCACCGCCAGGGTTTCGGCAATAATTCCCTTCCAAACCTGTATAGATCGATTTTGTATATAAAGAAAAATCAAATTAAAAAAAAATATGAACAAAGGAAACCATAAACCAAAGGTTTATACATGTATATGAGTAGGTAGAAGAGACGGATTTCTAGGTATAGGCCTATGAATCAATCATGATAACACGATGGAATATTGCCTTTTCAAATCTTAGGTTAGAGAATGATTCTACAACTGCCAGTTGATGTTTAGTGGAACATAGAATGTTCAGAGGGAAATGAAAAAAATATGATAAAAGGGAATTTAAAAAAAAAGGGTATTGTAAATGCCTCAAATAAAAACTTTAGACAAATCGCTAAAAACTAGTTTTGAAAAAAGTAAATTCTAGAAAAAAGTCGACAAAAGTGATTAAACATGATGACGGATAAGAAAAAAAAAAAAGATTTCATTCAGAATAGACTGCTTTCATTGAAAAAGGGAACTTTTACCTTCTTCTGGAAAAGTGTCCGGTCTGTAGTATGCAGTTTCATCTAGCGAGGCCCATGCGAGGCAGTCACTACCATTCTGTGTCTTGGCCGCCTTTCCTCGATACAAGTACCCATCACCTTCATAGCAGTCTACAGGAGCTGCATTTGCAGAGGAAAGGTATTCGCTTAAAAGTGGTCCTTAACATTGACATACCTATATTCCTATTACAGGACTCGACATTGGTTGTAACGCAAGTACCCGCATAAACCAAAACTAACATTCAGTCCAAGTCAAAAATTAATGCCCCTAAAGTTGTCTTTGATACCCGACATGGGCAACTATATGTAAAACTGTGATAATTTTTCAAGAGGGATGTCCAGTTAGGTGTAAATGAGGATGAGTAGAACCAAACTTTTGACACCAAACTTCATTGTGATTCTTTTATTTTAAAAATATTTTTTTTTTTTTTGGTTTTGTTATTCATCTCCAAAGTAAGACGAAAATCAATAACATGAAGAAGAAAAAAAAAGGTTTTATATATCAAGCTACTTAAAATACACACAACCACACAAGATAACTTCACATTGTTTCATTCTGGGTGATCACAGATAAACTATAGTCAAGTAATTCAAAGTGTTGAATCCTGCCAATGATATTCTGCATCTCCACATCTAAATGTACTTGAACATAATATGTCATCCATCTAATAATCTTAGCTTAATGATGATGCTCACATTTACTATGAACTTTAAACCAACATTTTTTTTTATAATTACATCTAAAAATTCTTCAAAACATATTTGAATGGTTATACTTCCCGTACAAAATATTAATGACTCCTGGATACTGATCCCTATAGGCTACATACTATATCATGATAGTCATCGGTGCTTGAATATGCATCTTACCCCCGCATTCGGGAACGTCGCAATCTTTAAAACCGAACTCGACATAGCACCAAGGCTTCGGAGCATTGTTTGGGTTCCGGCAGTAGTTCTCCGTTAAATCTATGGTAACAAGAAAATAAGTTACCTGAGTCATTTCTTAAAGTTTGTATTTCAAACTACAAACACATGATGAGGGGCAATAGAACATATTTTCAAACCGGAGCTGGGGCATTGCACAAAATGCCAAACGGGCGATATAAAAGTGGATGCAGATTTAAAATAATGATTTGTAAACAAACACAAAGTTGAACATTCTAAACTGATGTATGCCATTTCATAACTAATTTCTAAAACAATCAATATTGTCTTAAGATAAATTGAGGGAATATTTGCAATCAAATGAAGGGAGGTAGTCCATGTCTTGAGCTTTTTATTTGTCAGCAGACACCGAGTGTTATACTTATTTTTATCACTTTATTACGTTTCAATGTGTAATGCAATTGTTATTTCCCCCTTTTAAAAGTAAATAAAGAATCTGCTATTCAGTTTGGTACCCAATACGCCCTATTTTAATTGCACCATTTATCATAATCTATTTTTAAAACGAAATGTCAGTTTGACATTAAGGATTGTAATAAATAATTATGCCTCTGGGAATGAAATGATTCATAATGTGTTTTTGTTGTATTCATTTGCTTTCTCATTAAAAATCGAAATTAATTTATATCTTAGGGTCGATTCAAAATATAAGATCTACAATAAGCACAGATCCAGTAAATAATACCAACAAAAGGTAAAAACCCCTCTAATTAACTTACCTTTATCGGGGTAGGCGATAGGATTGTACTCGCGGTTTGCATCTTTCCAATTATAACATACATCTCCATCTACAGTCAATATAGCATTGCCCTTATACGCCTGGTAAGGCTCGTAACATGCCACATTTGCTAAATAGAAAATGTAAAAGAGCGACAAATAAAATAGCTTGAATCGTTTTGAAATTGTTTGATTGATTGATGATTTTTATTCGCCAAGCTTCGAACATACAACAATGGAATAGTCAAAGAAAAGCAGATAAAAATTGAATAAGTTCGAACAGGATAACCCACGAAAGCTCGGGAGCTTATTTCCTTTGGGGTCCTCAAACATACAAAATTAATATTAAAATTAAAGTAGGTCTAGTCATTATGGGTATGGTGGGCACAGGTATTATTAGGTTGATGAGATAGGAGCGAAGAGACCGAGGTATCGAAAGGGTCATTATCTTATCATTATCTTATGTTTTCTTTTATTTTTGCACATGTAATGTAGAGCATGAGCCTAGTAGCTACGCTATCGCTCATAAAATTTGATACGAAGTTTACCAACCTTATTTTCCCATTTATGAAATTTTTTCCAATTTATGAAAAGTTCAGATAGTACTTACAAAATTTAGTAAAAACGGGTGAATAGAAGCACCGGGACAAATAGAGCAAAACTTGGAAAACCCGATCTTCCATAATTTTTTCCTTTTATAGGAATAATGCAGAGTTGCAGGCACTTTTCTTTTCATGATATAAAATGAAATGGGTGTGTATCGTTCCTCGAGAAAAAATATGGAAAGACACCTTATACTTTGTCCATGTTTATCCCAGTTTTTTTTTTCGTTCTTTTTATGTTACTAAAAGGCTACAAGCTGGTAGCTGCAATCTAGAATTTCAATTTGGTCAGTCTTACACAGGGGCGGCGCCAGGGTATTTAAATAGGGGGAGGGGCAAAATGACGCGTATAGCAACATCGCACGTCGAGGGTCTTAAAATAACAAATAGGACTATAACAGTTATGTCATAATTGTATAGCTTAGCCTTCTCTTCTCCATTTCCCCTTAACTTTCTCCTTTTTTCCCTCTTCTTCCTATTTTTTTTTTTTTTTTTTGCTCGCTTGAAAAATGATAGGGGGCGGCCGCCCTCTGCCCCCCTCCTGTAGCGCCGCCCCTGGTCTTACAGATTATAGGCGGTTTACAAGGTATTGTTTCAACCAAGCCTTTTATTGCATTAGTTTACTTACGCGGGTTCGTCGGTGGAGGAGGCGTTGTCTTATCTGTTTAAAAAGGAAAAAAAAAAAAACACCCACAAAAATGAAGATATCAAATTGAGAGGATAGTGAAATACGGTATATATGAATTATTTTTGGAAAATAAGCTGATTTTGATAACCAAGCAATGGGCTTTACTATTTATTATGACCCTATATTTTTAAAGCGATATTTCATTCTCCACCGGATAAGGTATGAAACAAACTTTAACCTAATGGAGGCATATTTTGTAAAGCCACGACGAATTTAATCATTTTATTTCTAAAAAAATGGTAGATTCTTATTTAAATACCTGCATCTTTCTTGCAGATAGACGCATACTTTCTGGTACACGAGACATCATTCCAAACACCAGAGGGGGTAGTATAAGGTCCCCTCACATGAACACAATTTTCTTGGTTGCCAGAGTCATTTGGTTCACCGATATCCCAATTGTGGTAATCAAACTAAAGGTAAAGAAAAAAATATTACAATGACAACGAATATCAACCCCTCAATCAATCACAATGGATGAAAACACAAGTATCTCTAATGATATTTGGACATTTCTTATGGCTACCACATTCTATGATCAAAAATTCAAAATTTAGCAGAAAATATGTTGCCATTTAAATGATTAATTATTAAGATAATAGATAAGACAGGTTATTTTGTCTTTTGATAAGCATTTATAAACTAAATCTACTACGAACATCAGATTTATGGACTTAACAAAGTTCTTGCTCAGAATATACGTAATAAAAAAAGAAGACAATGATGCAGTGCTGATCAAAATGATATGCAAAGGGAAAACTCTTACGAATACCGTAATGCAGGGCGGATGAATATTCATGTACATGTGTTCCTTATAATTCGGTCATTTATTGCCATGTGTTGTGCAGTTGGTGAATGGAGTCATTAAAAAACCCCGATCAGATGCGGTAACTTTCGTTTGATTTGTCCTCTTTGCCAAACTGAGGGAGGGGGGGGGGGGGGGGGTCAGGAATACATTGAATCATTATCCTCAACCTAACAATACACCGTGCATGTGAATCTTTTTATTAAGACTACAATATAATATACTGATATATAATTATATACATTTGCACGATTGTAAGGAACGTACCTGTGTGCTGTCTGTCCACTGGAAATCACCGTTATCTTTCCTTTCGAGTCCAATGTAGTAGTCACTTTCCTGAAGATGCACTACAAAAAGCATATAAACATTACTGGACCGTATTCTCGAAAGTGGCTATAAGTTAAGCCTGGCTTAACTTACTGGGAAGCTGCTTTATGGAAAGCCATTCGTCAACCCCTAAGTTCCGTATAAAATAACTATATTTATGTAACAAAATAAAGAAATAAAGTTATTTTCTAGCATGAAATGATCATCAGAAATCAATTTTATCGTGTCTGTTTTTGTATTTGTATATAGTCCCAGAACTATGGTGATTTTGTAGGATTAAAAGAGGGTGACATTTGGCTCTCCATAATTCGGTGGCCTAAATCTACACACTTGTGCGGGGGCTTAAAGTTTAATAGGCGCCTTTCGAGAATACATGATCTGGCCCACAAACCAAACGCGATTTTGTCTAAAGAAGTAAATAATTATGTTTATACATTTATATCATAAATGCCAAATGTATGCATTTCTTATAATAAAGAAGCATAATGCATAGAGATATTCAATTCAATTCAATTCAACTCAATTTATTTATTTCATAAAAATTACAGGAGTTAATATATACATCGAAAAGTGTGAGGATCTAACACCCTAGATATGAGACCACTATAACATTAATAAGAAAATAAACATTGTTTGATTATGAAATAAAACTATTAAACTTATACGGAGAATATATTGAAAATAACAAGCTATATCACTGCTGCACATGTCTCGGATGCCAAATATTTGATGAATCATAGTGACATCAATGTTGATGTAAACGAGCCTAAATCATTGTGCGTTGTCGAGAGTATAGGAAAGGGTTCATGTTTTCTAAATCAGATGAACGCTACAGATAGGGCGGTATAAGTGTTTAAACACTTGGCTAGAGATGCTCAGGCACTTTTATCATTAAAGCAAGGCATTGTATCTTCAGAGCTTCACTTCATCCAGGTGTACAAATGCCTGTGAAATGGCGACTATGCAGTGGAGAGGGTGCAAGTTGTAAGTGCGAAATGCAAACTGAATCAGTATATCACCGGAGGTAATAATACATTGACTGTAATGATATTCGACTTGTATAACAGAAAGGTACTATATTTTGTTAAACAGTTACAGGTATTATCATCATTACACAGTGATTACACAGTGATTACACAGTGAACACAGGGCGTTAGCTCTAAGTTAACAACGCCCTTCTGGCTCTCAAGAGACCTAAAAATGAAGAGAAATTATAACAATGTAGATCACTTACACTCTATAAATGACATTTCCTCTGCACTGTGAATGCTTGCGAGCTTTCCTTCCTTTTGGATACAGTTTTGTTGAGCTTCTGAGTAAATAACACCTGTTTCATCTATAAAATAGCAGAAGTCGTTGTAGAAGTACCAGTCCGACGGACAATACCCAGTTGCTGAAAGAGAAATTTAATCAATGTATAGTATTTCTCATCTATAAAGTACCGGTACTTGACTGATTGTTTAGGGTTTAGTAAACTCCGTAAAGGTTTACAGGAACAATACAACCTTTATTGTGAGGAAGCCAGTATGACACAAAATCGATCACAGTTTGAAAAATCAAAGTAATCAAGAAATATCAAAGGATATTTTCATATATGTAGGGCAATTTTTGCCTACTTGCTTCAAATAAAGTTAAATTCCACATCTAGCATAATGATTTTGTTTAAAACGTTAAAGTATGTATTTTTACAGATTTTCTCCGCAATTCAACTCCAAAAAATGTCGATATGACTGTGTAATGATCATAAAACAGTTCATTATGATTTGCTACCTTTATTTCTTGTTGATAGAAAGTAATTAGTTGTTTTCCCTTTTCGTCATGCAGCATAAATTTTCGATATGAAGATGTCTCAATCCAGTGCAATGGCGGTACATATACCATATATAGTGATTAGCTGAAATCAGTACTTATATTTTTCTTTAAAATGAATGTCAAATCATTCTAGAAAAAGGCGACATGGACAAGTCATGATTAATGTGTTACATACTTACGTTTATCGGGATCCACGGGTGTGATAGGTGCTCCTAAAAAGAAAGCGAAAACAAAAGAAGTATTTTTTTTTCGACTATAGAGGAAGGAGAATTATTTTATCACTGTCCAAATGTGAATATCAATGTAGTGTTTACAATTAAAAAAAATTCTGTATACTAATACGTTTAATTCTAATTTGCATGTAATACTGTACATTAATCGCACGAAATCTCATGCCCCTCGCAATTATTTCCCCATCTCCCTATCTTTCATTTTTCTGTCTCTCTCCCCTCTTCCTCCCTCCTTCTCTCATCCCATCCTCTCTTCTTTCTGTTCATCTCTCTTATAGTGATAATCTAAAGTCAACATATAAGCTTCACGAATATTTTAAAAAGATAACATATAGTGTCTCCCAGGTTCAGTAGTAACTTGCTGAATAGTTCGTGGTCTGTGGAGGTGTTTTTTGTCTGGTGGATAAGTCTCCGAACAATGTATGGGGTTCGAATCCCTGCCTCAGCACTCCTTTGGCAAGACATTAATCTACATTTGCCAGACTCGGTCCAGGTGTAGTGGGTACCGGATAGGATTTATTTCTTGAATGCACTGAGCACTATACAGTTGCCGGAGCTAAAGCCAGGGTAATAATAACCAGTTGAAAGTCCTATGGAAGCGCACTGAGACGTTTTATCATAATGTGATATGGCTATACAAGAACAGAATATTATTAGTCATCATAATTATTTGAATTGAAACGTTACCTTCTCTAATTTTGCACGAATAGTCGAACATATTGAAGCAGTCACCGTAATCCCACTGTCCATTTGAAGAACCTGTGCAGATCCCCATAAAATTAAATTCAAGATAAAGAAGAGCGTAAATGAGTTTAGGTGAAGTACTATGAAGGGTGTTAAAATGTGGAATAAACACACCATTTTCAATAAGAAAGTTGGAAAAGCATACTAAGATGTTGTATATAAATATGTTTATTTTAATGTGAAAGAGTCCGCAAGTGTATTTTACAGCTAGTGGTCATTTTAAAAAGTCGCAGTCACTCTGTAAATGTATACAGAAGGAGATTTGCGTATTATGATGTAGAAATAAGAAATGTTTATGATTTATGAGAAGGAAAATACAGTTAGTGTGCACATTTTGTCCTCATATACAACCATATTGACTGCTGTAATGAAAAATATTGTTATATTTATTTTAGGTGATGACTAATTTATTGATCCACAATATTATACAGACCATCTTTATCCTCAAAAAAAGAAGGATATAAAGGGATGTGTACCGGCGTAAATAGATCCGCATTGAGACTCTCCTTCTTTGTTGACTGGTGTTTTGCTAGCAGCCCAGTTCTGATAAGCTGTATCGTCATAGTCTGTTCCGTCTGCCCATTTCATTTCTCCGTCTTCAATCGTATCTAAAAACAGAACAACCAAAACTTGGGTTGATCCTTAAGTTATTGAACCACTCCACATGCTATAGACTATAAACAGCAGTATTCAAAAGCTGATCTCACAAAAATTGGTAAGTTAATATGATTAATCAAGTCTACTGAACAGTCAGAATATTTCGTGAAGACCTGCATGCACCATTATCGTCATTGGAAGTGGAGACACAAGACAGCTTAATCATAAACGCTGGCCTTATAAAAATGAATATATTTTCTGAAATTAGCACAAAGATAACACATATTTACATCCACTGTTTGGCAGCTAATCAACCAGCGAACCTACCAACTCACTCATCTAGAAAATTAGGAGAGAAGCACAGATAAGTTATAATCATACACACCATAAAAACAACTATTAAATCACAAGTTGTGCTATAGCGAATGTAAACGAGTAAGGTTGAAGGGCAAAGCGAGTGTGCTGTATCCACCACTGATATTTACGGACTTTTTTCCCCCTTGAGATCAGTGGTCCTCACAGCCATGATCAGTTTATACGAAAATTGAACTTACCTGAGATCCCCAGCCACATGTTTGTTATTCCGGTTTGCCGAAGTGTAGGGAGTTGTTCATTGATGAATTCCTGTTCCTCTTCACTGAAATAAAAAAACAAAAACAAACGAGTAGATACTGATTACTGATGCTAGTAATATCATATTAATGACTGCACTTAGCTTGAAATCGTTTTGTTTTGTTTTGTGTTCTTTTAGTTTTTATAGGGCCTATGATTATTCACCGTACTTTCTATCGAGAAGCTTTTTTTGTTAATTAAAAAAAATCTAAGCATAGATTATATTCTCCTAATGATGGATGATTTTTTTTTTATTATTTCATTTATTTATTTTTTTCTTGGGGGGAGGGGGGTGGCATATCTTCTTATTTAATTTGCCTTAGAAAAAATAATTCATTTGTTACCAATTAAAATATGCTGATTTTAGATGAGCAGTTAATCAGAATAGAAGTAAATAACGACGAATCAGCTAGGTTTCTTACCCAATCATTCGGTTTGCTTTTTCCCGATCCAAGCCCTGTGTAATCACATATTTCCAATCAAACATAAATAATTTCAATGTATTGTAAATAAAAGTGGAAGGTGAAATGTATTTTCAGCTTAAGTTGGTCTAGCGGCAATGTCCACGGTCAGCTCTCTGCCTTCGCCTACAAACTGCCTCTGATCGGACCCAGGTTCGAAACTGCAGTCACGTCTTTCGGATGGTGACGTTAACGGTCCGTCCCAGACATAAATAATCAAATAATCACATCCGATTGATACACGTCTGTAAAAACCCAATAATACACACGTACATTTTCAGTAGCCTACCTTTTGATGGTCAATAAAATTGAGCCCTGTGCTTCACACTGCTGTTTAGCATCCACCCATGTGGTAGATGAATATGCAACCATCTGATAGCAGTAGCCATCGTAGATCCGCCAGCCTGGATAACACATACCTGATAGACAGGGTGGGAAATATAGGAGAGTGATTACAGAGAGAGAAGGGGCGGAGAAAGATAGAAGGGGATGCCGGAGAGAGAGAGAGAGAGAGAGAGAGAGAGAGAGAGAGAGAGAGTGGGAGAGAAATATAGAAGGGAGAGAGACAAAAATAGAGAAGAGAGAGAGAGAGAGAGAGAGAGGGGAGAGAGAGAGAGGGGGGGGGGGAGAAAGAAGAGGGAAAGAAGAGTCAGCCTCAAGTATTTTACTATAATTATTCATAGTTTAAGGACGTTCATCAGTTATGTTTGTGCGCACCTCAGCTGCGCATCCTGGCTGGTTGTGTTACGTCATCACAACACCGGGAGAGTATTGCGCGCAGTTAAGACAATGGATACGCACATTAAACACAATGCTTAATAATGGGTTCGCAAGTGTGCGCAGTAACAAGAACCCGGTGAAAATAGATGAAATCAATAATTCTGTACCTGTGAAAAATATATATATACCAAATATTAACTAGCTTGAGCTGAAAGATAACATTCGATGCCCCCTCATGAACTTTCTATAGGCAAAGTTAGTCGTATAGGAAAAATGAAAGGTAGATGTAATTTGGAATTCATAGTCATGGTCATCTACCTCCCATTTTAGTACAATTCCTTAGCACAAAAAGAGAGCTGGAGAAAGAAAGTCAAATATATGCCCAAGAATCATTTGTCTATGCCATATGATTGTCTAATGATCATTATCCCTACAGTCAAAGACATGAGCAAATAGAATAATGAATAAAATGTCACTCAAAACGACTTACAATTTCCTTCTTTTTTATACACTGGTTCGAAAGTGTGGGTAAAATATAGACAACTATAGCTTATGTCGTTACCGTGATTATTATGTTTGAAATACTAGTAGTCGTGAACAGGTGCGCAAAAGTAAGGGTGTCTTACTTTTTTTTTCCTGGGGAGGGGGGAGGGGGCAAACACTCTGAGGTGCCCCACCTCACAAGAATATGGGTCCACTTCGCACGCTTGCTACCTGCTTACAGCCCTACCCCCCCCCCCCATGCAAGCACATCCCCGCACCGCCTTTTCTTCCATATTCCGATATATTTTCAAAGTGCGAGGTTTAGAATTTTTCATTTAACAAAATGGAATAATTGAAGCACTGTAATCATCCATTGTTTTTCAATATCCCTCCTTACACCTGAAATAGGGTTATTTTGTTTCTATATTTTGTGTACAAAATTTTAAACACTTTTTGGTATACCGGCACCTCGCTGCCCGAATATGAGGATATTCAGGCGACTCGCTACCAAAATATGAGGATTTTCGGGAACCTTGCAAAATTATTTATTATAAAAATGGGGGGGGGGGGGGGCGCTGCTAGCACAAAACCAGTTTTTGCGAGTTTTGCGAGTTTTTGACTTTTTCCGCCACCTGAGGGCGCTGCTAGCACTAAAACGAGTGCATGGACCCCCATATTTTAAACTTTCTCCTTTTGCAGTATATAATTCTCTACAAATCTGGAAAAATTTACGAATCTGGCATGGATTTTGAATGTACAGTAGAGTTTTTTTGCACCTATCCCATTCCCAGACAGGTTCCCAGCTAGCCATGCGCAGTTTTTGCGAGTTTTGCGAGTTTTTGACTTTTTCCGCCACCTGAGGGCCCTGCTAGCACAAAAACGAGTGCATGGACCCCCATTTTTTAAACTTTCTCCTTCTGCAGTATATAATTCTCTACAAATATGGAAAAAATTACGGATCTGACATGAATTTTGAATGTACAGTATAGTTTTTTCGAACCCATCCCATTCCTAGACAGGTTCTCAGCCAGTTCTTACGAGTTTTGCGAGTTTTTGACCTTTTCCGCCAACTGAGGGCGCTGCTAGCATAAAAACGAGTGCATTGACCCCCATTTTTTAAACTTTCTCCTCCTTCAGTATACTTTTCTCTACAAATCTGGAAAGTTTGACGAATATGACATGGATTTTGACAGAAAAATGGGGATTTGTATATGACATTGGGAATTCTGAAGCCTATTAATGGCCAAAAACCTGCCATGACGTCATTCTACCTGACATCCAATCATGGCACAGTTCAGTGTCCCATAGAAAAAAAGTAAGCACATGGACCTATAATTTTCTATGCGTATTTGGGCTTCTCATGGACCAAAGTAACTGTATGCAAAGTTTGGTGAAAATGACATGGATTTGACTTTAACTGTGGAACGTCCTTAAATGCTATGTTTGTTCCTTCATATTATTTTAACATAAAAATTAGGTCTACTATTTTGATATTAGTAATATCGAACGTATTGTTAATTTGTTCATATGAATATATCGAAACTAAGAAATTATATTAAATCAAATCAAATCAAATCAAACAACTAGACAGAAAATACAGAGACAAGGAAGGAAACAGAGATACAAAAAGAAAGACAAGATCACTAATCAAATTATAACATGAATCATGTTAATTACCTAAGTGATATTGCAAGAACGATTATTATTTTTTTCTTCCCTAATATATGAATGAGTGATATGACGTAACTGATTGGGATAAAAAAAAGTTCATTTTACCAGTAGGTTTTTCGCAGACAAATCTCCTGGACATGAAGCAATCTTCTGTAGACCAGTTACCTGTCGAAATACCCTGATATGTTACCACAGTGCACTTCTCAGGTGTACTATAGCACGAGAAAGAGAGACAGAATTACAAGATCAATAAGGTCAATGAGAGAGTACAAGAATTATCAAGCTTTCCGTTTTCTATATTGTACATCATTTCTGTATTTCAACTGACTATGTGTCACTGCTTTTCAGCTGAAATAATTAAACACTGTGTATCATTTAGAGGAAAATAAGATTTTGAGCTACGTGTATGTATACTTACTCGAGATATGGTTCATTCGTTCCCCAATTTTCGAAACCTTTTGCATGTCCCGAAGTCCACTTGAAATTGTCCTGTCCAGACTGAGTTGAAAACAAAGAGGAGCGTTGAGATTATTAAATGTTAGGTGTGAACACATTTTTTAATGAAAAAAACACTATATTATTTCAGTATACCCGTGTTGAGTGCAAGATTAACAACGCAATTTCGTCTGAGTTGATGTGTACTAGCTCTTTAAAAAAAATCGAGTGATCACTGACGTCACTTCCCGGAGGAATGAAAATAGAGTGCAATTCCACTCTTTTTCTTTTAGAGAGCACTCGATAGTCACTCGATATTCACTCTTAAACAAGTGATCACTGACGTGACTCCCGGGGGATTGAAAACTTCGTGAAAATTCACTCTTTTTGTAGAGAGAGAGAGAGAGAGAGTATACACAAGTCTCTAGTCCCATAGAAACTATAACGACTATAATCACGATTAAAGCAGGCTCTTCTATCAAACCTTTTCATTAAAAAAAATGAAAGTGGTAGAATTATCCGTATTGAATATATCTTAAACTGCTAGAAAAACATTGTGGAAATATTCACCTCCAAGATTATCATAGCTGTGTTTTAAAATGAATTCTCTTTCTTTTGTATTAATTTGTTTTTTCTGAGGGCGCTTCGTGATAGGCCGCTTATTGTGCACCTCTCCAGAACCTTTGTTCTTTTCAGGTTGCACTCATTATCACCTGTCACTATTCGCTATTGAGTATAATATAAGTCTATTTACCGTTGTCTTGTATCCGATCCAAAGTGAATTCTTGGCGTCTTGTACCATTTCAGAGAGATACAACTGTTCATCAGCATCAACCACGTCCATGAGGTTTGCATCAAAACGTGTACAATATTCCTGTGAAAGATGGCTTAAATTGTAAATTATCTTTATCTTCAATATTGTCCTCAAAGAAATAATTAAAATCGTATCTACAACTGTAAGTCTCGACTTTCGCACAGACATGTGGTACGTCAGAGTATTAATTGTTTTAATTATGTTCTAGAAATTCAATGAATAAATAGATCAACAAAATGAATTGAATGAATGAATAAATAACTTTTAAAAATAGATAAATAAATGAATGAATAAATGAATAAATAAATAAATAAACAAATAGATAGATAAAAAATAATTAATCAATAAACAAACATCTCTTTGCCTCTGAGGTGTAGATAGCTTCACATTCTTATAATACTGAGTTGACTTTAGTTCATGGTTTATTGCAAGATACTGGAGAACTGATATAATCATCAACATCGTCAATAAAAACAAAACATTAGATGACGATGCGACGATATTCAATAATCTTTATGAACAAGTAATAGTCTTTTTGACATACTATTATGAGTTAAGTAAAAGCATAATCACAGAATCTATTTTGCAAGGTGCCCAATTACCTGAGCGTCGTCAAAATTCATCCACTTTGTTGAAGTATAGTAGCAGTTTTGGAATTTCTCCGTCCATCCATTACTCTCATCACACCGAACGGGTTGAGCTATGCTCGCAAAATAAATGTGACTGTTTGATTTCATTTATGAAAAGGTTTATTTATCAAACCGACAATCATGAATTACAAACCGACGTTTGGATTGACGTTTCTAACTACAGTCTGTTCCACAACGTGTCATTTTGCTCGTAAAACGGTGATTAGTAAAATAGTAAATAAATCATAAGACTAAAATAGTGTATACTATTCTACATTGATCATGTTAGCTGGAGGCATTGTTAGAATATATTATTTTTTTTTAATACGTATCGTTTTCTTGTCATAGCCAATCGATATAGACACAAATGACTTTGAAATTGGTCTGTGTAATGACAAAACAGAATTATTATGATATAAAATCCATAATAACGGCCAACCTTTAGAATTACACAAAAATTTATTTGCATTTATTTTCACTAACAACTTTAAATGTATGTTGAGGACATAAATCAATTCTGTATGGAATTAAAAGAAATAAGGAACAGAATAATATTCTCATGATACAGTAACAGTGTAGTTAGAAAAACAGATTGACATGAAAGCATAGTTTAATGTGTTATAGAGCCCTGTCTGATTCGTACTTACTGAGTGTCTTGTGACATACATAAGCCTTATTAGAATCACAATCTTCATCAATCCAGGCCCATCTCTGACTGACGCCCATAGCTACACAGGCCTTGGTACCCTTACTGTGACTAGGACGACCGCTGGCCCAGCTCCTGAAATACACACAAGACAGCCATCACCTAACTCATAGGTTTACAACTTATAAAGGAAAATAAACTGCTAGTTTCCGAAAGAATATTCTAAAAACCTTTTTCAGATTGTATTAATCATTTTGACCCACAATATGCTTTTTAATTCAGTTATGAGAGCATGTAATTGCAGGACTTTGGAATTATGGGTATACTAATTTTCACTCAAATAAGATATTGACAAATCAATTTGGGAATTGCAAATATCAAACAAAGGTTTTATATTTGTATGTTATTGTTTTTAAAAAAAATATCTCTTCGTTTTATTTTTTTGAAATGTTTATATCAGCTTTCATATTAAAGGATGTGATACACCTAAAATAAAAGGTGTTGTAAATACATAAATAACGGATGATTTTCACTTAAAAATAGGTGATGTACAATTAAAAAGACATGAGGTGCAGCAATAAGTTATTGCCGCTATGTTCTCATCACACAGAGGGTGTAGTACGATTGAAACTAAACAATATTTACGAGATATAGCGAGAAATCAATGGGAAATTTGGGTGGAATTTAATTACGAATACTTACGACAAGTTTGGATCATATATTGAGCCATCACTCCAAACATAAACTAGATGACCATAGGGATCACTTAATCCAATCCAATAATCATCAGTGAAGGATGATCCAGACAGTTGGCCAATGACCCATTCCTGGTGAGAAAAAAGTATTTTGCGATTCCCTGGTGATACATGTATCAAAGCATTAAAGATATCTAAAGGGTGGCGGCTATTGTCTCGCCCAGTAGTAAATATTTAGAGATTATTGTCGGCATATTCATCACCAATGAATAATATCAAAGCAAAATACAAAAAGAAAACTAGCTAAATTTGGAACTATGATTATGTAGAATTATCTTAAGTGGTTGCGACAAGATAAATATGACAGCATCTTCATGGTTAGTCAAACATTCATCATTTTGGATAACATTATCCATTCAAAGTTGATTTAGATGTTATCTATATTTCAACAATGAAAATTTATCTAAATTTATGATTTTATATTGTGAAACTGAAAAGGAGGAGTTTTGATCATTTTTTCATGAGAAAATGACGAGAGAAAGACAGAGCCGGGGGGGGGGGGGGGGGGAGAGAGACCAGTTATTATTTTCATGAATCAAAAGAGATTGTAATACACTATAGAAAAAATTTGCCGTTTTTTTCACGCGAAATTTCCTGGAAATTTCCTGGCAGTCAGGATGCCGGGAATGCCTGTTTTTCCACAGCATGTAAAATGACAGATTTCCGTTTTGTTTTTGTTTTTGTTTTGTTTTGTTTTTTTGTTAAATAGTAGAAACTTTAATTTCTAACAGGAAAATCAACGTAAATTAATCCATGGAAACGATTTGTAATTTAACAGGGTAACTTGTTAAAATATGAGAAAATGGTTTTTTAACAGTGTTTTATGTCTGGCGATTGTAAATATAATTATACTGATTTTCGGTAAACCAATAATTTTGCTGTTGTTTTACAGGAAAAAGACTGTAAAATTGAAATAACGGCAATAACTTATAGTCCCAATGGCCAGAGAGGCTGTCGTTAATGATTCCATTATTTTTTACAGTGTAACCTTCTCTTGCTTTAAATTATCCTATCGTAATCTATCCTATCCTAGACCTATGCTATTCAGTTCGATCGAGTGCAATCTCTTATATACCCCTTATACTTTGTTATGCCTTTGGTGACAGTTAGTAAATCGGGCAACCCCAAACCATACGCTACTAAAAATTCATGAATATTCATATAAGTATTTTCCCCAATATTTGGTAATTTAACAGGGTAACTTGTTAAAATATGAGAAAATGTTTTTTTAACATTGTTTTATGTCGGGCGATTCTAGATATATGCTGATTTCTGGTAAACCAACAAACTTGCTGTTGTTTTACAGGAAAAAAATGTAAAATTGAAATAACTTGTAATTTAAAGGGCCAGAAAACCTGTAGTTTTACAGTTATTTTTTTTTACAGTGTAGTTTTCATTCCTTAGTACAACGCTTTCTGAATATTTCCTATTTATAATTATTCCATTTTGTTAGCAAATAGTACAATGATTTACGTTTTCTCCTGCTTTGTCGAGTGAGGTGAGGTCTGCTTCTTGTGTGTGGCAGTTAGCTCTTGCTTGGTCCCATGAACTGGTATCTGTCCTGAATTGATAACAGTCATAAGTCCCTTCTCTCTGTACCCAGCCACTCGGACATGACACGCAGGAGCCTGTCCCAGAACAAAATATATTTTAATTGGTTTATTTAGAGGGTTACACAGTTGGCCTGAGTGGAAGCAGAAAATCCTAAAAGCAAATTAGTGACAGTTTGAAGTAAATAATCACAAAGAATAAAAAATGTGATATTATTTTGTGCAAATTCACATCGCTCATGTCATGGAAAACTTCACATTGGGCTTACGGTCATACCTTTTGCCATAGTTATTCTACTTCTTCATTATTTCTTTTTACTAAAGATTTCAGTATTACTATTATTTGACTATTAGCGAAGTGTCTTATTGTACAGAAGCACGTAAGAGATCTACTGTTGAACTTTAGTAAACCTTGACGTATTGGCTGGTGTCTTAGTAAATAAAGGTTTATCACGAGGATCTATAAAACACTTTACTTCGTCTTCATGAACTTGTTTACCGTGAATATCATTGGCGCATGAAAATGCAATTAAACAGTCGTAATATCATCCCAGTACCATCTTGCTACTGGTAAATCTACAATAAAAGTTTTATTGCTATATTTGCATATAAATTCAAGCAATTGCGTAATGGGCAAGGGGACAAATTCCCCCCCCCCCCCTTGACAACTAAGAAAAAATGTAGAGAAATAATTTGATGTCCCTCTCTTATTTTTGCCATGTCCTATTCTTCCCTTCCCATCCAGTTTTGAAGCCCCCCCCCCCTGCAAAAAATAAGCACAAGGAAAGTATATTCTTGCTTAAATAATATAAAATCGCAGTAAGTTCGGATGGTTTGCTCTTACCCGCCAAAAGCTATGATCTGGATACGGTTCTGAGACTTTACATTTAGTTCTGCAAACTTGATAGATCAATATACTCCTATTATTTAGGAAACTGAGTGGTGAAGTAAATGGAGTTGGTATTATATTTTAAAAAAATGTTTTAACTACTTACTACAAGTTCCATGAAGATTTTGTTGGATAAACGATCCTTCACATGTGGGTTATGTCTATCAAACTAAATGAATGTACAACTTAATTTAATTTATAACTTACATAATATAGATATGTAACGGGAAAGAGAAGAATCAACATGAAATGGAAGACAAAAGTTCAAATAGGGGTAAATGAATAACATATAGAAAAGACAGACTTCCGGGGGATATTAGCATACACCATTTGGAGACAGGTGTTTCAAGAGCTAGGACAACACTATATTATAAACTAAGAAAACCGAGAGAGTGTGATTATAGAAAGAAAAATAATAATTATAGGGACACGACAGAGGACGACCATAGAAAATACATATATCATAACTAACCTTCTTGTAACAAGAGCACCAATGTTGCAAGGCTGAAAAGAACTTTCAAGCCTGCCTTGAAAGCCATTGTAGACAATATTGATTTGCGGATCTCACTTAATCACCTTTCTCTGTAGATCATGAAGTTAATCCTAGAAAGTTTACTGTCCAGAAAACTACCAAGAAATGAAACTCTAACAAGTCCAGTCAGACTACATGGTCAATCTGCAATAGATGATGTTTTATATCAGTTTTACCAGTAGTATGGATATACTCTTTCGTCGATTAAAATGCTTTCAGTATCAAAACTGACAGCAAATGCTGAATCGGACTAAGCAAAATGTGGTGCGAACCTATTTAATAAATATGAGAAGATATCTTCAAATCTTGTCGTATAAAAAGATAGGATCTTTTGAGTAGCCTTTTACAGGTACAAGGGCTAAAGTACATGCTTCTGATATTAACTACGACGTAATCTAAATATATAGTGCTATTCAAGGCCAAAGGCATAATCGTTTGTTTGTGATTTGATGTTTGTCTTCTAAGTACAGTCCTTCTCCTTAAACATGTTAAAACGCCAGAGAGTATTCTGATATTTTCCTGTAAGCAGAAAATGAACGAGAACGCCTATTTTCAAGCAAAGAGATTTACGACAGCATGATGAACCTAACTTGAGGAAAATTGCTCATTTGTAAAAACATTTCATTTAAGTAAAGTATAGTGCTGTGATTGACTGCATGTTACATTAAGAAATTCTGAATACATTCACATTCTGTATGTATGAAACCAATCAACGAATTTCATAAGTATTCAGAAATATTACTTTATTCTTGAAATGCACTGACAATTTATGTTGGGGCATATTATTCGGGCAGTGAACCAATCTTCTTCGTAAGAAGGTTTAATAAGTAATTGAAAATTACACTGGACTTAGGCCATGAGTAAAGTATAGTGCTGTGATTGACTGCATGTTACATTAAGAAATTCTGAATACATTCACATTCTGTATGTATGAAACCAATCAACGAATTTCATAAGTATTCAGAAATATTACTTTATTCTTGAAATGCACTGACAATTTATGTTGGGGCATATTATTCGGGCAGTGAACCAATCTTCTTCATAAGAAGGTTTAATAAGTAATTGAAAATTACACTGGACTTAGGCCATGAGGGAACAATTTAACGACACCCCTGCGACATTGTGCCCGTATACATGTCCACATGGGGGGGGGGGGGGGGGGTTGTTGTAGCTCCTTTCGCTATGGGACTTTATTAAATTCACATTCACATTGGTACATGACTGGAGTAACCAACCATCAATTCGTGTGAATAATTTCTAATAGGTCTGTGCCATGATGTACCAGCCAACCAGAGGCGTATCCAGAATTATGTGGAGCCAATGTATACCCGTCTTTCTTAAATGCCCAGGGTCTATTGCACGTGGGCAGCCAAGATATTACCCCCCCCCCCCCCATTTCGAGGAGAATTCCTACCCCTGTCTTCTAATTCATGGATACGCCACTGTGTATAAGACATACCAATTTGGGGTCATCCAAATACTAATAATCCGACAGCCCGCGAGACTGCCATTTTTTGTCACGTGGGCTGTTAGTGTCATGGGCTGTCAGTCTTATGGGCCTTAGCCCTAAATTTTATCAAATAGGGAGAACAAATATTTGAAAGAAATGGTTTTACCAAATGATGGTTCGAATAAAATACAATTTTATTTTCTCATTATGTTTATTGTCGAATTATAATGAAAATGAAGTGGCATAATTATAACAGGCCAGGAGCCTGTTCCGAAATAGTGACCCCATTTTACATATGAGATTTGACCCCTTAAAGTTACTTAGACCATCCATGTCATTTACAGAAAGCTTGTCAGCTTGAACGAAGCCGCCGGGTTTGGCTCCCAGAGCCCATAGATTGGTCGATTGCAACCCATCTAACATATGCGCCAAACTTTGGCAGAAGGAAGTTGTTTGACTCTATATTACCAAAATACAAAAACTGACAACATTTTCCATGGGTATGGGTTGTCAGTCGGCCCCTGAAAAATTGGGGTAAAATTTTCCCCTTAAGGCCCACGGAATAAATTTTGTCTGAAGGAAGAGGTATCTATGTACATTGTAAAAATATAAACACTGACCAAAATTTCCATCGGGAAGGGGGTATAACACTCCTCTGAAAAAAACAACAACAACAACACCAAAGTGCCCCTTGACCAAGTTTATCTGCCCCAAATGCTGTGGATGTAGAGAAAAACCATTTTCCAGCATTACATCTTTAATAACTCACAAGGGTCTTATTCAATTCAGGTCAAATTTACATAGTACAATTTTGAGTATGGTAATTTTCTTAGGGAGCAATTTGGTTTCAAGTGATCATTTCAATAATAAGTTATAAAATTGTGAATATTGTATTGCTTTCTCAAAAGTTGTAAAATGATATTGTCAGGATTATGAAAATACACCAATTGTCAATCTGCGTCTGTTTGACAAGGCATAATAGAGAGCTAGATATTTTTGTAATGAACACATGAATGGTATATTTCAGCATTTCAAGCTCCTCAGTATTATGTCTTGTCAAACAGGTGCAGATGGACAATGGATGTGTTTACATAATCCTGACAATATCTTTTGACTACTTTTGAGAAAGCAATACAATTTTCAAAATTGTATAATTTATTATTAAAACAGTAATTTAAAACCAAATTGAAACTCAAGAAAATTACAGTATTCAAAATTGTTCTATGTAAATTTGATTTGAATTGAAAACACGATAAAAACTACTTTCGAAAAATAAACTCAAGACAATTTCAATAGCCCTGTCTATCACCTTTAGAAATGTGCGAACATTACAATGGCGTAGAAACTTCGGAGTTAAGGTTGTAATGCAAGAATATTTTTTTCCTATACATCCAGAGTATTTTGAGCAGATAAACTTGGTCAAGGGGCACTTTGATATTGTTGTTTTTTTTTTCAGGGAAGTGTTACATCCCCCTCCGGATGGAATTTTTGATCAGTGTTTATATTTTTGTAATGTACACAAATACCGCTTCCTTCAGACAAAATTTATTCCGTGGACCTTGAGGGGAAAATTTACCCTAATTTTTAGAGGCCGACTGACAACCCCATCCCCGAGAAAATGTTATCATTTTGTGTTTTGGTAATGTATAGCCATGCAATTTCCTTCTGACAAAGTTTGGATCATAATTATGTTAAATGGGTTGATATCGACCCGACTTGTGGATCCCTTTGGGGGGCTCTTGGGGCCAAACCCGGCGGTTTTGTTCAAACTGGCAAGCTTTTTGTGAATGATAAGTAACTTTAAGGGGTCAACTCTTATATGTAATCTGGGATGACTATTTTGGGACAGGCTCCCAGACTGTAAAAAAAATCTTTAATAATGACAAAGAACATTCATGTCAGGTGCCTGGAAAAAAAAATGTTTAAAAAAAAGAAGTGAATGACATGCAGGGTATGATGTGTGTATAACAGAATGTACAGTAAATAATTATGTTCGCTTGGTGACATGGTACACATTGAAACATGTAAGGGGCGGGATGTGTTTAATCAGTAGATTGATTTACTTTGCCATCGATCTTTCGTATCAGTGACCCCAAATCAACCAGTTATTACGAGCTTATTGACACGAGCAGGTTAATACATTTCAAGTAGCGCACTGCGGTCAACTAAAGTGACGGAACTAAAAACTTGTTCTCCGATATGAGTCATGGTTAGGTAGGAAAATGTATTTATTCCATGACATTGCCAATTGATATACTTTCCTGAACGGTCACAGTGGACTTTAATTTTTCAATAAGAGATAAGAAAATTACGGTAACAATTATATTTAGATGAGTCCATTTGGAAAAATGGGGGAGGGAAACATAGAATAATAGAAACACAAAACAGAGTTATATGAAGGAGAGAGTGAGAGGGAGAGTGGGAGAAGGGAGTGAGATATACAAAGAAAGGAGATGGGAGAAAGAGAGGGAGAGAAAAAAAAAGATAAGAGAGAGAGAGAGAGAGAGAAAGAGAGATAGGGGATTGTACGATTTTTTTGTTTTAGTAACTATAATAAAGAAAAAGGAAGAAATTTCGAAAAGCCTGTTTATTTTGGAAACAATTGACTTGATGCGAATGAGAC
Source organism: Heliocidaris tuberculata (assembly GCA_025618425.1). Taxonomy (NCBI): domain Eukaryota; kingdom Metazoa; phylum Echinodermata; class Echinoidea; order Camarodonta; family Echinometridae; genus Heliocidaris; species Heliocidaris tuberculata. The sequence continues at coordinate 11,225,754 of CM046832.1, read as the reverse complement.
AATTATATGTGGCAAAGCGGTATTAATGATTATATAGTATCACCATAGAACTACAAACACAAACACGTAAAAAAAAAAAAAAAACCTAAAATGATTCATCACATATTCACACAAAATATTTTTATTTCATTTCATCATGAAAAGAATGTGTAAAAAAAAAAAACTGTGGTTACGCAGAATAACTTTACAACATTCAAAATGTGATTTGAACCGTTGCCATGACAAATTTAAATCACATGATGGGATCTGGCTTCATTTTCAAACATCATATCTACCAAAAACAGTGTTCATTGAATTAATGTCGAAATTTCAGTAAAATCGTCTTTTTACAAAATAATACCGACATAGTATTAATTAAAAATTGTCAATTTAGTAGAAGTAATATAGTAGAAGTGTTAGAAAGTAGCAGCAATAATAGTAATACTGATGTAAAGAGAAAGGGAAAAGAAACGCATTAAATACTTTAAAAATGAAATTCTTGTATTTCCTTCTCAAAAACGGTACAGTTTATATAATAAGTACAGTAAAGATATAAAATACAAGAAGGCGTAAAGCAAGATTTTATCATTATCTTTTAACAAATATCCAGCAATTTATTTTTATTCCTTATTAATATTCTTGTACTATCAGGTGCATAAATAATCACGGTACATAGGTAAAACAAATGCTAGGAGCAAGACATGTTTCAATTCAATAGTTAAAATACCCCGAACATTAAACAAAGACCCGATACCCTTTACATCATATAAGACGCATTGTTTTCAGCTAATAACAGTTGTACATACAAAGGAAACAGGAATAAAGTCATAAAATATCGTATCTATATGACTATAACACTTTGAACGATTGACCATAATCAACAACTTTTATTGTGATTTATGTTTAAATAGTACGCTTTAATCTAGGCTAGCCTTATCTTAGCGAATCAGTAAGCATTTTCCTTCTAAGTTCTAACTTCTATCTAGTACGTTATACTCGATTATAGCAAGTATAATGACTACAGCGAATTAACTAAAATACGAATAATAATTATGACTAATAATTAACCGCAAATTGAACTGAAAATTGAACTCACAAAAACGTTATTTATGATTATATACATTAAAATACTTGGCTTATTAAAGAGCCACCTGCTCTGTCTTAATTTCATATAACGCGAATATAAAACAAACTTTCAACTTCAGCCTAGACTTCAATCACGGACCGAATTGATTGTGACGTCAGCCTAATAATACCATTGGAATCTCCAATTGAGTCAAATAACTATGACACCATTCGTCATGGGTCTTTAAATTTCTTATGGTCACAACAAATTTTTTTCCTTTCTATGAGCCAGTTGTCATAGAAAATGCAGCTTGTGTATTCTTTTTCAAACAAGGGAAAGGTAAAAAAAAAGAAAGAAAAAACACTAAAAGGGTAATAGGAAGTTAAGCTTCGCTGGTATTCATGACTAAACGATATAAACATTCAAAATATATTAATACCAATATTGCATAAACTGCGTGTATTTTGTCTGACTCAAGTTTGAATTTTAACCCTAGAATGTTTATTTCAATGATAAATGAGAAAGTATCAAAAGTAACCTCGGTATTTGTAAAAAAAAAACACAACAAAACAACAAACAAACAAAAAACCCATACCAACGAAAAAAAAAAAACATCGTAGGTACAAGTCAAATTATTTTCAGAGATGTATGAAATCCATTTGCAATTTAATACATGTTCATTCAAACCGCGCACTTCGGCCCCTAGCTTTGATGTAACCCCATTTTAATGTCGCGGCGAAAATTAGATAAAACGATTTTTGTTTTCAATTACACAATAGTAAAGCCCCAAATCCACAGAGAGACTGATGCTTATTAATTGCATAGTTTATACGTATCAGACTAAATTATATGAAATCATCTTTCAAAAACTCTGATCTAAATAGGCACTACAATGCATTATTAGAGATCATATAGGAAGAGTTTTTGCGACCATTCGCAGAGATATCAAAATCTGGAAGACTGTTCTCGACTTCGAATTACAATGCAATCTTAATGTTGACGAACGTCGGATTTTCATTTTATGTGAAGCATAATTCTATATGCTAGTCGTAATCTTGTGTCACCCAAGATGGCCGAACCTATTGTTTACTGCTTAAGATCTATCCATCGTCATCATCAGGTAATATCGACCTCCACAGGCAGGAGACATTAATGGGAAGATGATAATGGAAATGGGTATTATCACGATTATTTCAGACCGTTTGTGATCGACGTCTTAACGCAACACGAGAGCAATTTCATATTGGCATGATATTCATTTTAAGTGTTAAGTCTTCTAATATATACCACATAGTTATGTTTTGCATAGAATACTCCCTCCCCTCCATCTCAAGTACAGTCTAATATTCACATATTCACAAAACGCAATATAAATATAAAAACGAGCACCATTGTCAGATAAAGTTAGTTCGTAAAATGGAATTTATTTATCTCCATTACGACGAGGCACATCATTTGTTCTTCAGGTTGAGTAGAACTGTATTATCGGCATGAGCGTAGAAGACGGAATTTTGAAAACTCCTGAATCCTGATCAACCGTAAGGGGCACACTTATAAGCAGTCCTTCGACTTTGTCGGTAACCGATTTGGTATATTATCCTGTTTGAAAGAATTTAAAAAAAAAAGAAGAAAGAGGATATACAATTCATTATATTACTGAATAAGATGTGAAAAATAGCAAGCATGCTTTAAAAAATATTCGTTCTGAACAGTAAAAGTTAAATGTTATAGTGACTCATCTACTCGAATTTTCTAAGCAGATTTGATACACATTTATATTTGGGGCCTAAATACCATTTGCATGCAGGTGGCGCAATCATTCAGAATATACATGAATTTTACGAACACGGATTTAATACATTTCATATCTTTGTGACAATTTTTGTTACATTTTAATGCTACTCCTTGTACACCTGCCGACTTACCTACTTATAAATCTGTTTCAATATTTGTTAAATCATATTAAACTTCACAATTATAAAGCATCATTTTCTCCAAACTTTCTGTTGATTTTCCAATGTTCTTATCGTAGTTGAAAGAATAGTATATATGATTTTACCTTGTTGATTCGCATGTTTGTAACCCATGTAGTCCACACCGTACTCTGTACCTCTGTATACTTGGTTTGATGTATGTTAGGGTATAAGTCTCCGTATACGACTGGAGGGGACACCATTGTCTCCTGCCAGAGAAGACGAAAAATAATTGTAAAAATCAAATAATCAATTTCATATTCTATGTATTATTTTTCATATCACTATTTGTCATTTAAAATTAATTTATGAATGACTTTCGCACTATCAATGACTAAAATACATTCCCTTAAAGAAACAACATGGCTTAAAGCTAACTTCTGATAGTCACAACATCGTAATGTTTACATTAACATTCATTACATTTCGAATATTTCCTAATTTGAATGATAAAAAATGAAAATGAATTAATATATGAAGTAACTTGCAATGAGTATGAATAATTAGGAGGGATGGTATCGGTTAATATCAATATTGATAGTGCTTTAATTAAGAAATGATCTTTCATTGGTGTTTCATATAATCATTGAGATGTATCGAGATTTTTAAGTGGGTGGAATGTTATATGGGCAGCCCCGTGTGTTGCTGACCCATTGCATTTTCGCCATGTGCCGTAAAACGAAGAGCCGGGGGGGGGGGGGGGGGGGGCGTTTGTCGGCAAACCCCTATACTGGATACGCCAATGATGGTGTGTATGAGTGGAAAAGCGTGTTTCAACAAGGGGATAGTTACAAAGTGACGTTTTCAAAATTTATCACTCTGACAGTTGTATTATTACATTCCTTAACAAAACAGTAATGTTCATAATCAAATAACAGATTTTTACTGAAGTCATGCGTTGCATACCTGGTCGACTTTGATGATGACACCACGTGACGTCCATACGATGAACATGAGTTGTGTCCAATGCATTGTGAATAGCCTGGACAACCTCCTGGGCATTTAGCTAACATAAAAAGGATAATTCAATAGAAAGAAATTGAAAAAACGATGTATTTTGTAATTGATTAAAAAACATTATTTTTTTTATATGGAATTGTTTTCTTTCCAGTGACGATGTCTCTTACTGTTCCTTTTTCTTACTTTTCAGTATCTAACTTCGCGTCCGTATACCAGTATTCAATACTATTTTTTGCTCATTATGATCAGACTTCACCCATAAGAATTTAAAAAAAAAAAGGGGGGGGGGGAAGAGCACCTTACCCCACCCCGACAAAGACACACAGAGCAACCAACAACACATTAATGCAATCATTACATCAATCCAGAGAGCCCGAATCAAAACATTATGGCTAAAAGCTGGCATACACATAAAACTTTGAAACCATATTTGAAATTCATATTCAACTGACGATGTTTTGTCATCGTATTGATTAAAAAAATCATGATTTAGTAAAAAAAATAAAGATAAGATCATGATGCAGACAAAATAAAGCTTGGATAATTTCAGAGAGAAGAGTTGGATGAACATAATTCTTACTTTGTCGACACAGAGAACCCGTGTACCCTCTAGGACATGTACACGTATCAGCCCCAGAACATCTCCCTCCATTCAAACATGATCGTCTGCAGTAAGCTATAAGATGAAATGGACAAATTGACATAATTATGATTTTTTATTGATTGAAAATGGTTTATTGGAATAAAAAATCAATCGCGGCTCGGTAGCCGAATTACAGATTTTGTACAAATTAAAAACATCAAAATTACAAAAAGCAAAATACTTTCACAGACAATAATCAATTAATGAGATGAATTCATAATAAAGATCAACTGAAATGAGAAAGGAACTAAACTTCTTAGACGTATACATATGAAATATGAACATAAATATGAATCATAAAAATCTATATTATCAAACATCAAGAGTTGTTGACAACGATTGTTATCACTATTTACATTATTATTATTACTATTATTATTATTATTATTATTATTATTATTAATAATAATAATTGTTATTATTATTATTATTATTATTATTATTATTACTACTATTATCATCATTATCATTGCTATACAAAAGATACCGAATAGTTAACTCTTATTATTGCACTTAGAGATAACATGAATATTTTAAACGTTAAAATGTAACATTCAAATTATTAATATTTCCATAATTACTATTTTTATTATTATTATTATTATTACTATTATCATTACTATCACCATTATCACCATCATTAATTATTATTAATTGCTATTATCATCATCATTATTCATGAAGAGATGAATGCAAAGTAAATTAATAAATAGCTAAGACAGTCCAAAACCCTTCTTAAGAACACACATACACATTGTGAATTGAAACTTGCTAAATATACTAAGCAGATAATCATCATGAACCTCAGGTGAGAATGTCATTTTTCTCTCCTGTGATTCGGGCATTTTGATGACATTAAACCAATTCAATTTTTTTTTCAGTACTAACATTCATGTAGTCTCTGATATTTAATTGATGAAATACTCACGTATTTGACACTGTATACCCCTGTAACCTGTAGGACATCTACAGAAGCCTGCTCGTAAACAAACCCCGCCATTCTCACACGGTGGACTACATTGAGCTGAAAGAGAATCAAATACCCTATTTAATCATCAATTTTCCTAGAATTTATTTCTGACGAATAGCACTTCGCCTCTTCTTTTTTATCTCCTTTTTTGTTCAATTCATTTCTGGTATTCTATATCTTTTCATTACCTTTTCATTCTGGCATTTTGAAAATATGTCTTTGTCATGTTTTAAAAAGTCGAATATTTGATTTTGTGACGAATCTTCCATGACAATTGTCATTATTGAAAGAAGTACCTTATCCATGTAATATGCCTCGATGTTTTTGTATTTAATGCTTCATTGATCCTTTGCATTTCAAAGTGCAATATTTTAAATAAATGATCGAAGCACATTCATATATTCAGATATTCATATCAAAATATTCATATTTATATTTATATTAGAATATACCTCAACTGCTTATCAAAGATAAACTTTCAATCACTTACCATCAATAAAAAAGACATACTATGCTGATAAGTGTGTTTCATCAAACAAGTGGAAATGAATGACTAATAACTAAACATATCAAATAAACTTACGTTGACTGCAGTCTGGTCCTGAGTATCCAGTGGGACAATGACATCGGTCTGGTGCCACGCACTGACCTCCATTCGAACAACCAGTCCTACAAATTGCTGAAAAAATAAAAATTAAATGAAAAGATAATAAGAATTTCGTTATCAAACAGAAATGGTCCAAGGCCCAAAGATATTCGATGTAATGAAAGGCCTTTTCATTGGTAGTCAATTTAGTCTACATCATCACTTTGTATACTTAATTTCATTAGAAATATTTAGGAAAGCTCTGGAAATGTCAGAAAATGAAAATGCCTTAGCCAATTCAGCAAATATTACAATTTACCATCGTTCAAGAAAAAGGAATTTAATCATTATAGTGCACGTGATAAAAGATGTATAATTGAAATTACTTATTTAGTTTCAATTTTTTCTCATGAGAGAAACTTAATGATTGAAATGATGGCATAAGGAAGAGAAGTTGAAAAGTAAAAGTTAAAAGGAAATTTAGAATGCGTACGTTTACTGCAGGCGGGACCAGTATATCCTTTGGCACAGACACATCTACCTGGGTGAATACATCGTCCATTATTCTGACAGGGAGGGTTGCACATTGCTGTAAATATAACAAATAAAATTAGAGATAACTATAGACAAAGTCATTAAAACAATAATGAGAGCAAATCAAATGAAACAATAAAAAGATAATTTGGATAAAAAATGTGTATTTTTTCCCTATATCTTCACTGCAATCGTTTGTGCAGTATGTACCTGTAAATGATTGCATAACACCACAATCTTTATTCTTTATGGTTTATGTAATGAACCTCGAAAAATAGTTTCATCAAGGGGAGAAATAGAAATGATATCTCAATGGGTGATTTCAAGTTCGGTGTTGGTGTTGGTGTTGGTGTTGAGAGCGTAAATTGGGCTGCTGATTCTAGCCCCAACACCGAATTCGGGTTTATAAAAATAATACCAATCATATTATTGATAGCTCAACACCTAGTGAAGTAAATCCCAGCACCACCTTCATTTCAGGTTCGGTGTTGTGGCTGGTGCTAGTTTTGCCCCAACACCAACACCAGCTTTCGACACCGAACTTGAATTCACCCAATGTATTTACCAAGATATATCATCACCACTTCACTCATTACACTGGGAGAAGAAATTATATACATTCACTTTCACTTACGCTCACAAAACGGGGGTAAGTAACCATATGGGCATAGACACTTGTTCCTTCCAACACATCTTCCACCGTTCTTACATGAATGCTGGCAAAGCTCTGATGATAAAACGAACATGCAACAAATCATAGTCATAATGATGAATGAAAACGAAGTAGAATGGACAGGCACAAAGCCAGATTATAAGAATAAATTTAGAGAAAATTAATTGATATCAGAAAACAAATAATGGTGAGCCAAAATAATGACGTTCACATACATAAGATATAGTAAGCATTTTATGCATGAATGACTTCAGTAAATTCTTTCTTCTTGCTCTTGGAGTACAAAATATGAATTCTAGGAGCGGACCTCGAAAAAAGCAATAAACGGGAAGATACAAGAACAGAAAATGAAGTCAAATGAACGTATAGTGCGTATGAGAGAGAGAGAGAGAGTGAGAGAGAAAGGGATGCTCTAGAACGATGACAGAAATAATAATATGGCAAAATATTACATTAATATGAAAAAGAAAAATAAGATGAAAAAGTAAAGGAGTATGATCTTACCTCTCTGGCACATCTGTCCATCATATCCAGACGGACACTGACATATCCCTCCAGGCATACATGTTCCTCCATTCAAACATCCACCAATACAGTAATCTATATCAAATAATGACATATTCATATTATGAAGATCATCTAGATCAGCTCTTATTTGTGAAAATACAAAAATATGGCTGTATTTCACGTCCCAGCTCCCCCAAAAGATATTTGCCTGTACATAAGTTCTATTCATATGAAAACTGTCAACGCTATGTACCATACATGACCGGTAAAAAAAAAAAAAAAAAAAAAAAAAAAAAACACCTTACGTAACGCTGTATGAAAAAGTAAGGTATGCACTCGACAGAGTCTATTCTACACTTCGATCTAGTATCAAATTCGTGCATGGTATTCACAATATTGATAACGTAATCTGTGTGTCATATCAACATCAGGCTTACCTAAAGTATTAAAAAAGAATGCAGAGTGAAAATTCTCTTCATCACAACGATATGAAAAAAGATAATGATAATGTATGATATAAGAACTAGCAGTAACGTGATGCTAATGATGATGATGATGATGATGATGATGATGATGATGAGGTGGATAAGGATGGTGGCGATGATGATGTTGATAATGATGATGATGATGATTATGATCATGTGCGGAGATTTCTTGCCATGGAAGGTTGTCATTGGTTGCTGTACAAAATTCAAAATTTCCGGGGGGGGGGGGACGAGTCCCACCCCCCTTCCCCCGGGATCGCCGCCCATGATGATGATGGTGGTGGTGGTGGTGGTTGTGGTTTGATGAAGATGAAGATGACAATAGAGATGATAACTGATTTATATAACTTACTTGGACATTCAGAGAGTCCCTCACATCTCCGTCTCTCGATCATTAACTGGCCGACCTTTGTGCAGTTCTCATGCGAATCAATATCTCGGCAGATGGCAACACGGGTCTCGAACCCTGAACCGCAAGTCCGTGTGCATGAACCCCAATCGCTCCACCTAAGTACACCTGAAAAAAAATCAATTGAGGTAGGGGAGGGAAATGCGTTATGACTTGAGTAATATCTAATTTGAGTATCCAAAACTGCAACTACATGTAAAATTGCCACGATCTTTCATGGAAAATACTTTAGCTAGAAATAATTTCTTCCCATTCTCTACATTTTCTTTCTCCTCTCCCTATTCTTTCCTTATTTCCTACTTTCTGTACTTGATAGTCCTTTTTTTTCTCCTTCCAAACATCTTTCCCTTGTTCATCGATATCCATTTCGAAGAGTTTTGTGCAGTCATCTACAAGTCAAGACAAGACCCACACTCGAATTATTTTGTCGCTCCTTGTCTCAGTCTTTTTTTCTCCATTTTCAAATCATTTGTCCCCAGAATTTTTAAAAAAATGAAATATTCTAGTCTCTTTGTATTTATGTTTTTTCTTGAAAAATTCACAGTAAACTAAAGCGTGACAAACCTTTACAATTATTGTTCAGTTGACATGGTTTATGTTGTGCCGCGATTCCGCGTCCATTCCTGCAGTCTGGAAGGTTCGAATCTCCACTGCAGACTGTGTACCTGTACCGGGTTCCAGTACCACACGTCCTGCTACATGTGCTCCATGTCGACCAGTTTGCATTTTCTAATCATAAGAATAGAAATACGTTTATGGAATGAGAAATACGGGAAGGGAGGACTTCCGATAACATAGCATGAGTCCCAGGCGTGAGTATGTATCGTATTTTTGATTGGGGTGCCGAACCAAATTTACCGACAAGTCGCTAAACAATTATCAAACGAGTACGGTAAGGGAAAAAGAGGTTTTCGGTTTTTTTATTTCCCGACATGGGACATGGCGAAAATGTGTATAAATATACAAACAACAATTACGATAATGTTGTGAATATCTGCCCCTATCGCACCTCCTTTCTCCTGCAACGCACCTGCATTACACTTGTATACAGGGGCGGCGCCAGGGTATTTTGATAGGAGGGGCAAGACGACCTAAAGATGACGTCATAATTATTTTGTCTCCATTAAATAACAGGGGTAATATAGAGTTATATGTTTAAGACCTCTCTTTTTAATACTCCTCTTTCTTCTTTCTTCCCTTTTCTTCCCTTTTCTTCCTCCTTTTCTTCTTTTTTTTCTTTTTTTTTTCTTTTTTCACTACTTGAAAAATATAGGGGGGGGGGCGGTCGCCCCCTCTGCCCCCCCTGTAGGGCCGCCCCTGCTTGTATATAAAAAAATGTGGTCTCTTTTCGTCACCCTACAAAATTGCTTTTCATGAGGTACTACTTATTCATGAAAATATTGAGGGACATTGTAAGAAACATGTAATATGTACCCATGTTATATTGGTTTGAGGTAATACATACCATCATGTGGTCTACCGTATTGATAGATGGATGGCCGTGGGACACTGGCAGGAGCGACAGGTGAGAGTGCATCACCAGGAGGAGCTGGGATCAGACCATCATTCAACGGTCTTTCACTGTTATTATCAAGGTCCTCATCGCCTAGGATATCATTCATTGCCGATGTCGACCTAACAGAGACAGTCGTCGAAAACGGGGTGGTCGTGGCTATTGTTCTAGTTGTTGGTGCTGAAGTGGTTGTTGTTTGAGCCTGTGTTGTAGCGGGAGTTGTTGTTACCGTTGTTGCAGCTTCGATAGTTGTAGGGACTGTGGTTGGTTTCTTCGTTGTGGTCATTTTGTGTGTAGTTGATTTCGTGATCGTCGTTGGGATGACCTTAATCTGAGAGTAGGCGCTTGGTCCTCGTCGCGACGTCGGTGTGGTAGGAGTTATCGTCCAGTATTTCGAGTCATCCGTTCCCTGCATGGTGTCACCAGAACGACCAGAGACATCTAGACCTCTGTCAACAGTTACTGGTTCGGCTGTCGCATGATTGTAATCGATGGGCGTTTCACCTTCAAATCCAATTTCTACTGATTCCTCGGGATTCATGATGTTGTTGACATCACTGTTTGATTCGTCTACTCCAAATACTCCAAATGCTCCATTGTCCAACTTGATAGTCAGTTTTGTCAGCGCTAAAGTTGATGTTTTCGGTCTTTGAGTCATGATCTGAGGCAGAAAAAAGACACGGCATAATTGTTATTTCTGTTTTGTAGTTAACTTCCAATTCTTTATTTCTCTACATCTGCTTTTCCTTCATTTCTTCTCTTAGTTACCATTTAATTCGGCATGCAGTGTCTTTCTCTATAGTTCACCTTCCTCTTCATCTCTTTGCATTCATATTCTGTACCTCATTTCTATTTTTTAAAAATAAATGTGTACATCTTTACAACTTTGTTAAAAAGCATTTTATAATCTTTTAAAAGTTTTTAAAATTTTACTTCAAATTCATATTCAAAAAGTGCATTGAAAATGTGTTTCTCTGCTACAAGAAACACTTCACCTTGTTAGTTATCCTTTGAGTGTTTGAAGGCATAGTCGGTGACACACTCGCTTCGCTTAGTCCGTCTTCGGTGATTTCGACTTGCGAGAACGAAGGAAATGTCGTGTCCATGGGCGAAGACGTGGTCGTTTCTGTGTCCATGAAGAAGGTTGGATCGAATGGGTTTTCGTACACAAGTTCAATGTCGATAGATGCATCCATGCCGTTCACTGAGCTCGATGCAATGTCTAGCAGGTCGGGGAACTGGGAGGAGGTCAAAATAAAACCTATATACTTTTTGCTACATTTTGAATTGCTGTTGTTATAGACATTTCATGATAAATGAAATTAATTTAGTAGGATGTACATTATTGTTTGATAATACCATGTGAGATGGGATTACAAGTTCCAATTCAAAAGGCACAATGAATTTAACTCACAGAACGAGAATCAATAAAGCATTTTACAGAATTCACCGTTGTGAAAAAAAAAATGCCTGTACATTTCACAATAGTTGAATTGATTGTGCAAGACGTTTAAAAAGTAGAAACTAGCAGCCAAAGAAAGAGGGGGAAACACACAACAGTAAACAAATATATTGAACATAAAGAAATGAGGATAACAAAGATAAATGTGTGTGTGTGTAGAGAGAGACAGATAGACAGACAGACAGAGAGAAAGAGAGACAGAGACACAGAGAGGGAGAGAGGGAGACAGAGACAGACGTAAAGACATAGAGAGACAGAGGAAGAGAGAGAGAGACACACACACACACACAGACACAGTGAATAGAATCAGGATTGTATGTGATTGGTTGCTTACTCGTCTTTCTTGTGGGAGGCACTGTAGTTCTGCTGTTGATGTGTCATTCATCAAAACCAGTTGATCAATATCACCCTAAAGTGAAATTGAAATATTTGAATGAAAATATACCATATTAAAATAAGATAATATTAATAACTCCACTTAATATTCTCAGTATAAAAGTGAAAATTTGATGAATTATTAGCAATTTAATACCACGATTATACAAATGATCATTCCCTTTTTCGAAATTTCATTTGACATTTTAAAATTATTTTTTTTACTTATCTTTAATTTTTAATGCCGATTTCTCTTTGCATTTTTAAAAATATTTTACTTACCTCGAAATAAGCATTATTTACTGCTCGATATCCACCACCAATCGATGTTGTACCAGTAGCATCAATTGTTGCCCGATTGCTCCTCTCAATATTTAGTGTGAACACTTGTTTACAATCGGCAATCAACGTTACTGTGTGTTTGTTCACACTAAACGCCATAAAGTGCCAACTTCTATCCAAAACATAGTCAGTAAAATTAAGTTCCTTGAGTGTTCCGTCGAGTTGACTATAAACGATGGATGGGGTCTTTGCCGTTTTGATGCCAAACTGAATGTTGCCACCAGCGTCAGTGAAGAGCAAGGCATACGGGTCTCCTCTGTTTTTTCGTAGCGTCACTTTGGGTTTGACGGTAAGGAGAACGGCGAACTGTTCTGGAAAAGTTTTGCCGTATATCTTATCGGTAGAAACACGAAGAGTTCTGGCTTGATGTGAGATTCTGTAAGCAGTCCAACGACTTGGAGCTCGTCGAACACCGGGTGGAAAATCATCAAGGTTGAGGATTTTCTTCATGTCTTTCACATCTGGGGAAAGGGAAAGAAGAAAACGAAATAGTAAAAAAAAAAAATAATAATATGAGAACACTAAAACAACAACATTTCAATCTTTCTTTATTCCTAATTGTCTACAGTATAATTCATGTTGAAACGTGCAAAGGTTAACATTTCAAATTTCTCTTTTCAAAATCAATATGAGGTTGAATAATATTTAGAAATGCGGCATTTTAAAAGATTTTTTTGTCTTCATGCCAATATTGTCTTTAGTATATAGTTTCCAACAGGTTCAAAAGTTTACATTGCAAAGCTTTCTTCTCTCAGAATCGATTTAAGATTAAATAATGTTTTTTGTTTAACTTTTACCGACACAGTCATTTATTTCACAATTGTCATCTAATGAGTGTCGAACAAATATAATCCAATCTATCAACACGTGTAGCCAGAAGCAAAGATATGACGACACTTAAATTATAATTCATGTCAAAACGAACATTGAGCGAAAGATTTCTCCCATCAGCTGTTCTGTCTTCTTTGGAACAGTTTCCAAATGTTGTTTATATACATACATTTAATTCGAAACTACTCGGAAGAAAATGGTACATGTATAATGATGACAATTTTATGACTTTTCACTAAGTGAACACATGTTTTTTTATCTTATGTCTCATTACCGATTTTATCAAACAAGGCAGAAGAAAAGAGTTATCACATCAAAGACGTGATCATTAAAACGTTCGGGTAGTCGATGCACATTAATAAATTGAAGAAAAAAGGTTGCCATTTCTAAAAGTTTTCTCGTGAGTGAGTTCGGGGCATCCGATTGTATGGGAAAAAATCTTAAATTTTCAATAATCATTTTCTTTGTGCCCGTTGCACGCGGTTCGTCATTTTAATGAAACCTTTGAAAGGATTTGATGCATATGTCACTTAAGAATATTTGTTTGCTTGTGGTTAACTTACTGACACTTTACACAGATTTTGCACCCATTCATTTTGTTTGATACTTGTTAATAAGTACATTTTAAATGAAAATTACTTATTTTCACAGTATAGTAGATTATAGCGAATAAACGAATAATGATTCAGTGTTGGAACTGCAGCCAAATCAACATACACAAAACAAAAAAATGTTCATATACAAGACGCAAGAGTCATGATAAAATATTTTTTTAACGACATGATCACATCAAGTTTGTGTATGATACATCTTTGTTTTACTGATGTATTCCGTAATTCGGACACTAGTTTTTACCGTTGAACACAATCATTATCGTTGCATTTTTTGTTTTAAATCTGTTGTTTTCTGCGGACATTCCATTCAAAGTCTCTGTTAGCTACATTTTCTGCGAAAAAAAAAAAAGAGAGGAAGTCTGCTCCAAGTGAAATCGGTCATAATAGCGAACTTCCATCCTATCCGAATGACTTTGACTGCACTTTTAGTTTAATGGGTATGTTGTGATTAGAATCACTTATGAGAATTTTAGGAGTTTAGAATGTAACTGACATTGACACTAACAAACAAATTGAAACAAATTTCTGCATTGCTTATTTCCACCTGGGTAATTCATCACGCGATATAGGTGCATCAGTTGATGTAAGTGGACTTTACAAGTTCGAAGATTGGTTAATGAACTATTAGGGTGTGGGAAAAGATATATTTTTCAACAACAAATGCTAGTTTGTTATTTCATGACTATGTTACTAAGTGGAAAGGTGTGGGTTGACTTGAATGTTTCGAGGGAGGGGAAGCACACGAATGGTAGAGTATGTGAGGGCGACATGAAGAGTTGAGAAGGAGAGGGAGAGGGAGGGAGAGAGGGAAAGAGAGAGAGAGAGAGAGAGAAATAGGGACAGAGAGAGAGACAGACAGAGAGACAGAAAAAACATGTCGGAGGCACAGAGAGAGAGAGAGAGAGAGAGTAGGAAACACAGAGAGAAAAAAACGTTAACAAGTAGACAGATGTGGAAATAACTCACAATTTTTAATAATACAGTTTTTCATAAATCCCAATTTTACGACAATCAGTATTAAAATGTGACTATAATATAATACTTTTGGCATCGATAACATTACACTTAATCGCATTATCAAAATGCTGAGTGCAAAGAATAAAATATATAAACACGAGTATTATTTTTCATCTAATTTGTGGCTCATGAAGTCTGCTAGAATAAACAAAATGTGATGGGTGAATCACGTGTTGATAATATTTTCAGTTTGGGGTAACCCCGATGTCTCCACCATCTCCATGAACTTCTCAACTACTTCCAACAATGTCTCGTACTTTCCGCGATCATTAGTACATCTCCTTCCTCAAAACAAGGTCAACAAAGTTCAGAATGCAGCCCAGAACTTGACACATTCAGTTCCACTCGAGTAGTCTGTCAATCAGTGAGAATCATCAAATTGACATCATTCGAGGTGAAAATGTTTATTCTAACAGATACCCATGAGTAACGTTATTTCATCTGTTCATAAGAAGTGTCTGGCAGATGGAAAGTTCATTTCAGGGTTACGATGTCGTACAGAACTTTGGAACTTCTCCGTGAAGGATTTATTTTTCTCAAGCCCCCTTTTTAATTCAATGCAAAAAAGTCAAGAATTAAAAGAAGTTTGTCAGTTATATGAAAAACATCCTTGGCCTTTAAAAGTACTCGGAGGTGGTGGTGATGATGATAACGTTCATGATTTTCATAATGGTGGTGGTGGTGGTGGTGATGATGATGATGATGATGATGATGATGGTGAACAGATGATGATTTGACAATAATTTGAAAGAATTGGGAAGATTATGGTGTCAAGGTATAACACTCTTGACAAGAACATCTGCTTGTTTATATAAACCATTAAGAATTATTAAGAAGACGGGAGCCATGTTGCATGAGTTGCAAATTACTTAAACTTTGATTAGATTGTTAAATCTTTAAATCTTGATCAGTTTCAGGTCATCTATAGGTCATGTCTGTTCATGACTTCACAACCACCCCCTATCGCTCTCTGGCTCAGTCGTGCAGAATGTTTTAAGAAGACATGGAATACAACGGTAGTGATACCTTCTCTCATGCGACAATGGTATCTTCTTACTAGGAGGGGGGGGGGGGGGGGAGGATGGATTCCTTACGAAGTGGTATATGATGGCCGGTGGTATCCGAGTGGTATCCGAGTGGTGCCAGATGAGCAGAGTGACGGTCGGGGTGACGATTGAAACTGTGATACAGTTGACGGTATATTTGACGGTGATGACAGCCGACAATGCAGTTATAGTAATCCCATTAAGTTGGGAATTGTGTTACATGCCGTCATCTGTTAATAAGATGATGACAATGTCGTTGATGATGGCGATGCTAAAGATGCTGATGATGACGATGATGATGTTGGTAATAATGATGACGTGATGCATATTACAGTGGGATCATGATATCGATAAACAACAACAAGACAGACTTTGAAAGAAAAAAAGTGTCGACTATATTTACAGGTCTTTGGTAGATTAAGAGCCGACAAGAATATCATTCCATATTTTTGTAATTAATACTCGAAACCAAAATGGTAAAGAATATACTGAATCATATACATTGCAAGAATACCCACCTGTAAATTGATCATATCCGTTCCATACAGGATAACATTGCAGGTGTCATTTTAGCTCACCATAGGAGGCTAACAGACTGGTGGGGCCAAGGAGTTCTGTGATAACTCCTTGGTGGGGCGGGCTGACGACGCGACACTCTCCTATTATATTTCGCCCTTTTCGTACCTTTTCCCTTCCAAACTTTTATATTCTTGGGAATAGTTTGGACGTTTACAACCCAACCCCCTTTGGTATACATCGATATTTTACACATCGAATATTGAGAAGATGGTTTACCTGCACAATCGAAGGTATTACATTGTCGTCTCTGCTTGGCGTCTCCCTCACAGGCATTAGGAACATCACGAATACACACCCGACGTCGTGTCTGATGACCACCTCCACAATCCTTGTTACATGATGACCACGACGCCCAAGGTCTCCAACCTAGGTGGGAGAAATGAAAAAAGGATATGAAAATCAGTATGCAAATTAAAAAAAACAATAAAATCGTGGTGAATTTTCTCGATGTTCACATCCAACCCTGGACATGCGAACGATCCCGTGTATAGTCACTTTATTTTGGTCACAATAATAGTGAGAGCTTATAAGTTACATGTATTTATGGTCGTCACATGTATCTTCTGGAGGATATCGTAGAGATGTCGTGGTCCAGGGGATTAGTCACATGAAGAAGGACCACGTTGTACCGGGTGTGTCACGACACAAACGTCCTTTGGCAAGACATTTAATGGACATTTGCCCCTCTCGACCCACCAAAAGAGAGATTCCTTGAATGATTGAACACATTATCACAGTAGCTCGGATAAAGCCCGATGTGATAGTAATATTTAGAGCTTTGTATCCTCGGGAAAAAGTGATTTATAAACCCAATTATTATCATTATTTTTTAAATCTAAAGAAGAACAAAACATACAAATTACTTTAAAAATGTCTTCTTGTATGAGAGGGATAAAACATGATAAATCATGATGAACTGATGTTAATGATATGCATGTACGAAAACTGCGGATTTTCCTTCTTTTTCATCAGTATTTTCCGATTTCTTGTCCCATTTATAGATTACATTTTCAAAACAAAATTTTGCACCTGGAGCTCAAAATAATGGAAGCCCCTTCCCCTTTAAGACGTATTCTTCAAGCCTGCGGTAAGCGTTCAGTATTTCCTGTCGAGACTACACTTGGGTATTTCAGAAAGATCATTTTCAGTGAGGGTATATAAAAAACACAAAAGATATATTTCCATTGGATATCAATCTGTCATATCTCTTGTCAAATTGCACCATTAGCACCATTAGTCATCTGAAATATATCTTTGAGCATGGAAGCGAAGATCCAAATACTTTTATCATCTGTTTAGTGGACATTATCAAGTTAAACTGGTTGTTAGTTTACACATCATACTTCTGACATGGAGTTCTTTCTTACGTACGTTGAATGCCAGCAGTGGTGAAGGTAAGTTAAACCACAGAAAATCTTATGAAAACGACCAAGTTAATGAAATATACCAAACTCATCTTTAAAGAGATGTATTTCATGATCAACATGACCAGAAATAACAAGCATCTTCATAAATCAGTTCATATAGACACCTTGACATGATTCAAACTCACGCCATGTTGTAATGACCTCTTTCTCACTTTGACCTTAACCGGCATACACCTGGTGAATAATCCTTAAAGCGAGCTATGTGACGCATGATGGACGAAGAGAGAATATAATGCAAGATTGTGGCTTTTAAAATCCCTTCCCTTATTGATTAGTTCCGCAAGACTTCTAAGACATTATTATGATACCAAACCAACCCGGTTCCATGCACTGACCTGATATAATTATATCTTCATGGGATACTCCTAATGCACTCTTCATGATGTATGTTTTGGGATTACAATGTATTTATAAGATTCTGATTCTTATACATCTAAAGATAGAAACCACTAACCTTTATGCATACAAAAGTTTATAATTTGAACATTCGAGGAAAATTGTAACACAAACCCCCCCCCCTAAAAAAAAAGAAAAGACAAACATAATACATTTATAATGGCTAACATGAAACAAAAGTTTGCAAATAATATGCATCTTTGAATGAATAAACTAAAACATTTTACAATTTATGATGCCTCCCATTTTGCTTCAAAAGCCACAAAACAATTATTTCTGAATTACCTTTAAAAAAACAAAATATGTATTTCGCTTTATACTTTCGAAAGGTTGTACGATTTCGGCAACAGTTTCTATTAATGTGGTAAATTTGTTTCAATTACACTACAAAAATATTTGTACAAGGTCGGTATTAGGCTACTACTCTCAAAGGCGTTGAACTCTGCTATCAAATCGGAAATTACCATTGCTATTCCATTCATAAAAAATCAATATGCCATTTATGATCATAAATTGGTTAAAATACAAGAATAGAAGAACTAAACATCGAAAAATAGCTAGACCATGTTTGGAGAGAGTTAACCATCATGGCGATGTTTTGCTATCAGCATGAGTTGTTTTTACACCCTGTTTGTGCTTGAAGCTAGAATTGCAGTATGGGGTCGATTACTTGTAAGTCAACATGGTCAGTGGCTGGAAACATATATCCTATTTTCATATCACTCTTTTTTGTCATCAGCCTCAAGAATACATCGAATATGAGCTACCAAGGAGGTCTTAGAACGAAGGGGCCGTGCCGATATTACCTTGAGGGTGGGGGGGGGGGGGGGGGGGAGAAGAAATAGACAATTGAATACATGAAAAAGTGAATAGATAGACAGATAAATGAATAAATAAATTTCAATTTTTTTTTAGAAAGCATGTTATATGTCGTCAATCTGACAAGCAAGTTGTCAATTTGGAGGGTCATATCCCCCCTCCTCCTCCGTAACGCCGTATCTGTTAGAAAGTGGAACAGATTGTCCGAGAAGAAAACGATGATATCGTAAACGAAGTTCCCTCAACGGCCGCTACACAACTTGCTAAAAGTCACAATAGGCCCACTTTATCTTATCCTATGTTAAAGGTATACGACCAAACCTTTTGCAGTTTAAAGCAATTTCTTTCAGTGAATAGGCATGATAGGAGACAGCATTTAAGATGCGAAGAATGGTAGCAATTATATCGATGATCACCCACCTTAATGCTAAAATAGTTTGTAGCGATTTATACTAGTGACCAATTGTGTTCGAGGATTTGAGATTACACATAAATCGAAATCGTGTGGAGAGTATTTTGCCAGACCTGACAGCACCGTGATTTTGGCAGTGTATAGATCCCTTTTACTAAAAGATTTCACATAATAATCCAATCACTCTAAAATAGTCCGAAGTACTATTGGATTGATCTAATACATCCCGACAGAAAAAGAAAAGATCTGGAAATAGCAATTCTCTTGCGTTTAAATGGATCTGGAATATGACAGATATTGAAAATCGAAATTAAGAGAATAGGTGATCAAATGTTTATGATTTGTAATTACATAATGACTTGTGTGTCACCAGTCTTGGTTTCTCAGCTCATTCTATAAACAGTGTCTTTCATTTTTTATACTGACTAAATAAACACACACATCAACAACCTCATTGTCAGTTTATCAACCCCAGATAGAAGAGCTAAAATAGTTATGACAAGGTATTCAAATTCTTTGTGGTTCGTTTCATTATTTACATTTCGTACGATTTTATTGCCATTCTAAGCACATCTTTGTTTGCTCTCTGTAATTAGATATCAATTTGAGGACTTTATCATAATCAGCACTGGAGTGCGATCTGTTCAATTTTAAGATAGGTTATGATAATCCTACATTTTCATAATGGTATAACCAGATGGAATAGATATTGGTATCAAAAGGGCCTCAATGATAGGAAGTATTTTCAAGCTTAAAAATTTGGGGGTATTTCAATGTGGCAATAATGAAACATGATTAAATTTTAACCATTCTAAAATTGAAGATGGTTTAAATAGTGTGAATGGTAGGCTAGAGACCTTGATCTAGGCCTACCACTTGACCATTCTATGAAAGGACTATTTCATCTCTACTAAAAAAATTGGTTTATTGTTTAAATTAATGATCTTTAATTGAAACATGCAAATAATTCAGTTTGAGAGATTGAGAGATCAAGAAATTTTAATGAGGACAATTTATTATATATAACATGTACATGTACATTGCCAAAAGATCAAAGGTCTTACCATTTTATTTCTTATTATACCAACATGAAGATCGTGCTCTTTCTGCACTTTTAAGTTTGCGTTATCAGTGTTAATCCTTTTCTCTGAGCTTTTTCCTTACACAGTTTCCTCAGTCATCAATCTATTGTACACATATCTACATTTCCTTTTTGTTCTCCATCCTCCTAACGCATCTCATCATTCTCCACCTTCTTATCTATCTCATTCGGGGGCGGTCTTGTACCCCTTGTATCCTCTGGTGGTGCATGACCATGCCACTTCTCCCGCGGAGTTTCACGTTTACATTACCCACCGGACAATCATCCCGTTATCATGATAAGAGAGGTGCAAAGATTGAAATATTGCATATTCCTCTTGTCTTGTAAACAATAGTGAATCTATCTCTATCTTGTATTTACTCAATAGTGAATCTCTGCAAGCCTTGTAGACAAAAGTCAATCTTAACATCACTATTATTTTGTAACATGTCTCGTTTGGATATTTTGAAGCGAACAAGTATCAAGTAGTTTCTTTTGTATTCATACGGTTTCAAAGTAATGTTGATATGAATTATTATTGTAGAAAAATTCGATGAACATGTATTGGTATACTGGCATAGCAAAAAATATGACTGTAGGTAAGGACTTTACCTCCATCCTCACCCCCCCCCCCCCAAATGCACTTCACAAATTAGGCGTAGCAGGAAGTAAAGTGAAATAAACAATGGTTTATTTCTAAATGTAAAAAGTAAAGATACCTCAAAACGGAGAATTGTCATTCGTAAACAGTAAGTAATAAAGTTAGGTTCATGTAAAACAAAACCAAGGAACATTATGTCGTAAATGAGAGAGAAAAAAATACTGATTTCTGTCATGTTTCAGCTTAAAACTAGCATTCCTCTGTTGGTACTCATGTTGCATGTGGAAAGTCTGGTATAGTTTTAACGATGACCTAAGGCTTGAAGCTCTTGACATGACGATGACCCTCGGCTTTCCTCGCTACGAGCTCATTTTGAGGACCATGTTAGCAGTCATCAGTGTCAGTTTATCTGTCTTTGTCGTTGGAGCTTATCAACGATGGTCTAAATATTTATGAAAAGTTCGAAAATACCAGGCTGCTATGAAGTGTGTTGTGTCGTGCACTAGATGTTGGAATATCCTGAAAATCGAGTGAGGTTTTTCATTATTTATTTGGAGGTCATGCAACGAAGGTCATGGTTCAGTGCTATACCTTCAGACATAGGGTAATAGGGATGACTGCATTCAATCTTACTATTTTTAAACATTAAAAGTGGCTTATTTCTGGAAGAAATGAAACTAGGTCACGTCACTGTCCTATCTCAAGATAATGTGGCATGATGCATGAATATCATTAAGACCCATTATAGAAGCTTTCGTAAAATTATTATCAAGTTTAATTCAAAGGCATCAAAATCTGTTCTACTTTTTAAAAAGTAAATTCAATCTGTACAACCACGAAAAACCTGCTCATAATAGCGCTAATAAACTTTGTATCTTCAAGACATCGCCATCAATCTTGCATCTCACATTTTGTAGCGGGCCGACAGACACAGGTCAATGTACCGTGCATGGATGACATCTAGTTTTTGATTGGCCATTCATCTTATTCACTGTCGGTCGAATGTTATTCTTCTTCTTCTTTGTTTCTAAAACATAACAATGTTTACATAGCTCTGTGAAATATTTCACATATGTTGTGATTGATTTGTGTCAGCTCAGTAGCAGAGCTAGCTATCATTCCATGCATGTACCCCTTCTACACCACTTACGGTACATATTATTATCAATTCACCCTACCTCTCTCTCTGTCTGTCTCTCCCCTTCTCCTCATCCCCTCTTTCGTTATTCTCCCGGTCTTCTCATCCTCAGATCCCTCTGTCTTTATCCTACAGTATTTTCTAATTTCTCCAATTTAACATCGAAGGATCGATCTGGCAAGCGTCTACTCACTATATCATTATATACCAATGGACCTAAACATGAGTAGACTGTCATCTTCACTTGGTGCTGGTCTGCAATTTGACATTATATTTCTATCCGTCCTATCTCTCTATCTCCCTCTCTCCGTCACTCTTCACACATCTTTCTGCCCCTCTCTCCCTCTCACATCTCTCTCTCTCTCTCTCTCTCTCTCTCTCTCTCTCTCTCCCCCCCCCCCCCCCCTCTCTTCTGTGCTGTAACTCGTTTTCCCCCGAAGACTTGTAGTTTTGTACATTTGATTCGAACGTATAAACGCAAATCAACATGAGAAATGACTTGTTTTTTGTTTTTGGAAAAATAAACAATTTGAAGAGGTATTGTCAAGAAATATTTCGGCGTCGTACTTTTTCCTGGCCTCTGTCAACATGTGGACTACAAGAAAAACATCATTAATAACTCAACGGTCGAGATTTGTTGTTCACAGATTCGTTGCTGCATGTAACAAAACTATTGCACTTTGTTATTTGAAAATGATTAAATTATGAATCATATTTGTTGCACTATCGTAAAATATTCATTGCATAATTTGTTTCAAATTCCCTCTTTGGCTTGGTAAGATTGGTGAACATAGTAGAAGGAGAACTTGGCGAAATACAGCCAGATTTCAAGACAGAAAGAGAAGTTTGGTTGTTTTCTGGTTATTTTCCACAGATTCAAGGTACTTGGTGCAATGATACTTATTTGAGTTGAACAGTAGTTATGACTTTCGACGAATACTAACACAAATTTTTCAAAAAAGGAATCATTACCATTAGCGTAATAATCGCATACTGCTTTTCTGAATACATTGGAAATGAGATTGGGAAATTGTATAGGGTATGTTATGAAAAAGAAGGTGAATGAGAAGTGATCAATCATATTTTCAAGTTGTCACTTTATAGCGACACGTTATGGTGACCCATAACCTACCGGAGTTCACCGACGAAGTCCTTGCTTTTAATGACAAGACTTTGTCACATCAAAAATAAACAAGCTTACATCTCGCTTTCAAAAAAGAAGAAATGCTAATAATAATACAATAATGGATAATAATCTGAATCAAATTTATTTTTCTCACCTATGCCTTGTGAGAACGGAAATGTAAAGGCATTGTCTTGTAATGTAACGGAAAGTCAAACAGATAAACGTTCAATTTCAGCGAATTGAATTTTCTGGAAAGGAAAGGGCTATCACATAAACATGATAAACGTGATAAAAGTCAATCCTAACCTTCAAATAGCCAGATTATCCCCGACATTACGGCCAAATGATTGAATGAATGTCTGTAGGGATTTTGAAAAGCGGGGCATGAAAAATAAACCGTTTACAATACCTTCTCAGAAATACATCATGTTATGTTACCCTTGTGAAAAAACGTTATTTTCCCCACTGTAGAATAAAAGTCAAATTAAAATAACGGTATTTTCAATCGATTACAGATACATCTATCACTGAAACGGTTTTTGAATAAACTTGAAATAAACACCAAATCTTTTTCTTGACCCCCTCCCCTTCATGCATGCACCTTGAACCATATTTCCGATATCATCAAAAACTAGGACAAACTTTGGGTTCACACTGACAAATTTGCCTTCTTGATAGTTTTGTTGACATGGTACAGTTGTCAACCGCACTATATACTTCATAAAAAGAACAGTTATCATGGTTATGGTTGGTGTCATGAAATAATGTTAGATGGAAACATCAGTACGTGGCTGTCCCTTGTGGGTTATAATCAGTTAGGCGTTATGTGACCTTTATATGGTGAATGATTTCGCTTTTCCGGTGCTTTTTTTCTCTTCATACTTTATATACGACTTCCTCTACCTATCTTAGACCTCTTTCACACTCCCTGTTAGACCGCTCCAAGTTAGACCGCTCTAGAGGTTCTTGAAGAACGGTTTGATTGCTTTCACACTCCGCGTATTTTTTATGTCTCAAATCGCTCAACGAGTCAAAGTGGTCTTGTTGCTATGGCAGCTCATGTCAGCGGGTCAATTTTTTCGCGCGGAATTCAAACCGTATACTGCCTGCCTGATGCATTTATCTTTATATCTTTCAGAGGCTTCTTTTTTCCACTTTCCTTTTTTCTCCGTGTGCATATCATACTGTCATCTTGTCTTTTTTTCACCTTTTCTTGTGTTTTCCTTTGTTTTCATCATTCTATCATGCAGCGATGGCCTGCACTTATAGGCAAATCAAGGAAAATCACACGATATTTCCCGCGCAACACAAACACTCACTTCCGGTTGAAATAGCTTTAGGATCGCTTTCGCTTTCACATTGCACGTTAGAGCGGTCTAACTTAGAACCGTTCCTCAAGACCACCTCCCGAGGTGGTCATCTGGAGCGCTTCAGAAGAACGCTTCAGAACCGCTCCTGAGGAACGGGTCTTAGTTAGACCGCTCTAACGAAGTGAGTGTGAAAGTGGTCTTAGTTTTGTCCCTTTTCCTTGCTATTTTCAATGTCTCTCTTTCTCGCAAGAGGTGTGGCTAGACCATTTTGAATGGGGGGGGGGGGCAGAGAGAGAGAGAGAAAAAAAAAGAGAAAGAGAGAGAGGTGTGTCACACCTCTTCATCCTTCCCCATGTCTCTCATCTCATTTGCTATCCTCCCTCCCTCTCCTTTTCTCTCTCTCTATCTTTCCTTTGTCCCGTAGTCATTCCCTCTCTGCCCCTACCTCAATCCTCCCTCTATCTACATGTATGTCTACCTACCCTCTCCCCCCTCTCTCTCTCTCTCTCTCTCTCTCTCCTCTATTATTCTGCATCTCTCTCTCTCTCTCTCTAGTCTCTTCGTATATCTTTCCTCTCAATTCCAGTCCGTAATATTTTATCTCTCTTTTCCTAATTCATGAACACCATATTTCTCTACTCTCAAGTTCACCAAAGTCTCTTTCGCATTCAATGGAATCCATTGCATGTCGACGTCATGTCCCCGTAAGCTATATTTTTCTTCAATGTTTGACTTGGAAGTTATGTTACGGACTAACGGCTTAGTTCGATGTTTGCACGAGGATTATGAAAGCTGGTCATAAGTCGTCCAACATTTGACATACATTTTTCATCCTCAGGCTCATAAAGCTCTATACTAGAAGGATAAAACCAATACAAGAGAAGTCTGCTGGAGAATGAAGACATCACGGGCGACATTTTTCACGCCTCTGTTAAGTATTGCACGATGACAGTGTGTTTCCTTTTCATGACAGGAAAAGGGAGAAATTCATTGGAGGCAACTTCGATTGAAATGAAAATTATAAGTAAATATTCTCAATGTAAAAGGAAGAATATTTGAAGGGGCGGTTGTCGAACAAAATTTGTTTCAAAGTTTGCCGTCGTGAGAGAAAGATTTTCGAACTGACGAAAAATTGCAGATGACATGGGTTTGATGACTTTAGAATGCGAAAGGGGAGGGAGTCACTCTCTTTACTCAACATCCATCATCATCAGATCATGACTCCACTACGAAGCTACAACTGCTTTAACATGAAGCGTAGACTGGTGTCAGTACGAAATATTATGAAAGACTAATTATTGGTCTGTCTTTCCTGATTTTGATGGAACTTTAGGTGTAATCTAGATTTCTCCCATTATGTCATAGGTTATTTGGGATTAATCAACCACTCTAATCATTCAATCAAGCCTTCATCATTCAACCCTTGAGTCAGGGAAGCGTATAGTAGTAGACACATGAGGCGAGTGGAATCTCTATCATCACGTAATGAAGATTAAACTCGAGAGTATACCCTATCTTTCCCCTTCTATCCCCTCCCCCTTTTTACTTGATTGTATTTGATTTTTTGAATGTCTTGCTTCTGCCAATGGCTCTGCTTTATAGGAAATCCGGAAAGTTGATCAGGAAGCGACATTTCTAGAGAAAGACAGAAGAGAGTCAATGTTGTGATGAAAGAGATGAGTCAATGCCTTTTGTCTCTAAAATATATACATGTACCCCTTAACCTGATGTATAATGGAAAGAAACACTCTGTGTTTCTTTCACGTTTCCTTCGTTTTTATTCTGTCTCTTATTAATCGTTCTCTTTCTATCAGTCTTATTCATCTCCTTTACTTCTCAATATTATGAACCTTCTATTTCTATTTTAATTGTTTAGTATATTTCTTTACAACGTTACCTCTGATTTCAACTACACCCAAATGAACTTTAAAGTTTACTTTTTGTCTTCTGCCATCCCTCGATAGTGAAAAAGAGATAATTTGGACATGTTCTCATATTTATTTTCCCTGTAAAAATTTGAAGGGAAACATATTATAATCAATCAGGAAGGTGTCCAGGAATAAGTGATGAGATTTTTCATAATTTTACAAGACTTTAACCAAAAAAAGTTTAACCTTTCTGACATTTGCACCAATTTCCTCAGAATAGACCAAACTTGAAAAACAATATCTCGGTTAAGATATCAGTTTTCAGGCTACCGGTTTGTATCATCATAAAGAATATTAGTGTAGGAGGATGAAGATGTTTATGCCAAGGGGTATACGGTTCATCGTTGATGGTGAGCAGCACGACGTGATTTATCTTCTATTTCATATTTCCGCTCTCCGATATGAAGCCCGAGGAGAGAAACTTGAAGATGAAATAATTTCTACTGAGTGTCGTAACCGTGATCTAGATATTACAAAATTTGCTGTAAATTTGACATTTACTTCTACGGTATTGTTCTGTGCTTGCATTCTATTTTAAAATTGTCAGTACCTTTTGACACCTATGGCCCTCCCCCTCCCACGTCAGAGAGTCCTAGATCCGCTACTGACGTATACATGGCGTATGAAAATCTCACGGCAAGAGGATAAGCTGCTTAGTGAGAAAATGAAATATGTTTCGTCTTGAATGCACTGGCTTCTTAGAAGATATTAATATCACCATGCTTCTTAAGTAAATAAAGGGCATTATTCTGTATGTTGATCTGTTCAGAAATTGAAGTACAGTAACAAACTAGCTGATTAGTTTGCACAAACTTGCAAAAAATATAAATGGAAGTTCTTTCATTTCAAAATGGCATCTAATTCGTCAGCAATAAAATGAAGAAAAAGATCATTATTAAAACACTCAACAACAACAACAACAAAAAAAAAAAACGAACGCAGAGATGAATCAACAAAATTAACTTTCTTATTGACAACTAAATGAAATCAAATTTAAACACCTGTGAATCCCGCAACAAACAGTTTCCTGCATGAAAAGAACTTTATCCCACTTTTTTGGCTAGTTATTATTATATCGAAATTGGCAAAAATATAACGCCAGTAAATTATGATAAGTCTTATCATAATTCTTGTCAGATGATTTAGTAATGCCAAAATGTGACGCTAACTTGCACATTCATAGTTCAATTAGTTAATTGTCTAACCCGGAAGCAACTGTTTTTTCTCAAACTGCAATTTTATTGACAATTTCTAGATAATGAAAGGTGATGAAAATGACTTGGCTCACACCATATGCCTCGGAAGTTATATGAGATGTATAGAAAAACAGAGTCAGGTTCAAGACTGAATACGATACTGTGAGAACTTATCAGTGATGACAGTATCCGAGGATTAAGAGAATGTTTTCAGAGCAACATTTTCGGACAACAAAATAACTTTTATATCAGAAATGCCAGCTGGCAGAATGGCCAGTAAATGCTGATAGCATCTTTAATTCCATAATGTTTTATTTGAAATCTTTAATTTGATTTAAAGCAAAGAAAATGGATTATTAATGTCTTTCATATCAAAATACCTACAACTTGTCTAACACAACAGCTGGTTGCTTATAATGCTCAACTTACGTTGGTCGCAGATAAAATTCTATTTACATGGAAACACGTCAGAATAACGAAAATAAGAAAATTGATTTAAAAAAAAGTATATAAAAGTGACATAGGTGGTATAATTTACATATCTAATTTCTCTATATACCCTTGCATAATTTTTGTCAATAATGTAATACATACGTCACGATTTGACACAAGAAAGCTTTCTGCAAAGGATTTTTTTTTCTTGGATAATCTCTTCTCAATCGTCTGCTAAGAGCTAGAACTGATTGCAATTCACTTAAAGTTAACGCTCTTTGGACTCTTAACAGACGCTTTAATGTAACACCTACGTGCATTATTCAGTAGCAGTTGGCATTTTACTACCCAACAGTGTTACCGCTTTAGTAGAAACCTGGCATCATAAAATGCACTTTTGCAGAACAATCCCTCACGCATGTTGATAATAATGTTAGACAATTTAAAACGAGAGCAGTATCCTTTGGTATGTCTTCAATTTCACTTTGACAGTTGGATGTGGTGATTGCCAAATGTATTAATGCCACCATCATCCTTCTACCGCGTGTTGACACCTAAGTTATCAACTAATAACGTTTAAAGCATGACTTTTGCCATTGCTTGTCTCGGGTTCGACAAGGAGAGAAAAGGATAGATGAAATGGTACACCTCCCTGAAGGGAGAATGTTAGACATTCGAGGCTCAATAACGAGTTGAGTGCCAGGTTTGATTCTCGACCCTCCGCATTCGACATTTGAGAAAGTATAATCCCATACTCAACGAATATGCCATACCCCTAACCACCCCCCCCCCCCCCCCCACCGCCCTACACATTCGTTGCATACAAAGCTTGGCACATTTTCACTTCCTCTATGTGCAGTTTACTCATCACTAGCCTCGGAGATCAGTCAATAATGTCAATGTTAGGTAACATTTAATGATCTATTCCATGGTAAGATCAAGAGTACTTTCTGAACTTTCCCTGAGACGAAAGATGCACGGCATAATCCCTCTATTTCATAACAATTTCATTTCCTTCAAATCTTGTAGAACCGTTGAGAGAACTGCCCTAGACCCCTCCTCCATGTAAAGGACCACGGCCCTCATCCTATATTATATCAATAGTGTATGATCTGTCATGCACTAAACTGGATTATGTGCACGATAAATACTAAATTATCCCGAGTGCAGTTTTGTTTCACCTCGGCCTGCGGCCTCGGTGAAATAGACCTGCACGAGCAGCACGAGGGATAATTAAGTATTTGGAGTTCATATAGTGCAGTAATGGTGCATAGATAGAACATGCACTAATTGTTATAGTAAATAGACCCCTAGATCTATAACTGTTGTGTATTAGGCCCGTGCAAAAATCAAAGTTATAGTGCACGATCGTGCGCTATAACAAAATGTTTGCACGTCATGTGATGCGAATCTAACCAATCACACCGCGTATTATACATACACTATTTACTATAACTTCATATCCACTGCTAACACTGGGTAAGTGTGCATTGTGGGTCAGACTAGGATAGAATGATACATTGTTATGTGATTGTCTTGGTTCACATCTGGTGAACATTATCCCTCAACATGATTCATCTCATTCTTTGTCTGAATCCAACGGGGTAATGATGTCACAACAATTTCTCTCATCCAATTCTCCCAACACTAACAACAAACTCCTACGAGTAATTTCGCCTTCCTACTATTGTTATTGACCTTGGAGAATCTCTCTTATACACTGTTAGATACGAGTTGCAGCATCATTTCATAGCGATGATGTGTGTTTAATATCAACATGATCAAGAATTGGATTAGTCGTCTGTCACACTGTCGTATTTGAATATTCAATTTCATTACCATCTAAAACGCAGATCTGATAATACAACCTCTCCATAATAAAAGAAGTCATCTGAATAATCAGCATAACAACAGGAAGGGGGAGAAAGGAGAAGGAAGGGGAAGGAAATGGGGAAAAGGTGTTGGATGAGAAGGATGAGGAGGAGGAGAAATAGTAGCAGAAAGAGGAGAAGGAGAGAAGAAGGGGGAGAAGGAGAAAGGGAAGGAGGAAAAATAGGAGGACGAGAGGAAGGAGGACAAAGAAAAGAAAGACGAGAATGATGTCAACATGTCCCAGAAACAAATGAACTATCCAAAAAATATAATTTTCTAATTCAAATCCAATTTGATAAATATCGAAAAAGAAGGATAGTTCTCGTAGTATTATATGAATATCTGACTATGACGATCCCCGCTTTTACAATACATCTGGCAGGAAGGGTTTCTCACATTGCTGAAAACAAATCATGGCAATGGCAAGGGATAAATCCAAATTTGCAGCATTGAGAGTACAAAAGTGAGAGCAAGTATTGCAGAAAAATAAAATTTGAAGCGACAAGAACATTGATTGTCACTGACTAACATGCAGTCAAACATTCTCTGCATCACCTGTTCCATGTTTCCATGGTTACCGCCTGTTTAATCGTCTTGGCACATAATGATACCCTACGTGACATGTAATCTGACAACATTCAAGTAAATAAGAATTTTGACTGATTTTGAAACTGCCTAATAAGACGCAAAAAAAAAAAAAAAAAAAAACTGCACGAAGAAATCCACAAAACAACCTTATCATACTACATGTATTTTACATGTTTACTGCTACATGTATATATCATCTAGTTCAACTGTCCTCCGAGAGGACGGATGTCATGACAACAACAAGTGTAGTCAGGTTCTCATGAGTATTTATTCCAAGGCTGAAAATGATCGCCTTCTTGGTAGATATCACCTTATGGGTACAGAGTCTAACTGTAGTGGAATATTCCTGCATGTAAAAGAAGAATTGACATTAATCGAATTGCGTTATCTGGCCTTCAATTTTGTTAGGAAAATCCTATCAGAAAAGCTCTAAATATCATTTGATTTGTATTCAAATCTGCCAACTGCTTTCTCAAAGAGTTCTGTAAAATTATGTGAAAAAAGGAAAACATAAAATTCAGATAAGCTTGTAAAAGGACAATAACTATACAACAATAATTAATATTTTAGACGCTTCCTTAATCATCATATGATTACATTTTGTCAATTCTAAGTCGAGTTAACACAAATTTTACAATCAATAAAGTTCATGCTGGACTCTCTCATTCACTAGCATACCCAAGGGGGGCAGGGGGCAGAGTACCCCCCTGACAACTTTTGACCGATTTTTTTCTCCCCCTTTTAGGCCTTTTTTTTTTTTTTTTTTTTGTTGCTTGACAGAGAATTCTGGACCCCATAAAATCTGATACCCCCTCCCCAAGGATCGACTTTTGGAGCGCTGGGGGATTTTTTTTGCCGCCACTTTATCTCCTCCTAGTCATGAATACAAAATAGTTGAGATATGGTGATAACAAAGGTAAACAAACATTAATTTCACATACACCTGTATAATTACCTCTATGACCTGTCACCTTTGACCCCAGCTTTGGAAGCGCATAGAGACGTTATATCATAATGTGATATGCGCTATACAAGAACGGTTTATTATTATTATTATTATTACGTGAACAAAAATCTAATCAGTTCGTCTTATTATGGTGATGGATACTAGTTCCAAGTTTGAAGTTAATGGATCAAATGGTTCTTGAGATATCACGTTAAGGCTAAAACCTGCAATTTCAGAATTGACCTCTATGACCTTTGACCTTTGACCTACGTATCCCAAAATCTAATCAGATCGTATTTCTATGGTGATACATACTAGTACCAAGTTTAAAGTTCATACCTCAAATGGTTCTTGAGATATCGCGTTAACAAGGCTAACACCTGCAATTTCAGAAATTGATCTGTGACCTTTGACCTACATACCTCCAAATCTAATCAGATCGTCTTCCTATGGTGATACATACTAGCACTAAGTTTGAAGTTCATACCTCAAATGGTTCTTGAGTTATCGCTAGAACGAGGCTAACATTTGAAATTTCAGATATTGGCCTCTGTGACCTTGACCTTTGACCTACGTACCCCCAAATCTAATCAGATCGTCCTCCTATGGTGATACATACTAGCACCAAGTTTGAAGT
This sequence comes from Heliocidaris tuberculata, assembly GCA_025618425.1. Classification (NCBI taxonomy): domain Eukaryota; kingdom Metazoa; phylum Echinodermata; class Echinoidea; order Camarodonta; family Echinometridae; genus Heliocidaris; species Heliocidaris tuberculata. Next base: position 11,193,281 of record CM046832.1, on the reverse strand, counting down.
TCATACCTCATGTGGTTCTTGAGTTATCGCGAGAACGAGGCTAACATTTGAAATTTCAGAAATTGGCCTCTGTGACCTTGACCTTTGACCTACGTACCCCAAAATCTAATCAGATCGTCTTCCTATGGTGATACATACTAGCACCAAGTTTGAAGTTCATACCTCATGTGGTTCTTGAGTTATCCGTAGAACGAGAAAGCGGGACGGACGGACGGACGGACGGACAACCCGAAAACATAATGCTTCCGGCACCACCTTCGGGGGCGGAGGCATAAAAATGTTAGGGTTACTCTACAGTGCGTGTAAAAAAAAAAGTACACACTTTGAAAATATCTTTCAAAATCATAATTTCATCGATATGATTTTTTTTTCATATATAATTATGGGTGATGGTCTATTTCATCGGATGCCTCTATGAGTATTGACAGTATTTTACGCTTGAGTGAGTACTGGCTAATTTTGTAAAACTCGCAAAAATTAGTTTGCGCAAAAATGCCTCAATCTTGAATTTGATCAAAGTGAGTATCAAGCAGTAACTGCATGTTCTCTGTTAAGTATTACTAATTGATTTGAACAGTCATTCAGTCCTTAACTCTATACCCAGTAGTGCGCACCCACAGTGGTGTATCCAGAAATTGATAAAGGGGAGGGGCGGGATGCTCCCAAGACTGGGGTTAAACGCATCTGGACAGCTGCCTTCTTGCACAAGCATCATGAGCGTAGCAAGTTGCACTGATTTTTTTCCCTGTGCCTTCAAGAAGAAGCTACACCAGCTTCACTCAATGGCTGGATACGCTACTGCTCCCCCTTACCCCCACAAACACCATCACCATTGCAGGTAGTGTCTTTCCAGCACAAATCATCTGCATCAATACCCATTTTTGCCTAAAGAGTGTTGGAACGATTAAATGCAATAACGGGAGGAGAACCCTAATATTTCCATATTTTCTTATTTCTAGTAAAAGTTACAAGACCCCATAAAGAACGTCTTTATGACGAATAAGAATTTAAAAGAGAAGGAAATTTATTGATTGAAATAATGTTTTAACATTTCATCTATTAAACATGTACATGTGAAAGTTACCATCATGCAGTGCAGTGCATCCTTTCGACACGCTCCAGACAGTAACACATCCTCAACTGGTTCTAAGAGATGGGCTAAAGAAAGAAACCAAATTAAAATTTTCTCCCTCCCTTCTTGAAAATGGAACATTTTAGGCCAATCTTCCTGTAATTCATTGCAATTTGCATCCTTTCAACATTCTCCCAGGAGACATCTCTCTGAGTCTCCAGATAAAAATGGTATTGTGTGCAGAAAGACATAATCTGCAATGTTTTTGTGGGGCGTTTGAGTGTGTGTGGGGGAGGGGAGGGAGTGTGCGGCTAGGTATATGATTAAGGATTAAATGATTGTTCAAATCAATTATTGATACTTAACAGAGAACATGCATTTATTGCCTGACAGGTACTTTGATCAAATTTAAGACTGAGGGTATTTTTGTGCAAACCATTTTTAGCGAATTTTACAAAAGTAGCCAGTACTCACTCAAACGTGAAATATTGTCAGTACTCACCACAGTGTCATCCGATGAAACAGACCCTCACCCATAATTGTATAAGAAAATAGCATATCGGTATTGTGAAATTATGATTTTGGAGGATATTTTCAAAGTGTGTACTTTTTTTTGATACGCACTGTATACTTCCGCAGGACTATGGTATCGTATGATTCTCCGCGTGAGATTTCGAGGAACTGCAGTAGCAGTAGTATATAATCAATACTGAACAGGGTAAACAAATGTTACGAGTTAGCCCCCTGTCAAGGGACACGCACAGATGTCAAGAAACGGTATCATTTTATGCGAACATGAATAACATTCAACAACCAGGCCATGTAGGTTCTGGAAATCAAACGTATAAGGGGCGTATTAAGAGCAAAATTCGAGAGGGGGTGTGAATTCAAGGATTGTATCAGTGGAGACGAATGTTATCGTGGTAGCAAAGTACATTGTAGGGAAGGAATTTTGATACGAAATAAGCATGAGACAGAGAAAAGAGAGAAGTTGTCAACGGAAGAATAAGCAAATTTTAGGATTTATATCAATAGTACTAGTAGTTGAGATGGGTGGGACGAAGTGATATGAAATAATTTTGTCGCATTTATTTCGAATGTTGTACCAATGATTATACGGGAGTGGAGTGAAAATGGAATAATAATGAGTACAGTCAAGCAGACATACATGATAAGACCACTTTCTCCATATTAATAGCTACTTTATTCAAGGGCGTAGCCAGTCCATTTTGAAGGGGGTGTTTTGGAGGAAATTTTTAACAAACTGGCAGAATTTTTTTTTTTAACAAGCCAAAAGAAAAAAATCCATTCAAATTTTCAAATTTTTCCGACAGGCTTCATGAACAAATTTTCAACAAGAAAAACAAAAAATAAGGTCCTCTCTTATTATTCATTTGCCAACAGAAATTTAAATAGGGGAGACACATCCCCATTCTACTGTCAATTTCGCTCCTTCACCATCCATAATAATCTTCCTCTAATCAGAGTCTCCATCTCTGTTAATTCTTTCAGTGTCTACCTTTCAGATATCTTGCATGCAGACCTGTGAAACACGCCCTTATGACAAATGTTGTCGGTCTCCCTCCCCTATTTCCCCTCCTATGTAAATGACGGTGATTGGAATCCTTGTGACATTGAAACAAACAGGATTTGAGAGCAGGCAACGACACGGTGGATGACGCTGTAATGTTGTTGTGTTTCTTGCCAAGAATTCCTCTCGGGATTACGAGAAGTTTCGCAACTTTCGGAGGAAAGGCAAATACCCCACCAAGCGACCCTAGATCCAAACTATATCAATAATAGAGAAAATAACGACAACAAGTGAGGTAAAATAGGACCCCAGATTCCTGTGAAACACCTATAGGATGATGTGCGTGGCACACAATCGGATTAATGTTTTAGATCGGGATGAATACAATGATGGTTTACAAAATTGTCCAAAGTCAAATTTATTTAAAGAGAAAACAAAAATGAAACTAGTAACTCCTGTCTGAAACCAGATTGTGACAAAGTTGTCACCTTTTTGATTCTGTCACAAGTATTAATTTCACATGCATTGAAGAAAAGTTCATACAAAATAATATTCTGTTAACTAGATATTTCTTATAAAGATATTAAAGTTATTCTGAAACTCATTAGAATGAGTCATAAATTGTAGACGACTGCTGGTTCTACAAAGTATCCTCTGTAATCATCAAAAGGTCCTAGATGTCATGTATGTAAAATGTTTGCGCAAGACTTGTCCAAGTTCTCTTTTACAAATTGCCTTCGTATCTAGGACTTAACCCCAATATCATGGCATTCTGACCTCTTACATGTTTCTAGTTTGCAAAGCCAAAATGGGGATTTTTGAAATCCATGCAGCTCGAACTGTCACAAATACACATATCTTTAAACTTTCTAGATTTTTTTTTCTTCAATAAAAGGCTCTCAAAGCATTTTAGTTAATAAGGGCTATATCCGAACTGAAGTAGTTAAACAATCATTGATTGTATTCATGATGCTAATGTTTGACTAAAGAAAATAAGCGGTATAACAATGTTAAAATAAATATCAGTAAGGTACTTAATGAACAAAATTTTTCATATTCACATCTTTTCATATTATCAACGTGCCCTTCGCATATCTTTGCACAATCAAAAACTTTGAACACCTAAAAGTCGAGTACATCACAAAGGTGCATAAAACATGTCTTGACCTTTAGCTATATCGTGGCTTTCTTTTAAAACCTTAAAAACAAAAGGGAACATTATCTCTGTCGAACTTTGAATGAACCACGGTACCTGTTCCAACATATCCGATAGCATCTTAAAGTTAGTCTGTAATCTGGGGGCAAGGACCAAGTGATTTGGTAAGTCAACCCTTGCGAGTGTTAACAGCCATACAGGGGCTTAATTCAAGTACAAGTACTTTGACCTTCAAATATGTAATAGGTGATGGAGCGTCATATACATGTGCTTTGTCTGAAAACTTTCCGACGCCGTATATCTCTCTATACAGGGACCATAGACGACACATCATAAACACGATAAAGCTAATTCCATTTGGGGCTTAATTTGTGGTAACAAAGGCTTCAGATCATTTTGTTTTAGTTCTTTTTACGATAACTTTCTTCTTGTTATTTGAATATCTGATCGTCAATTGTGATTAACTACTTATTGTGTTTTAATGCATCGTTTATATTAGATTTAATGTGTTTCTTTGCTTTATACACAGTTAAATTATTTCGATTTTAAATTTAAATCTAATTTAAATCAACTTAATAAAATCAGTGTTACAGAATGTGTTCAGACTCACAAATGTCATCCTCTTATTCAACTATATTTTTTCATTTTGCCGTTCTCAAGGTCCTTCACGAATTCCCTTCTCGTCCTTTAACTTTGACCCGTCGTCATCTTATATTTCTATATTGTATTCCGATATTATATTACTGTACTACGGTGTCTTTCATATTTCCATTCCATTTTGACCCACCCTAATAATTCGCAGGTCTCCTATGACCATCCATCTGACAACCCCCAGGTTGACCTCGGTTGCACAAGATGAAAACCGTAAACACGACTTTACTGGGACGATTGGAATACTAGTTACTAAATTCCGTTCATTTATCATTTTTCACTTTATTGTGGAACGAAATTTGTATAACTTTGCTATCAATGGTTGAAATCAGTTAGTGACTGATTTTCAGTCATTGGGGAAACTTGACGATTCGATTTTTATTTTATAGCAAAGAGTAAACAAAAATAATTTTGAAAATTAATGCGAAGGGTTAACAATACATCTTATCTCTATCTCAGCCATCATGGTTACTTAATGAACACACTATTCCTGTGAAACATTTCGTGTTAATTTTCAGACGGAGTCTGTGCTGAGCAGCTGTTTACCGGAACCAGATTTCTTACTGGAGAAACATGTCATTTCGGGATGTTTGCCTTGTGATCACTGTCATAATCATTTTAAAGATATTAATAACCCACCCTAAATGATGCCATGGCAACTGATTACTGTGACATTAATATAGACACCGTTCTATTTTTCTTTTGCGTGATTTTTTTTCTTCATTAGAAACGCTTTCAAAATTTCTGGCACGCATCTATTCGTCTCCCAAGCTCAGTAACAGACAAAATACAATGGAACTGACAGTTCTAGTTTTGCAGAAAAAAATATAATTGTTTCACATTATTATTATTTTTTTCTTCAAATTAGGCGATGAATGATGGAGGCATTTGATCACCACCTGGTATTTATTTTGTGTTTTTGTTTGGTTTCTAATTCGGCAACGCCCAAAGTGAAACCAATGTTACAAATAATGACAACAGTGGTTTTGACGACCATGTGGTTGTTGAGAGATGGAGCGAAAGATGGATAGATCATTGATAAAGTAAAAGGAATGAATGAATGAGAGTGTGTGTGTGTGAGAGAGAGAGAGAGAGAGAGAATAACAGAGAGTGAGAGAGAGAGAATAACAGAGAGTGAGAGAGAGAGAATAACAGAGAGTGTGAGAGAGAGAGAGAGAGAGAGGAAGGAGTATACACTGTATAGGTGGTATCGCCCTTGAGAGGAAGCATTGATTGTACATGTGGCATGAACAACCAAATAATAATCTTCAGAACAAAATTGAAGATCTAATTAGCATAGAAAAGAATTTATAGAAAATAGGGCAATGAGGAAAATGGGATCAAATAGATGGGAGGGGCTGCAGACTAAAATTACATTTTGTGGTTTAAGAGAGAGGGAGAGAGAGAGAGGGAGAGAGAGAGGGAGAGAGAGAGAGAGAGAGAGAGAGAGAGAGAATGGGAATGGGAATGGGAAAGGAAGAGAAAGATGGATGGAGAATTAAGAGTTAGTAGAATCCACTCAATCGGTATCATATCTGTGAGATTAATGTGTGGGCTGGTACATGTCAAATTCAATTTCAGGGGGTCTGGTATATTTTGACCCCCTGCATTAACGTATCGGTTTACGATACGACACGAAGTAGTATGAGATGGATTGAATACTGATTCTCTGTACAAACGCAGCAAGGAGGCATGACCATGGCTTGATCATGAAAGCAGGTCATTTTACCATTAGGGTACCCTTTAGAAGTAAGAAATTTACTTGTTTCTTAGCCAAAGTGATAAACTTACATAGAGAGATATGTAAATTACTTGATGCATAAAAATATAATAACAATAACCGTGTATCTATCAACTCCAGGATTCAATATCGAAAGCAAACAATTGTAAATCATCATAACCATAGTAAGAATAGCCAGAAACCAAGAATATTTTTTGAGTCATAAATCACCACATCTGAAAACTTTCTATTCTCTATAATTTAAAGTAGTTCTGTATTAAAGGAAGGATGGGATCTGATTACAAAGATAAATAAACACTTACGGACAATGCATGATACGCATTGTTTATGGAAGTCCATTATCACGTTTTTACAAAGCAGATTAATATCATAAATTATTTCCCTCAACACGCTTAGATCTATAATAAGGCATTTGAGAGTATTAATCGTGCTATTAGCCAATCATCCGATCAAATTCGGTAATTTCTTTATTGACCATAAACGTGGCAAAAATCCAATAACTTTTATATGAATGAATCGAAATACGAAATGATTAGGATCCAATTGAATTTAGATTATACATGGGGCACGGTGTTTATGCACATCCGGGGGTTCGGCTTATGCTGGCAATCCTCCAGATTACCGAAAGATGGACAAGGGAAAACTGTAATGTACCGTATACAGAATATATTAATATTTTTGTTTTAATGTGAATTGGTAGGCTGGCTTCAATCAGATGTGTGTGTTTTTGACTTAGATTATGAGGATGGGTGAATAAAGGAAACCAAGAAAATTCGTGAACAATATCTACAATTTTTTTTTGCTCTACATTATTAGGCTTGTGTCTATCATGTCTACAGCTCCCAATATTAAATATTATGATAAATTTTATCATGTTTATGAAACTTCCGTACTAGAATCTCCCTGAACATCATTTTAAGAATCACACAGTACACCAATCATGCTGCTAACGACAAGGAGATAAGGTTTGATGACTCCTTTCTAATAGTGAGAATAATTTATTTTATAAAATGAAACGATTTCGTCATGCACACAGTTTTGGGGGCCTTCTACTACAGCTCACAATCTCTGATATGAAAATATTCTAATACCTTTTTATCATTTTTTTTTTGTTGGATCATCAGTGTTGAAATAATCGCATATTCCAAGTTTCTACTCAAATTCCATTTGTTTTGCATTAAAATGTTTTTTTTAGAATTGACACTGATATTTAGAGGATAGGATTGCCATGGCAACTCGCAAACACGTTTACTATTTTCTTTCTGTAACGTCACTCAAATTTCAACAATGCGACTAATTCCAATAAATAGAACGAAAGTGTGGAAAAGCGATCAAAATAAATAATCGTGTGAATTTGTTTTGTTTGTTGCCAATATAAAGTATCAAGATATTTCCCTACTCCACCCTGAATATTTGTGATGGTATGTATTTATCCTGCCAGACTTAGTTTTACGCAATGCATGTATTGGCACGCATTGATACAATATTATTGATTAAATTATTTAACAGAAAAGGCATACTGCAGTCAAAAAGAAGAAGAAGAAAAAAAAAAAGAAAGATGGAAAGGAAGACATTTGAAATGGAATACCTAAAGTCAGTTAAAAATGAAATATCATACTTGAGGACTATCGAAAATCTAAAACATATCTGAAAAATATATAAAGTTGCCAAGAATTTTAGGCAATTAATTTGATTTGACAAAGGTCCAATCGGATAGAATTTTTTCAATATTAAGCCATAGGTGAGACTCGCTCCTTGCAACCTCCCAAGATAGGATAAGATGCAGTTGCCATGGTAACACCTCTACATCACAGACCACACACGTCATATATGGAAGATAATTTTCCGTTAAAGAATTCGAACAAACATCTCAAATGATGGCCTATGACTGGAGGGAATATTTCCGCTCGACCTCTCTATATTAATATTGGATGAAGGAAGTTGAAAGGGGCAAGATGATTATCAAATATCATTTGATATCTTCCTCTGACACTCCTGTAGCTAAAAGGTGAGAATAGAGTCGCACTACATCAGGGAGATGATCCTTCATCTTTTCATATCAAGAACAATCTTGTTATTTATGCCATTATGTTTAATCGTTAAAAACAGAGATAAAATGTGTTGAAAAATGGGAATATACACCTGTCGCTGTACACTCTATAGTACAATGTTTTTTTATCGCATTTATCCATAAATGACGATAGAGTAATATACCTGCTTTAGAAAAAAAAAATATCACGATTACTCATCCAGTTCTCTTGATTCTGAACCACCAAAATATGTTTAATACAATAAAATCATAGGTTCGGGAATGATAAGATATTGCATGCCTACTAACATGACTAACATGACCACAGTAAGAAATGAAAACAAAAGCATTCGAACAAGAACAAAATTAATTTCGTGGCAATAAAATAGTACACTCAAGAATGAAACAATAGAATAATAATCTGTGACACGTGATCCATTTCATGGAAAAATACTAACTGGTTACCATTCCATTCTTATAACTGCCAAATAAGAATATTGCATCCCATGTATAGACTTGAATAAAAAACAAGTCATGTATAAAATTATGAAAGTCATAGGCCTATGAATTAAAAAAAAAAAATAATGAAAGCTATAATTTCAGTAAACATGAAGATTTGCACCTGTTAGTAGCAAGCACGCGATAACGAATTGCGCAGTGGCCCGTAACTCCTAATCCATATAAATCATAAATATGATTCTGATATCAAAACACTTTAACTTCCCACTTCCTCTTCGACAATATTTGGAAAGAATACCATAAAAGGGAGAGTGTTGAAACTAAACATAAAGATGCTTCCCGTTTTGGTTGTCACGACATTCACTCCAATGAAACGTAAACGGAAGGATTCTCAATTTTAGCTAAACATATTTCAGTCTATACCATGAAAGGTGCATCGGACTTTGGATGTTGTGTTCCTCTTACGTCGAAGACTGCCAATCAAAGATGAAAACTAACATTACACTTTGGATAATTTGCCAAACATTTATTAGTGTGCCAATTACTTCTGGCAAAACAAAATTATCAGAAGTATGAAAATATGTCTTGAAATTTGACATTCAACCTGAGATATCGTAATTGGACACTGAAGACTAAACAGCCTGCCAAAATCAGTTATATTTTACATTTCCTGTAACATGAATTGCACTTTGGAATGCGTCTTTGCAGGTTTATATCATGTTGGTAAATTGCCTTTAATACAGCAAATTGCTGTAAATTAATTTCTTAAGGCTACCCAAAAGTAATTCAGAAAATAGACAACTCATTCATGACCACAAGTGATGAAAGCTGTTGCGCAACTTAACAAGTTGTGAAAACACATGAAATATCACCGTGTATGTCTGTAGGCACAAAATTTAATGATTATTCTCTTTCAACTCGCTCTTCAATTATCTACGGAAGTCGTTTCCTTCGATGTAATTGTTCCCCATGGTCAAAATATCGTCTCCGTTAATTAGATCATCACATAATCAGACTAAATAATAAAAGGGACCCATGTGTTCTACATTATATTGTATCTGATACACTTTGCAATTAAAACTTCAACAATAATTCAAACGAAATTTGTAAATACGCGGTTCTGAGTCAATGAAAGTCGAGGTTGTGTGAGATTTTTCAGAGTTGGGTTTAATCGAAACTTTTTTTTGCAGAGATCCCAGATATAAAACTAAGAATAGTTCGAATAGCTCTTATTTCACATTCAAAATCTTGTTTGGTAATCAAACCATGAACAAAACATACATGTACATTTATTGTTCGTGGTATTTTTCATATTCTTTATATTTTCTTGTCCACAAACAAAATGGACAATGTTAATGAAGTTCCATAATAAATTACAAAGGGGTTACAAAGTCATAACAAGTGCCTCATATTGCTATAATATATTTATAACTGAGTCAATACATTTGGAAGTTGGACCTTTCTTCAAGCAATATATAAAAATCTTATTGAATAGTACCACGCCTATCTGATTAATTTGGTCTGAACTATTGGAACATTTGACCGGAACTTGGTGTTGCCTATTTCCTGTTACTCCATGATGTCATGTAGCACCTGCTGTAAAATGAGCTAGATGTGACAGGCTTGTGTATCATTATACCTGTCGAATGTTCACGTAACATGCAACACATGCACATGGCTCAGTGGTAGAGCAGTAATCTCGTTACTAACCGGGAGGTCCAGGGTTCGAAATCAAACCATTAACAGTAGGAAAAAATAATGGACAAAGAAATACATAATAAGAAATATGGGAACATAAATTGTGTACATTTCACACAAATATAAATAAATTAAATTTGATGACATTTTTGGATATTTTCAATTATAATGAACCTGATTATTTTGTGTTTCAAAGTAAATGTAAATACTTTATAAACTGAAAATTATTATCTTCTTCCATCAGAAACTAAAGAAATAGACTGATTCAATCTAATCCTGGGGAAAAAAATATACTCATCATATTTTAACCTAAATTCAGAGCTGCTATTAATAACCAGTTTGTGTTTTTCGTTTATTACTGGGCGAAAGAAACAAATGACACATATACTTCGAACGGATATTGTTATATTGTTTCCCAATCAGAAACTGTCATCATGAATTGTGATAATGCGAAGTCATTACGAATAATGGAAATTGGTACGACAGGTCGCAGCAGGCATTGGTCAAACGCGAAGCAAAAGGATAAATATTTAAGAAATTCCAATCGTCCAAAAATAGGTGAAAACAGAAAGAAATTATTTTGTTTTGGGCAAATCAATGTTAATGAGTAGTCTGTGTGGTCAAATTAACACAATAACAAAAGAGAAATAAAAAGTAAAGAAAACACAGATAAGAGGAAACATTTTGTTTTCAGATGCGAAAAGAAACCGTTTGGAGTTTCAGAATTAAACCACCCACCATTTTACTGGTGTGATCAAGGTTAGAATTTCGTCCTCCAAATAGTTATGCTGAGATTAAACAATAACATTTATACAACCTACACGAATAGTGTTATTGTTAATATTCGGTCTGGCCATATTGATAAAGTGCAGTTCACGGTGGTATGTTTATGTGTTGGGCAGTTTATGCTAATTGACTTGAATTGGGAGCGGAAATTGAAAAATAACAACTTAAATATCAAAATTGCTTCTATTTTTTTGGTGAAAAATAAACACTAATTACATTGTTCTACTAATATGAAATGAGTGGAAAATGCTGATTTGAATTCATGATCTTCACAATCTCGTGGCCAGCATTATTGCAGACTTTACAAATTATTGAAATATTCATGATTTCACAATAACTGTGTAAGAGAATACTTATAAGACTTCCGAGTGTTAAAAATAAGACGTTAGACTTTTGACCAGTTTGACCACAGAAAAAAATGCTATCAAAAAAATATTGGGTAGCCTACAGACGTGTATGCTCAGAAAGTCAAGTAAACCAAGGAGTAACTTGGCAAGTTTGGGTAGTTGAGGGTAGCTAAACTTGTTATTGAAACTTGTTTTCTGAGGTAATGTAATAAAACATGTCGGCCGGTATTCTGATAGCAGGTTTAATTTAACCCCAGACTAAAGTTAACCCTAGGTTAACTAAACTACACTTAGACCTCACCTCCAGTCTAAGTGTAGTTTAACTCTATTTGGTATTCTGATAGCCAGGTTTAGTTAACCCTAGGTTAAATGCCCCGCCCAGGTTTAATTACCATGGAGAATCTACTGCACATGCTCAGTAGAGCTCATTTGCTCATGAATATTCACAACGCGTGCGATGGGTAGAAGATCCGCGACTTGTCAAGGCCAAGGGGGATTACCCGGTGGATTACCTTGTGCATTAATTTATTTATTGTTGGATATAGTGCTAGTGGCAATCCGAAAATATATGTATCGATATGTAGGCTACGCTCTTTTTAACTGTAACATGCTCTTTTTATTTTTTTAAAATTTTTCCTGCATAACGTTCATAATTCTTTATAAATGCTGTGATTAGGTTTGATTCAATGAAACACATAACCTATTTCCTAAAGAAAAACAGGGGAAGTGGCGGATTTTTACATTTTGTAGGTGTTTCTAGAAATTGAAAAAAAAAATAGATCTAGGATGGAATTTCTTTCTAATTGATTAAATTTGCCTATTTTATTTATTTTTTCTTGGCTTTCAAACTGGGGTGGGGGGGGGGGGGGGTGACAAGGGGTGACATACGCCGTTTATATCCTAGCTTTTTGCCCCTTGCAGTAGTATACGCCACTTTTTAAGTCCACACATCATCACCGGGGACGGTTATTTCTTCGCCCCGGATACGAATTTTCACTACGCGCTGTACGTGTGTAACGCTTGCTTAAAGCGCGCATCTGCGCAGCGCAAGCGCATTTTCGGTGGCTTAAGCTTATTTATTGTAGACTATTTAATTTGCATACTAAATAACACAAGCTAAAGTAAGCCTATGTATGACAGTCTACGAGTTTCAAGTTTTTACTAGCAAGATCTACACTGTATTTTTAGATCATCTGGAGAATATAGATCTAAGTCGACGGATAATGCCTCAAAAATTGGTGAGTAGAAAACCGTTTATCACTTGATGATAAATTCGAGCTAAAAAAAGTTAGGTCTAACAATAACATTAACGTTTACTTTGTTGGTCAACATGGTCAAATCTGTCAGCTGTTTTTATGCTAAATAATCAGCACAAAACATGGACGCATTTTTTTAACGCACAGGTTATTTTCAAACCAACTAAAAAATGTGATCCATTAGCAGTTTGAAATGAATTTGGTATCACATGATAGGAAATTATATTCCCTTTTTGGGGGTGCTAAAGCCTAAGCTAAAGAGAAGTTAGGTCTACTTGTAATATCTACTTACTAACTTAGGTTATGTTTAATCCCTTCATTATTAAGACAAATTGAAAAGGAATAGATCTAGATCATGTACTCTAAGACAACGTTAACTTAGAATGAGTTAGATCTATGTTTGATGTGACATCTCGGGAAATTCTCGAGCTATATAGTATAGATCTAAACTTGTCCATCACTAACTAGATCTACATCTAGATCTATCTAGTTAGTATCGTATCTATTGTTAAATCTAACTTTAAAAAGTTAGACCTAACTAGTAACTTAGGACATAGGACCCCACTTTTAACGTTAGATCTAACGTTAACTATTAGTGTTACATGTGTAGACTTCTAGATCTAAGATTGATTTTTCGGTCTAGTCTACTGGACAGGTCTACCGACACTCAGACTCAGTCTTACTCTAGTCGGAGTCTTAGTAGACCTAACGTTAAATCATCACTGGGAAATCGATCAAACGTTAGATCTACGGTAACGTTTGAAGTAGAGACTAGGCTGATAGTTAACTGTCTAGATCTAGACTAGATCTAGGTCTAACGTTAACAGTTAGATCTAACTTTAGTTAGAATCTAGATAGAAATCTACTAAAAGAAACAAAAACTCTAAGTACGGTACGGTAACGTTACTCGCTACTGTACACACACACGAATTTGTTTAGAATAATCTACTGTAGATTAGATCTATGTATCTGTTTTTCAACATTTTGTTAATTGCCTCCTTTTTGAAGATCTGGACTCAAATGCAGGCAACTTCGCTGCAAAAAATAAAAGCAATTTAGGGTCCAACGTTAGACTATGTCCGGTAAACGACCTTTTCGTGCCAGGTCTGCGAGAGTTTCGTTTCGCTACACTAACCGAGATCACCGGTACTACAACCTATGCCTATGCCTATGGCTATGGCTATGCAGCGTTCTGGCTACGCGACACAGTTAAACCCGACTTAAACTACCCCCTGCGCGAGTCTAAATTTCGAGGGAGTTATTACCACACTTAGACTGAGGTTAAACTAAACCTCGCTATCGGAATACCAAATTTTAGCCTGGGGTTAAATATGGCGACTTAGACCAAGGTTATTACCACACTTAGACTGGGGTTAAGTTAAACCCGGCTATCAGAATACGGGCCGTCCTGTTTAGTGGTCAATGTTCTGAACAATAATGTTATCCATTTTCCCTCTCTCCAGAATATTCATAACTCATTAGTTTTTCTTTCTGTAAGTTTCTGTGTCTGTCTACTGTGCCCAAGTTTTCTTCCTGCAATTTTTACCATGATAATCTAATTTTACAAATATTAAATCAAATAAAACTAGACTAGGCTCCAGACAATAGAGAGGGGCATCTTGATCTTGAAAGGTTCCACAATCAATATGATTCATAAAGAAAAACTCACTGTTAATCCCCAGTGGAAGTACCCCTTGTTTATACCTACGAAATCCTCCTTTATATCCTTTAATCTATTCAATGGGTGAAGATTGAAGGAGGCACCGTTTGCTTGGAAAATGGTCACCAAAGTTTGTTCTTTATTATTTCATATTCACTAGAGAATTGTGAGATGTGGGTCAGGCTTGTTATGGGTCTCAGGAAGGGTAGAAAGCGACCGATATAAAATGGAAACCCCTGTCAGAGCTCTCGACAAAAAATCAAATTATTGATTACAGAGTAAAGTGCCTCATTTAGTAATGGACATCGATCGCCAGAAGGTGCTGTTGTAAGGAAAATACATAACTCCTAAAATTTCATTTTCTAAATCCGATAAATAATGTGAATCGAGTAAAATTTGGTGAGCAGGTGGTGAATTCTGCATTGGTTTTACGATCATTGCATGAATGTGCAAAACTGTCTGATATAATAAAAATTCTAGTTTTATCTAGAATGAAAAAGGGACATTACATAAATATATTAGCATTATGGAAAAGGGAAAACATGAGTCACAAAAATTTGAAATCACAATATTAAAAATAGCCCATTCATTTTTGTTTAGTCAATAATCAAGAAAATACAATTTTCCTCCTAACGGATGAGTTTTAAAACACTCCCATGCAAGAACAGATTATAACACTGATTTTAAACTAAATACACAAGTAAAGGCAATAACAACAAATACAATAAAAAGAAACCATTAAAACACTATATTGTTGAAGTAAAGGCGAAAGTTCAACGCGCACCAATCAGAATTATATCGAAATAATTCTCAATCACCCCTTTCTTAAATCGACCCTCTCAAAAGACCTTAATTTATTTATAGATATAGGTTCTATATTATTATATAATGGTCGCCACTGAAAAAGGAAGAGATATATATGGGTCATATATCGTATTTGGCGAATATTGTGTACCATTTATCTATTTAAAGGCCAAAGAAAGAATACATATTTTGCCAAAAACAACAGCATTTTGAAAGGAAACGTAATTAATCTTCAGGAATCTTCAGAAATGGGAATATGTTCACAAATTGATGACAATCGATGAAATGATACTCGAAAATCGAAACAGAAGAATTCCTAAAATGATCTCATTAGATCTACAGTATTCGTCTAATTCGACCTCTTTGTCCCACATCCGACTTCTAAAAAGTACATATAGGAGCAAAAAGAGAGAAAACCCAGTTTTCGAACGGTGGATTAGCACCCTTTTCTGTGAATTTGTCGCGTAAGCATATCCCGGGGTGAAGTTCACCATTCATCTACCTGAAATATGAAGTTTAAAATCTCCCGCAGTCATAAATGCAATCTATAGTCTATGAGCTAAGACTCTGGTTTGATTTCTCAAAATCCATGATAGCTCCATACTGCACTTCTTTTACACTTCAAAGTAACAAAGTCAATAATTATTCATTCAGATTCAGTTATGTTTAACCGACAAGTGTTGAACAGAAATAAAGGGTGATGGTGCATGTAAGAAAGCCTTTAATTTTTATTTTTTTACATGTACTGAAAAACCTTCCAAAAACAAAATATAAAGGCAATTCAAATCTTCATTCGACTTATCTTGTGCTCTACAATACTCAATATTTTTTGTAAAGATCATGCATGCAAAACATGTAGCATTTCCGCTCACGAAAACACTAAAAGAATATGCACTTGTGTGAAATGCTACTACGTGTATCCTCACTTTAAATGAGATATATGCCCTTAGCTATATTTTGGGTTACCCTTTTTTCACTTAATGTGTAATGTTGTCATGGTTACTCATCTTAAATGTGATTCAATGATAAACGGTTCTACCACTGAATACTACATCTTACTCTTCCCTTCTCACCTCAACCTTGGTTTGTGTTTACTGACGGTAGAGCTCGAGGCGCCAATTCTAAGAGGTCGTCCTTTGATTTCATTGTTATCGTGGCAAAGCCCCTAAAATCAGAATCATATCGGAAAATTTGCCTTTTGTGGTGACCGACTAATAGCGTCAAATATGATCACACAACCTCGTAGGAAATTTGACATGTTCCAGTGCATGATAATTTTGACTGGCCGGTGTATTTTGTTCTGTTGTACATGCTCATAACTGGCGGAAATTTGAAATTTTCCAATTTTTTTATTTGACGAGAATTTGATTGGGTCATTGAGAGCCCACATGGTCTATTAATCCTCGATATTTTGTCATGAATTAGCCAGGCGAATATAGAAGCACACCCACTCTAAAATTAATGTGACAAAATAGCATTTGATTTGCAGGGTGGTTAAACTGGCAGACGAGATAGCTTTAATTTGTATATATGCGGTCAGGATTTTGAAAAATGTACCAATTTGTTCATTTCCTGACTTCAGTGTGTTTCTAACGGCCCTATTCGTTTCTATTCCTATTTATTTTTATATATTTTGGTGTCATCTGAAAGAATAAGTGAAGGGCTTTCAGTAAATATATAATTGTTCATATGTTTGATATGTAGTAGGTCACAGGGTTAATTAAAACATTAAATGGCCAACAAAGGAGAACGTCCGTTAGCATATCTTTATGATTTCTGAAAAGAATTCTACTATAAGAGATACGACATGACCAATGGCAAATCAAAGACTGTAATACGAAGAACATTTCTAGAAAAAATCAGGAAATAACGTGCATTATTAAAGAAATGACAACAATTTACATAATATTATACTGGGTTCCCCTCACGGAAGTTCAATATACTTTTTGGGGTGAAAGAGCCCGTTAAAGATCAGACAGTGGTTTTTGGTGGTAATTAAAATATGTATCTCTAATAGATTCATGATTCCTGAAAATTTTCCCCCATTTTCCCAAGAAAATTTGATTTTTGATGGGTTCAGAACAGTTTTGCGCACCTCCGTTAGGAAAACGAACTTCCGTGAGGTATACGATTCTACGATAAATTTTGAGCTGATGGGTGTTGCTCGCAGGTCAAAATGCGCTTTCATCACACAGCTCAGAGCAAGAGGTAAGTAGTCCTACTCGTTGAAGTTACGCACGAGCCACGTGGGTGTGCTGATTTGCAATAGAAACAACAAAAGTTATGCAAAAAATTGGGTTCCACAGGAGATACTCATTAACATCAGTGATTTTAAGTAATCTAAGATACCATCGGGGATCCAGTTTTTGTGTTATTTTGGTAGGAATGGACTTCCAAGAAAGTTTGAACGTGCTGGAGTAATTTTCTCAATTATTATTCGCTTATGCTTGGCTATGAAAGCGTGTGCTCCTAAACACAGAACGTCCGTGATGGTTTCAACGAACCTCCGAGAAAAAAACAAATACATTTTGAAATGGCTCTTTTCTTGGGAAGTTCCTTTTGCATGATTGATTTTCAGAGCTATTTGATGACTACATAATTTATGCTACTGAAATATCACAGTCGACATACAATTTGGCTTATTTTTAAGATACTATTTTGTATGTAAAATCTATTTTATGATTTTTTTTTTCAAATTAAAGTTTAAATGCTAATATTACCTATTTAGATATGATTAATTATTATGAATGATAGTTAGAATAAAGTGAGCTCTACTTACTATAATTTTGTTAAAATATTATTTTAATTGGTCGAGTTTCAAGATTTTTATTGCATGAGAAACTTTAAATCAGTTTTCCTCACGGAGGTTCGGTAAGAAAACTCACTTTTTATCTATTTTCCTTGTTATACTTGTAATGTGTGTGATACCACTTGCAGTTATTAGTATAATGTCTAATCACTAATATAAGGTATATATTATTAGCTAGCTTCTAATTTCCCTATAATATAATTTGATTTGTCTTTTTGCTCTCGGAGGTTCGTTCTTGAAAGATTGTTATGAATTCCACCAAAGGAGATGGATAATTTCCTCCATACTTTCACAGTAGATGCCAATCAAGTATCCCCTTACTTTTCGATAATTTGAATTTATATATCAACATTTCATTTTTCGTCGTCATAACGGACGTTCACTTCATACACAGTCACTTTATTTTGCAGAGTTTCACTGATCATGCCACGTCCAAGAAATTTTGATTAAAAAGTCAGCTGCTCAGTCTCAGGCGGAGTATCGTCAACGGAAGAAAGATGAGCTCACAGAAACTGCGTATAACAGCCAAGAGGCAAAGAGAAAAAAGAAAAGTTATAGAAAAATATGGAAACAATTAGATGAAGATGAAAAGGAGAGAAGATGGATGTATGCTCCAACGCATTAGGACAAAAGCACATAGTCGTATTTCGACGCTGGACATGGGAAGGGATGGAGTAGGGGCGCTGCAAAGCTCGAAGCTGACTGGTCTGTCAAGTAAACCTCTCGGCCTGTCAAACAAACCTGGCGGTGACCTACCTGACCCATCTTTGGCCATTGGGGGCATTTCGTTTTTCCAAAGGTTCATAATTCCGAAACACTAATTTCCCATGCCTGGGGGTTCATAATTCTGAAAATGAAAAAGGGTTCATAATTCCGAGCATTTGTTGCATTATTCCAAAGGTTTGCTTATCCGAAGGTTCATAATTCCGAAAATGAAAAAGATTTCATAATTCCGAAAATAGAATATGGTTCATAATTCCGAAAAAGATATAGGGTTCATTTTTCTGAAGATTCGTAATTCCGAAAATGAAATAGAGTTTATTCTGAAGGTTCTTATTTCCGAAAATGAAAACGGGTTTGTATTTCCGAAAAAGAAATAGGGATCATAATTCAAAAAATGAAATAGGGTTTGTATTTCCGAAAAAGAAATATGGTTCATAATTTGGAAAATGAAATAGGGTTCGTTTTTCCAAAAATTAAAAAAGGGGTATAATTCCGAAGGCTTGTAATTCCAAAAAGTTGAGTAGGACTTTATTGATTTTTGGGAATTATGAACCCTTTTTCATTTTCCGAATTATGAATCCTATTTAATTTTCAGAAATACGAACCCCATTTAATTTTCGGAATTATGGACCCTATTTCATTTTCGGAAATACAAACCCTTTTTCATTTTCGGAAATACAAACTTTTTTTCATTTTCGGAAATACGAGCCGTATTTCATTTTCGGAAATACGAACCCTTTTTCATTTTAGGAAATACGAACCCTTTTGCATTTTCAGAAATGCAAACCCTTTTTCATTTTCGGAAATACTAACCTTCGGAATTATGAACCCTCTTTCATTTTCGGAAATATGAACCTTCGGAATTAGGAACCCTTTTTCATTTTCGGAAATACAAACATTATTTCATTTTCGGAATTATGAACCTCATTTCATTTTCGGAAATACGAACCTTCGGAATTATGAACCCTCTTTCATTTTCGGAAATATGAACCTTCGGAATTAGGAACCCTTTTTCATTTTCGGAAATACAAACATTATTTCATTTTCGGAATTATGAACCTCATTTCATTTTCGGAAATATGAACCTTCGGAATTATGAATCCTATTTCATTTTCGGAAAAACGAATCTTCAAAAATACGAACCTTCGGAAAAACGAACCTTCGGAGTAACGAACCTTCGGAGTAAAGAACCTTCGGAATAACGAACCTTTGGAATTATGAACCTTCGGAAAAACGAACCCTCGGAAATACGGACCTTCTGAAAAACGACATGTAACCTGTCAGATGCAGTGGTCTTAGTTTCATGATAGCTCTAGTTGACTCTAATTAATAGTTACATTGAGTTATAATGATAACTTGTATGAACGTTCAGTGAGAGATTTCTTGATCTCATTACATGGAGTTACCTTAGTAACGCCATGATTATATTCAGGTTATATTACTAACTTCCGTGAATATCTTGCAAACGTCGGTGAGATTAACAATATCTGCCGAAACGGGAAAGATATTTGACGAATTCACTTAACCCTTGAAAATACTTATATATTTCATGTCATCAGGAATATTTGTGATTGCTCTAAAATGTTTTAAGTGAAATTAGCTCACTGAATTTTGTTCTGTATCAGAAAGTTGGGAGACGTATGATATTTCTGACAAATAGAAGATGTTACAAGTCATGTTTCGAGTTTGTGATCTGATGCATTTTGGTGTTCCTGTTCTGTAAATGTGTTATCAAGATTTTAACCAATTATGTTGAATACCAAATAAAAATTGTTGTGTTATCTTCAAAGAAATTGGCTGTAATACTATAAATCTCATTTAAAACGTCCGTGAGGGATATGAGAACTTCCGTGATGAAAAGTATGTTAGGTTTGAATACCTGTAAGAGCTCACATATGTCAGAGGGGATGAAGTAAAATGTTTTTTCTTTAAGTGCATAATCTGTACTACTAATTTTAGTTACATAAGTCAAAATATAATCTTTTTTTTTCATGTGAGAAAAATTAAAAAAACATTACGACTGCAGGTGCAAAATTTTGAAAATATCAGAAAAGTACTTGATATTGATATCACTAGCAAGCCAAATGTGGCCATTAGACTGGATAAGAACTGTCCGCATTTGTAACTTCAATTTCAATCACTATTTGTGCTAATGATTTATTAAACATTTACGAGAAAATCTTACACTTTCGTTTATACCAAGTATAGGGTGCTTATATTAATCACGGACGTTCACGTTTCTGAGATGGTTAACTGAACGGTTAATAAAAACCTGTTCCATGAGAAATATCCCGGTATAATCGGGTTTTTGTAATGCTTAAATTTGTATTCTTCAACAATAAACATGCCATTTTTACTCTTCTCAAAAAAAAAATTTTGAGCCTCCTTTGACCAATTGGTACATTTTTCTAAATTCTCACCCATATGCATTCAGATAATATGCTAAACACCGATAAAAGCATTGTTAAGTAAGTCATCGTGCTTATCTGTCATATATTTTGAATATCATATCTAATAGACAAAAAATAGCTCCTAATATCAATTGTCTGATAAATTTTGCAATGAAAGATATTCATTTAGAGCCAACATAAGTATCACATTGCCACCTACATGTATATCAAAATGCAACACGTTATACCAGCAAATATTTACACAGCCCTGCACATGCAGAAGGCAATTACAAACAAAACGTGTATGTTCATGATACATTTGATAAGAAAATGTCACCGTTACAATGTTAAAGGTGTTTGTAGACCAAACTCGAGTCTAGGGTTAAAACCAGTATCCAACGAAATAACACCGTTAATAACATTGTGTATAGTGATGTCACATTAATGAGCTATGGTAATGAGTATTCATGTCCATATCAAATAACAACATGGGATCAACATGATCAAGACTCAACACCTGCTTCTGTAAAATTAAAATGACAGCTGTCAAATTTGGATGACACCATGGACAATCGAGTCAATCAGGATTACTTAGCTCCTGTTTTGGTTAAAGATTCTCCTGTTACATTCATGTGCTACTGTTTCTTTACGCTTTAATTCAAAATTTAGAAACCTCGCGACCTCGCGGGTGGTGTAATTGGTCCATCTTTAACAAGCAGACGAATCGCTTGAAGGACAGGGAAAATCTACTTTAATTGTTTTGTCAACATGCCTTTTCAGATTTCTCATCACCTAGATTTACACTGTCTCTGGGCTAGAAAGGAGAGCAATTGTTTCATTTTGCCCGTCAATGTTTGCCCGCGACACCCTGATGCGAGATAGAATAGGTGGGACTAACAAGAGTCAAGGGTCCTAAATGGCTACCGAGTGGGTGCAATATTTGCATTGACGCCTGGGCGATGAAATGCAGCTGATTAATCTCCAGTACTTAGTGAAACTATCTCAGTACCATCTAACTCTCATGACGAACTATCTCTTAATGTTTACTCTCACGGATTTAAGAGTGTCATCTATAAACAAGATACTGAGAAAAGAGGAACAGAATTTCTTTTATGAGGCCCTACCGTTTAATCCAAGAACAATACGTAGGGTCATTAGAAGTGACTTAAAACTTTCCCAAGTAGCCTCCCAACCGTAAGATCAGGACCAGATCAAAGGAAGGCTCTGCCCAATGGCCCTTTGGAAACAAAACCTCAGGCATTTGAGCTCACTGAACAAAAAAGTCATCTGTGGTTTCTAAATTTTAAGATGATGAATTCAGAAGTTATCACAAGCCTACCCAGGGGCCGCGGAGCGTTTTTGAAAGTGGGGGCTGATTTGATTTCACTCATTTACTTAATGACAATTTTCGAACTTCCCCCCTCCCCCGTCCCCCGTTCCGGGCCCATGCTACCAATTTATCAGTGACTTTGATGAACAAACGAGCATTAATGAATTAAAGTTATGTCAACATTTTTATTGAATAACATTACTAATAGCACGATCACAATATCAGCCATAGCTTATCATGCTTATGGTTGAGGGTAGCTTCAGTTTGTTTTATCAGTCACACAAATGGAAACGTGTGAGCAAAAGTGGTCTACATTTCCGTACTTACAAGAAACTTTCAGGGACATTTTACTCTAACGAGTTAAACGAGTTAGATTACTGATATTGGCACTATGATTTTTAAAGTGTTTTCGCCGTCGCAATGCACCCACCCTTTACCCGCTCTTTACCCGTATCCCTCCCATCGTTCCCTCCCTGTAACAAGAATCATCTGCTCTGCAGGAATGGGGGATATTTCACTAACCACTAAATGAATTCCACGGAGGCTGACAAAGTTGATTAAATAAGATTTTGACATAGGAAACCAAAAGTATATTATAAAGGTGCTTTGTCAGTACAGCATTAATGATCACAGCACTCAACTTCGTCGTCATCAAAAAGCGAGAATGTAATGTCAGGTGGTACGAGACACCCATATAGGACATCGATAACTTCTTACATTTAGTAAATGTGGAGACTTTTTAATTGGATTATTTCATGATTACAACAGTGTCGCAAGTCATGCATGTGTACACCAATGTATTTGTAAAACAGCAAGACATGAATCATTACATATACAGTCATCGAAAAACACTGAGCATTAGACGTCTAGACAAGGTGATTCTTCAACCACTATTCTTCAACTAACAAACTGAACATCATTGAAGAAACAAGACCAGATAGACAACATTCGACCATGAATCTTTTTTTGTTGTTGTAAAAGAATGAGTTTCTACTTCTAGCCACTCGAAAAAGAGGCTGGGAGACTGTCATGATACATCAAGAACTGGCTTAAATTTCAGTAAGATACCTAATCATGCTAATGGGGACTTATTAAAACAATAAGAGCCAAACATCAATGTCGAGCCTTCCAAGGTATTAATTGGAAATTGTTGTTGACCCATGATCATCGTGGGGGTATCCAGACAGTTACCATTTGACCATTAGAAAAGACTTCCATGACCATTGTTATGATAGACAGTATGGCCAGACACTTGACCATCAGTCGTCATTAATGTGACCAATTCAATATCTTTCGTCTCAGTAAGGGTTCTATCATTATGGGCAATGTGTACTGAGATAACAGCAGGGGGTGCATTATCGTATAGATACCAGGATACACATCATTACTTTACAAATACACTTCAGATGTAATGTAATATTGTTGAATACACATAAATTTAAGATTTTAAACCACTGAAAACGAATTATCATCAAGAATAAATACTACCAAAGACATTTTTGAATGAAGACACAGAATTCAGAGTCACTTTGAAAATGATTTCCACAAAAATATTGTTTAATTTTCATTTGTTTCATATAGAATGATTTATATTTTCAATATTTTCTAATCTATATAGCGATTGATAATCTTGCCGATCAGTCCTTCCGCCCTTTTGGTTTTCGTCATTTTATTCCCTTGCTTCTAATAAATTTCAGATCTACGTGAGAAATTTACAACTCTCTCCCCTCTCATACCATATATTACCATCAGGCGCGCCGGAAGCAGTTTGGGATTGGGGGGGGGGGGGGGGCAAACATTCAAGGGGGCTCACATTTCAAGGGCTCATACTCTTCTCTTATTTGAATGGAATAACATTTGCGATGTGATTCAATTCAGGTTTTATTTTTGTTTATTTTCTTTTTGGTTCCCCCTCCAATTTTACTCCTTTACTACTGATTTTTTTTTTTTTATGGGGGGGGGGGGGGGGAAGGCTTTTTTTTTGGGGGGGGGGGGGAAATGCATTTTGCCCCCACTTTTTCGTTTGGGGGGGGCGACCGCCCCCCTTCCCTCTCCCCCCACTTCCGGCGCCTATGATTACCATCATTCTATAAATTATAATGTGCCCTTCACGTTGGAAATTTAAGTCATAAATCCCGTTTCTGAACCTTGACCATGTCCAAGCAAGATCCACTAGACATATACCACTAAGCCATTAAGCCGTAAGATCTCAAGTACTCAACGGGTCATCCAGACACTGACCACTTGACGTATGACGCAGAGATTTATCCCATTGTCACGGTCACTCTAATGATCACTTGAATGGTCACTGCAGTGGTCACACGCATGACCGATCCTCGTCATGAATGGATACTAACCTGGTGTTTAATTTACAGGACGTCGTCAAAAGTCATATGTACTTGAAAAGTGGGTCCCTAAAAAATAAAAAGGAATCAAATAATTATGTCGGGCCTGATAGGATATTGCTACTGTGTATTCTTGATTAGAACGGAATCTAATAGGGCAAAATAGTCTTCGTCATTTTAATTAATATATCATTTTTAATTACTATATCAGGCGAGTTCTTGTAGCATACTGTAATTCAGCAACACAAGTTTATTAAGCTTTCAAACACATCAATTTAATGAACCATGTATTAAACCATATTCTAAGAATCGGGGTTGGAATGAATCATCATCACAATGACAACATCATTTAGATTCAAGTGCAAACTCATCTCAGTGGTATCCTCTTGATCGTTCCTTTTATTTTCTTTTCTCAGAAACTGCTAATGATTATGTTGCAGCTTTTAGTTGAATAAGGTAGTCAAATGCAAACCTCAAGATGAATCCATTTTGACACTTTTAAGTGACTGAATTATGGTGCATTGGCCGCTAGGGAGGTGGCATCTAATTTAGTGGAAAGCATCTTTACTCCTGCTGGTAGAGAATGTGGTCCACATTCATTCTTTCACCTCAACCCCTTTCCCCTTTCTCTCTCTCCCTCTGTTTTTTCTGTCTACTCTCTCTTATCTCTCTCTCTCTCTCTCTCTGGCATCTCCATTTATCGCTCGTATACCTCTTTCATTAAACTTGTTTCGATAATTTCTTATTCCTTTCTGAAGTAGGCATGCATCTCATTTTCATTTTCACTCTCTATCATGGAGATCCGTTGTTCTTTATTTTGCCGATCTCTCATATAAATTTCCACACACTCTCTCTCTCTCTTTCATGACCGTATTTCTCCCACTCATATGCCAATTTCGTTGATTAAAATGAATGACCGCGATCTGCTCCTAAGCATGCGATGACAGGTAGAAATTAAACTTCCATCAAATTATCACCATGATGCTCATGTTCATCTCCTTCTCTATCATGATCATTTCTGGTGAAGTGCTTATAATGTTAACATGAGTTAGTGGAATCCATGTTGACTACCGCATCAATTACAGTTCAACGTGAACCCAGAATCATCGTGCACAGGTGCACATTCCTTTGTCACTTGTTACTCTGTTCTGTCACAATCATCCCTATCATAAAATTTCACAATTTCTGTTGATGACACCTCCTTTTTTTATATTTCGCTTGAGAGATTTTTCAGTAAACTTGTATGCATATTTAGTCCGACAACCCTCTTATCATTTAAAATGGTCTTGCGAAGTTCCTGTGTCTTTGTTCACTTGAAGTGCTTGATGGAGATGAACATACATACTTTGTGTAGCGCATGAAACCTTCAGCTCTGCGAGAAGTGAAAATGATTTATAAAGCCTGACAACATTTCACGTCAGTGAGATGTGTCTTATGACCCTAATCATTAATCACACACTTTCCTCAAATATAATAGCACTCAGCTCAAGCTAACATAGCCTCTCATAGCGATGTTATTTCTAGTGATTGCGCATGCAGACAGAGACAGATATTGATAAGCCGCTCTCATTGTTGAGTTTAAAGCTAAACGGCACAATTCTCTTTATTTCAGGATATGGGCCAAGAAACAATGAAGAAAATAATTCTAAGCTCGTTTTGGTTGAGTTCTATTTCATATGGCTCTAATATCCTTGCCGACTCAATTACATTTAGGATTTCACTGTTGCAATTACCATGCAAACTGATCTGAAATTAACTGAGCTGAACTCCTCGTCATTCGTGCCACCAATGAGTTTAATCGTTAGGGCTGTTTGCCCCTGAACAGGCCAAGAGCTACGCCATCGTGACCATGACTTTTCCCGACATCGTCTATAGTGTATACAATGAGATAGCACATGTCGACCAAATATCAACAATTCTCTACCTAACATGTAAATAGAGATAGGGTCGGTAGACGTAAATCAAAGCATGTCACATTTGTTTGATGAAACGGTGATTTATTATCTGAAAAATACTTTTAACTCCCTATTTTCATGGTAATTTGGTTAACATTTCAGGGGTGAAGAATGTCTGGTGCACTATCTATTTTCTCCCAGTACGTAGGAGGGAGAATGAAAGTCAAGTTTCAAAGTGAATGGTATTGGCTAGGTTTAAGCCTCCACTTTCGTTAGTGATGAACTAACTTTGCAGCATGACGATGGTCGAATAAGACTGTACTCATTGTATTTTGTTTTCTGCCAACGACATGAGGCCATCATGGAGTACCGAAATATTATCTTTGAGACAGTAAGAATATAACATGTATAACAATAAAAAATATAACAAAGATAATACGCGACCTACGAAAATTGCACCAGAAATAATAGGAAAATATTTCAGAGAAAAAAAACAAACATCGAAAGTAATTGGGATATGGTTTTGTGCTTGTGTATTACTTGGCAAACTAACATAAATTCCCACAAAGTATACAGTCATCACAAATATACGATATTATTTTCATCAACGATCAAAGAATAGACTGTCAATACCAGTCAATGCCTGTAGACCTCCGGAAATAATTAGAAAACTATATTGGAGCTCTCCCCTCGTTGACATGCATTAGCATTATAGTCCGAGGAAAAATAAAATGTGAATACAACAAAAGACAAATTACACATTCAGGATAGTAAAAGTAATCCTTTGGTGTTAAAATTCCTGTGATTAGACTTTGGTTAATCAAACAATGATTAACCCTTAACATGTTAATCAATGGATGAATTGAGGTATAATATCTCTGAACAAATATCCATCAGAGTCTTATATGCTCATTATGATGATAAGAAATATAACAAACAAAGAATGTCATAAAAGTATTGTATGATATTTATGACGAACTGTACAGGTATATCCTACGAAATTACAAAAAAATGGGACGATAACGTACTTTTGAATATCATACTTGCTTACTGATAAGAAAAAGGTTGGGTTACATTTATCTGTACCATTTCAACTGAAGGGTTCGGTAAAACAAGTTCGATTCTCTCCCTTTACTGTTTTTTAATGAAAGGAACAATGTTCTATAGAGCTAGACGCTGCTGTCACTCAATAGATACATGTGAACAAACATAGAATCTATCATAATCTCAACCAAGGGAGGAGTTTACAAAGTATTAAAATTATCATTTTATGCAGAAAGGGGAAAGGCATACTTTTAAATTGAAAATTTGTACAGGTGTTGTGGTCTAGTGGATAAGTCCCCGGACTGTGAACCACAAGGTACGGGGTTCGAATCCCTGGCCCAGCACTAGTGTCCTTTGGCAAGACATTAATCTACATTTGCCACACTCGACCCAGGTGAGGTAAGTGGGTACCTGGCAGGAATTAATTCCTTGAAATGCTAGAGTGCCGTAAGTGCAGCCATGCTAAGCCAGGGTAATAATTGTGGAGCGCCATGAGTGTCAAGTCTGACAGACATGTGCGCTATGTAAGAACCCACTATCATTATTATTATTAAATGTCTACATTTCATGACAAATAGCATTTTATCTTACGAATGTTGCTCGTGACCAAGGTGCCCTAGCAAGCAGAGATTAAAAATCAACGCCCACGAATTTGTACAGGTAACAACTTCACAACATGTTTAGTAGCACGAGATAGTTCAAATTACTCATAATTAGTTTGTTGATAATGGGACGGATCTTGGGTTTGAAATTGTTGGCCAGGAAGCAGGCTTAGAGACACTTCATAAAGTGGGGGGAGGGGAGAGGGAGAGGGAGAGAGAGAAAGAGAGGGAGAGAGAGGGAGAGAGAAAGAGAAAATAAGAGAGAGAGAGAGGGAGATATGGGGGTGTGGTTAGAACCGAGAGAGGCATTGGGGAGAGAAAAAAGGGTATCAACAAAATATGAAATATTAACATGGAGTTACTCTAACATAGGTTTAATCAAACAAACATATTCCTTCACACAAGTATAAATAACTCTCAACTTGCATTTGAATTTACATTCTAAAGTTAAATGATGATATAAAAACATTTATAAATCAAGGAGTGTAGATGGTGATGACAGTGCCTATATATTTCTTGTTCATTGAGGTTCTCCAGATTTGTTTAATGCGTCATTTCTTCCTATCCTCTTCTCGTTATCTGCTCTCTTTCTTGTACGTGTCTTACAGTATTATAATATCATATTTAAAATATGACCCAGTGGCGAAGCGTGGGTCCACTCATATAGGAGGCACTGGTGTCAAGGGGGTGTGAACAGGTTTGACCAGGTAGATGAAATGCGATTGAAGAAAGCCATCGATAAGGGAGGGGATCGTAATCATCTCATTTTCCTTATCCCTTTTCCCTTTTTTCAGTCTCTCTCTCTCTCTCTCTCTCTCTCTTCCTTTCTCTTTTCTCTTCCTTTCTTTCATTATTCGATAGGGGGCATGTGCTCCCCCTCCACCTCATAGCTACGCCAGTGGTGACCACCAAAGGAGTATGTCCACAACGGAGGTGATTTTTCTTCCCCATTCCACCTGACTATGTTATTATCACGTTCATCACTCTATCCCATCATCGCCATGATAATAGCCGAGGTGGGATCGCTATTCGAATGACGGACCGGTCGACATCCCTCACATGACATCCGAGTCGAGGAAAATATTTTGATGCCTTCGCGGGACAGGTGCCGCTGTATTTTGGGAAACATTCTTTCTTCGACAACCATATCACTTCAAAAGACAGAGCTCGTTACATGTATCATGTCAGCTCTGGACGGGTGACCTCAGGAAGATAGGTATGCGATTTGCTACCCCTCGACGCCCCCTCCTACCGTACCAAACACCTCTTCTAATAGGTGTAACATGTATTAATCCCAAACGATTATTACGAGGGACGTGACTCGTTCTCTTATTGAAAAAAACAACAACAAAAAACTACATGTATTAATCTCCTCAAACCCAAAGCTGTCGAAAAAAATTAGAGAGCGTCTGCAATTTCCTTAAATCTTTGAACATGAGCTTCTTACCGTCTCCTTAGTTGTAGTTCTCTTTTGTTGTACATGTACGTATCCAGATCCATCTAGAATGATTCATTCTAATGATTTTCTTCACCAACGATTCTTAATCATTTTCATTTCATTTTCATTTCAATACAACATGTACAGCTTGAGTCCATTCTCTAATTTTACTTTGTCGTAGAGGTCTCGTGAAGTACTAAAATCGAATACAGCTAAAAAACAATAAACAATAAAAGATTAAAAAAATAAAAAAAAGCATTTGTTAAAGAAACAGCAGAGAAAAAACGTGATCTCTCTTCGCATGCCTTATTGGACAGCCCATCCGTAACCTATAATTTCAGACACAATAAGCTCATAATAGCTTCAAAAACAAAATCACAAAGTACTAGAGCATTCAATCTGTTTTGATTGTGAAGTACCCATTCTTAAAGGGAACCAGTAAAGAAAAAGAAACTCTAAATAGTCGATTCGAGCCGGCCCCCTATGAAAAAGATACGGGTAATAAAGTGCTTAGTGAAAAGTTACGTTTTATTCTTTCACTTTCTTTGCCCAAAGAAAGAATAAAATTACCTCTAATTTTCCACTTTGACATTTCTCTTTATTGGTTAAAGAACGGTGATCATCTAAATGGCTTATCTGATAGCTCGTTAAAAATCTATAATAATGTACGGAAAGTATCTATTATTCGATCGGGTTTATTTTTCTTATTTTTGCTTACACGAAGTATCCTTGAAAATGTCATTATAGGTCAGCTGCAAGATCTTTTTTCCTTCTAATACAGTTATTTATTTCTTGATGAAACTTTTAAAAAGAGGTTGGAAATCCAATTTGGTTAGTGACCTAAACTCTAATATCAAGAAGGCTGCTATAAATTATAATCGAATTCGCAAACGAAATGCTTATTATATAGATGATATCATTCAACGATCAAATATTTTTCGTTCCCTTTACGACTATGAAATAAAACATGAATTACAAGCTTGCTAATTTGCAAAAGTCCAATTTCTGTTGTTTGATTTATTAACAAATTTATGGCTCGAGGGACGTGTTCGAGGACTTTTAATCAATTTGGATCAAAGCTCTCTTTATGGTAAATTAATTTCACAGATTGACTGATTGATAAGGGAATTCTCTCCTGATTATACAGATGTGGCATGCATTGATTCTCGTGTATTTGTATATGTACATTGATGACAGAATATAAATTTGGGAAAGCTATAAAAATTTCAGAAGTATAAACAAAAATTACCTCGACACACCAATATTTATATTAGCGACAGACCAATTGACCAGTGGAGAAAACCAGTAAAAAAGGCGCTTGACAAATTATGATGGCAACATATTTGAATGTTGTTAAATTTGTTACTGTTGGTAGCACTATGAAGAAAAAAACAGGTGAAAGGGGATTTTTCACATTAACGATATGAAACAACTTTTAACCTATCCTTGAAAATTGAATGATAGACAGAATAGCCACATTTACATTGCTCACATATCCATCCCCTGGCTCAAGGAGTCTATAAAGTATATGGCTTTAGCCAGGCGGCCTAAGGCGTTGAAAGCATTCAAGGAATTACTTTCTACCAGGTACCAATTTTCTACACCTGGGTGGAGAGTGGGGAACGCAGAGTTATATCTTTCCAAAGGACATTGGTGCCATGGTGGGACTCGAACCGCAAACAGTTTGATCCACAGTTCGGAGACGTATCAACTAGACCACGACACATCTCTGAATGATAATTGAAGGAGAATACAGGACATGACGATGAGAGTTAAAAAATAGAAGGTTTTCAACAAATGAAAACTAATTTTCTAACAGGGACGGCGAGCTTGGTTTTCTTACTACTTGACTTTTAAAGAATAGGCAATAAACAGTGATAAATGGAAGGTTGACACGAACCAAATTGGTCAGACATATTGGTACATGGAACATGTGCATCCCTTTCCTTAAAAAAGGGGGAGGGGGAGGCATCCTCTGATAGGGCATATTCACTACCCCTCCACTGAACTGGGAGCACATTAGTATATTGGTGAAGGTCCCTGACTCTCACACGAGGGCTCATGGGTTCGATTCTTGACCGGTGCTTTCATTCTTGGACAATGTATTTTATCCAGATTCGTTCCTCTCGACTCGGGTGTACGGGTACCTGGCAATGCTGGGGTAATGATAACAGCAGGACCCCCATGAATAGCAGTATAATACTGAAGGGGCTGCCCTGGTAAATAAGACCATATCTGTTATGTTATAACAGTACTGATGCAACTGTCTTCGTCTGTTAAATTGGTATTATTTGTCCATTATGGTATGTTACAGTATCACCTGGGAATACTGGAATGTTGGAAGTAGACCGCTAAATTGTGTTTTCTGATTATGTTATCATACCATTGATTTATGACAACATATATATACGACTTCTCTTGTACCTCTTCAATCACTTCCAGTTTGCTGAACAAGGCTACTAATATGTCATTGACACGGTAAAGTTGTTCTGCTGAATGAACAAAATACTGAACACTCTAAGGGATTATTAGGCATCATTTCAGGTGAGC
The DNA here is from genome assembly GCA_025618425.1 of Heliocidaris tuberculata. Classification (NCBI taxonomy): domain Eukaryota; kingdom Metazoa; phylum Echinodermata; class Echinoidea; order Camarodonta; family Echinometridae; genus Heliocidaris; species Heliocidaris tuberculata. The sequence continues at coordinate 11,160,965 of CM046832.1, read as the reverse complement.
TAACATCTCTTGTGGAAGGCCTAATGGGGCGGAAAACAATCAAGGATGACAAATTACACATCGAAATGCATTTGATATTTAGTATAACAGGTACCATTTTTGAAAGGCGAATGGTTTATTCTACAAAAATCGCGGAGTAAGCCCCTTTTCCAGACTTATTTTTGTTTTGTTTTAGTTCCTTGGGGGGGGGGGGGGGCATGGTGTAAGATATTTCTATCCAATATATTCACACTACCTGCATGGAGCTTCTTGTAATACCATGGTGTACATGTATACAACCATAATAATTACAAATTGGCTACTAGAATATCAAAGTAATGACGTGGTACCTGTTGACCCCGAATATCGCAGCTAATATAATCCCCCCCCCCATTCCCCTCTCAATACAAATTAATGTTTGAAGGGAGGTGCGCTGAATCATGGACCTACTAGAGATTGAATGTGGCTGATAATGCCTAGCCAGACTTCACCCTCTTTTTTTCTATTTAAAATCTCCAACTTTGCTCTAATGAGCAGGTGTTATATTACATTACGACCACGGAGTGAAACTAGACAGAAACATGAATGTCACACACTGTGAGTATGAAGGTAACCACTGAGAAGTACTGTAAACTCACTCTTGGCTGAGGGCAGAAAAAGACGACCGTTTCTGATAGGGAACTGATGGAATCGCACGATGAACAGAAAGTCTTTTTTTTCTTCAATCATTGAGCGTACTGTTTTAAAAGACGAAAACCTCTTCAAACTTTTACCGTTAGATGGTCAATGCCTTTTGTAGTAGGCTCTTAACATATTCATATATTCATAAGTATCATATGGATAGAAGTAATGTCAACCCTACGATCACAGAAAATATTTGAGACTAACTGCCTCATGGAATGTTATGAAAAGGTTACAACCATTTGTCAAATATGAAACTGCTCAGCTGTCTTTTCTTCTTTTACTTCTCTTATGCTTCTACGCGATTTTGTATATGTCACTATTTTTTGCCGAGCTGCCTACAATAACTGTCATCAAAAATCATTTCAGCAATCGACGTGTTAGCTCAGCACACATAGCGTCCAACATTTTTTTAATCACACCATTATTATTATCATCATCACCATCTCACCATCACCATCATCGTCACCATTATGAGCGTCAAGATCCCCTTCAAAACAGCCACCAATTCGTTTCTTATTCAGTACCATTGACATAACCACGATAATGTCAAACACTAATCTATCCACATCAAAGTTGGGTAAAAACAACTACAAAATGTTTCTCATTACTCAATAAATAATTCAAAACCGATACTATAATGCACTTTTCTGATAGTCAAAATATACAAGAAGTCGAGGGACGACTCCAGTGACAATTCATATTAGCCAAAGCAATAATCAGACCGAAAATAAAAGCTAAAACATACCTAGTATATTGAGAATGTTTTCCTCTGTCTTCACATCAAAGTCAATAGAAGCTCCAGATACAGCATCATGACTAGCCTCAAGTTTTAAACCTTCCTTGGTCATCATCATCGACATGTCAACCATCTCGTCACCGTCAGACGCCATCTCCAGATCCCTCGGGCTCGGGTTCGTCGTCAGATAGAACACGTAGTTCTTTCCAGGGATGACATCGGCCCAGCATAGTCGTTGATCACCGAATTTGTCGATGCGGTAAACGTGAGGGTAATAGCTCCGATATTCCGCTTGAATTTCATCTTCTGCCAGCGACGTCGCGTTGTCGAATAATTCATATCCCTTGTAGACATCGGCAACGAGTACATCGGCAGGGAAGGTTGTGTCCCATGACCGTTGATGTCGAAACGTACGCAGTACGGTACCTGAGATTATCACATCAGCTAAAGCAGTCCTTTTCTCCACTGATATTGGCTCAAATTCATTTAGTTTCATTAATACACATCCGTCAACCACGACGATAATTGAAATAAAAACCGCGACAACGGCTCGTCCTAATGATGCTGCTGAAAGACGTGAAATGGATTTTCCATGAGCCATTCTAATAGTTGCCCACTTTTTTCCTTGTATCGAATTAGGAATAAAAGAGATATTCATATATAGGCCTAAAGAGTGGTCGTTAGGACAGAGAGAATTCTTACCATTGACGGTAGGATTCCTGCTTTGGCCTTCGCCTCTCAAATAAGACGTTGATACTACACCGTTCACCTCTAGATTAAGTTTAGCTGTAGCTCATGGTATAAGAAATAAGTGATGAAAAACGAAGGATGATGAAAACACGAAATCAATGTGTGATGATTTCTCTTGTGTCGAAAAGCCGCTTAATGAAGAAACTGGTTAAGCATTATGCCACATCTATACTGTTATAGAAGAGAGAGTTCTCCTCCTCTTAAGAATGTGAGAGGGTTAATCCCAAATTTGAAAGGCAGGCGTTAGAATACCCCGAATGAGAAGAACTGTTGTTCCTCTCTTATTCGCACCCAAGCTCTCCGCCTAGATCTGCAAACTGTTCGTATGGATGAATAGGACCTGCTATCGGGCCTGCTTTAGTCCGTGTTTAATACGCTCAACTTTAAATAACACCTCATTATACACCTGTAGGTCCAATCCACCTCAGTCCCATTTGATGTCATTCGAGTGTGCTCTCGATGAAAGGGTAGTCACTGAATGAAATATCTAGGACACCGAGTCTCTGCTGATCCCCGGAGCGCTAGCGGTGGCTGAGCGAGAAGTATTGTGTGCTCGACTTGACTGAAGTTCAACAAGCATCGTCTGCTATAATTCACGCACTGGCCACTCACAGTGCACGAAAGTTCGGAACTGCACGCATGCGTAGTTGATGAATTGCACTTTGTCGTCTGCTATGCAAATACATTGCACTTCCACGAGAAACAGTAAGTTAGATCATGAAACGAACAATCCAACATAGACATCTAACATTAGCAAAGGGGGCATTTGGGATAGTATTAAACATGTTAAAAGAATGATTTAATGGTATCTTCATTGGCTGTCATTTACAAAACATTTTCCTTTGAATAAAATAGCAGCTAATCATCAGCTTGAGCCAATATTAAAAGATTTGGTTAAATAATTAAGGAAACAGGAGCTTTCACGGAAATTTTGATTAACATGGGAAAGTTGACTGTTGGAACAATCATGAAAGAAAATAGAGAGGAAAAAAAAAAAGATTTTCTCATATCCGTGATAAATATGGTGGATCAAATATAACCACACTTTACAATTACAGTGTATCATTCATTACCAAGAATAGAAAGGTATCGAAAACTGGCTTTTTCGACATGTCTGTTGCTATTCCTTAAAAGCGTCTCTTTTTTCAAGACCTACTACAGGGGCTTTTGAGAATAATTCGCACCTTATTGATTAGCTCGAGCTTTAGCCCAAAAAAGAAAAGAAAAGAAAAAAGACGCAATCATAAATGAGGAAGGCGGTACTCTTAAAGCTTTAATACCTATATTGTTCTGCAACCGCTTGGGTGGAGTTAAATCTAACACAATCACATTGATGAGTACTTGAGACATTAGCATAAATGCGCATTAACTGAATTAACTGTGCCCCGTATACTACGAAGCAGTGGAGTTTAATTTCCACTATTATGCAAGATTTCACATGTCATTGATTGTAGGGAGAAATGAACATCGTCCAGATTATGTTCATAGTTTTTGGTGAAATCTGACTATGACTTGTTCATCATATTGAAAGGGAAACAAATTGTAAACATATACTCCCTGCTAACCTGTGACCCGCTCAAAATGTTATTGGGATTATAATTATAGTAAGTACATGTATAGAGGGGTGAAATAGGCCTTGTGGGCTCTCATGACAGTTGTATAAGGGAAGAAAAAAAAAGAGGAAATACCTCTCTACATTAAAGTGAACATCGGTGGAAACCACACTCTTCTTATTTATTTGAAAATCGAAAACCAGAAGGATATCTACTGTAACATGAAGAGACAAAGTTGAACTTCCACTTCGACTTACTATACCCTCTTGAAATAGTTTATCAGCTATCTGCTGATAGTATAGTTTTGGTGGTCCTGCTGGGATGTAAGTCTGAGGTCGAGAATTCACATCTCAGCATGAGTATCTATCTCTAGCAGACCCCCCCCCCCTCTTTCGACCAAACCATGGTTTATTGTGGGGTTCGTGTTGTGATAAACTTTTGGGGGGAAAAAACCCCAGATGTATAATGTAAAGCTTATGCAGTTGCAACATAATTGTGAAGTTGTGATATAAATTTAATTTGGAGGTTACTAGTTTGGACGATATACCTCATGTTCTTGGCAATAATAGTATAGGGGCATAGCTTTGTGACGTATTCAGCATATGAGGGACCCCCCCCCCCCCCCCCGGCCTCCCCTCCCGCTAATCGGCACAGAAAATATATTGAAAAATTGTTGTCGATAAGTGCCTGCCTCAGATTGCGAGAAAATTTATTGAATGTTCGAAAATTTCTTCGGGAGCTCACCCCAGCAGCTGAGGTACTTTTCACCTTCTCACCTGTCTATTGGTATCAAGATAACATTGCCGTGATTACAGTATAAATATATATAATTTTTGTTAGGCTGATGCATCTATGTACCCGGTTATTGGCAATGTATAGCGTTTTCTTGAATTATGGGGAAATGTCACGTTGCTGTAAGTATACGTGTACCTTTTCTCTCTTTAAACCAGAATTTTATGTTTCCTTTTGTATATGTGTTAAACCTTTAATTCAGATAGGAAAACAATATGCCTTTGATACAATCGTCAATAGTTATTAGTTAGATACAAATATCTAATCAATGAAAGGCCAAAACATTGCTCCCTAAAAATATTCTTGTTCATAAATAAACATCACGTTTGACTATCAAAAGTAATTAAGTTGATACGAAAGTTTCTTTTGGTTCATTTTAGCATTATTATCATCTGCTTTAATAATCTTCATGTCAAGATAATGTTTATAAGTAATATTTGAATCTTCGAGTACCCACTTGGTTGTATTTCAGTCACAAGCGTGTAAATGCCGATTCATCTTTTCATTTACTCATTCATCGTGCACTTTCCGCCCTTCAAGTTCTCGATATAAACATTTGAATAATTCATTAGATAAACAAGGATCAACACATTAGCTCCCAATTATTACATGTTCACTTTCAATAGCAAAAGCATAAGGGGATCTAAACATCGTTCTTGCAAATTATTTTCATTTGGCATACTGTCTGGTATGTGAAAGTCAATGTTGATAACCAAGCCAATATGTTTTCGCAGACTCCTACTTTTAACAAGACTCTTAATGAAAAACGGATGTTGTTGGTCAAGCCCTCAACGTTTAATACAAGCAAGAAGGCAGGAGAAAAACACTTTCACTCAGGAGTTCCTATAATCATTGCTAACGAGCATTAGGACATAATGTCTGGCTACAAATTCGAACCATTCGATCCACAGGACCACAATTGGTCTCGTATTACGTTCATGTACATGTATAAAGCCCACCGCACACTATATATTAGATCAACCTGCGATCCGATTTCTGAAGAAAATGTATTTAAACACATAAAATATTTTGACTAAGGTTCAGAATCAACATATAGATAGCAAAATCGAAATACAGCCTGCTTCAAGTTTTCTAGTCGGAGGAAAGACTAAATCGGCTCCGAATCGTTGTGACGTCAGAGCAGTTCTACGATTGTCTACGATTTGAAGCTGCAAATTCCGCGCGTTTCGAGGATCGACCAGGAGATCGACAGAGCAGCATAATCGCCTTGATTAAAGGCTAGGAAGAAGACTGATAACGCCACAAATTCCTAGGTTTAATATTCTTATCATTGTTCAGAATCTAAATCAGGAAGATTTTGTTTAAATGTCCATATTGCAATTCATATCTAAAATCGATCGTACAATATGCTGTGGGCTTAAATCTGCAAGAACCAGTCTTTCTGAAATAAGGATGAGCTCGTGCATGTAAATAAATGAATTAATTGATTTAATGAAATACTGTTTTCTACATAAAAAAGATATTTGTTCTATCTTCGTCAATTCCCCTCTTATATTACCCACTCCATGTCAAGTTCAAATGTCAATCAAAATTTTGTTTTAAATTTTATAGAAAGAAATAAATCTTTTAAAAGTGAACCACAACTCCTAACCAATACACGGCATGATATGCCGTGTGTTGTCTGATGGTAGAATTTACGTTTTGCTTTGAAAATGTGTAGTTATATCAACACTCCATGGCATTGTCTTATAAAGAGTTGTGATTGACTGCAAATAATTGCAAATGATATCGATCGCAAGTCTGTACTTAAGAGATAGGCTATTGGAAATTTGCGATTGATTGGAAGACTTGCGATTGATTCGAATCAATCGCAACTCTTTATGAGACAGGGCCCATGGTTTTGTATAATGCAGTCTTTCCAATTATACCTTCAATTCATCAATCATTAAAACAGAAATGAACAAGAATTCACGTAGAGAAGAACTGAGTACAGAAATTAAAATGCTGAAGATTGATAAAGAAATGCCATGTTTGGTTGAAATGTCCCGTCAATCTTCATAGATCTATTGTATCCAATATCAATACTATGTTTCATGTGATTAAGATGTGTGAAAAATAGTATCAACACTTCCATAATAAGGGAATAAGTGAGTGAATAAGAAGGTCTTAAAGCACGAATATTAGCCTATTTTTTGAGGAGACGATTTTCTACCTCATGGATCATTTCTTTTTAAAGTCGGAAGTGTCAAATCAAGGATTCAGTCGAGGAAATCTACTGGAAATTGACTGACGCACACGCATTCATGCCAGATATCATTAGTGAATAATTATTATGACTATATAGCGTAGTTTTCAAGAAATTACGATCAAAAGGTGGTCTTGCTCATAACGTTTAGACGATAATTTTGTTATATAATCCGATATCTTTATTAAATCATGTAATTAGAGACGAAATACACCGTATTTACTTACATTAAAAAAAAAGGGTTTTGAATAAATACAATTTTGCAAGCTGTAGTTTTTCAAAGTTTTTGTTGCTGTCTTATTCTTATTTTGACCCGTCAATGACCCATCCGCCTGCCATGTCGAAATCGGTTTAATCCATGATATTTAAAAGCTTTTCCATCATTCTAGCAATATATATAATTCTATAATTATAAAACCAGAGGGTATTGCTATGGAGGAGGATGAAAAAAGGAGATAACAGATATGACTTACTGCACTTTTCTGATTCTATTCAGCTTCATCCATCAAGAGATAATTTGATGATAATACGATAGCGTGATGCTGTGGTTACACGAATTCACGCGTTGGATAATACGGATTTAATCTATTGTGTATGATATGTCTATTAGAAAATGACAAAACACGATCAAAGCGAAGTTTCTGGTTAAATTATCATGAGAAGAATTATTATGATAAAAGTAAAATGCTTTTTAACGAGCGGATGGTGTGATTAAAACTTAAAAACCCTGCATTGCTTTTTATAAATGTAAATCCTGCTGTGATTTAGCCCGTGGGCTGCGAAAGAGAATCTTTCTTATATTATATTACATACCATTTCGATATTAATTTCAAAATCGAATGTAAAAAACACAGAAATAAACAAACATGGCAAAGGTGATTTTCAAAAGTTTCAAAAGCTGAATTGAATGGAGCTGGTGTGGCAATACAGTGGTACTTTCAAAGATTATAGATAAACATTTAATATATAACTGGAATGTACTTCCCAAAGTTGAATGGAGTATACGTATGTTGAGTACGATAATAACAAACCCAAACCCATTTTTGTATTTTCGATATGAAACTGAAAAGGAGAAAAATGTGACATTTGCTCGAGAAGGATCATGACGATGAATCAAAAGAGAAAATGATATTGTCTTGTTCTCAGTATCCCTGCCCCAACATCGAACTTGCATGATCATAATTGAAACATCTTAGGTTTTAATCAATTTATATATCAGTAAAAGAATGTTTCATTAAACACAAGATCAGATCAAATGATTTAGAACGATAGCGAAGCTCAATGTTTATTTTGTAGATTGTAATAGAATACATGATCGGGCTGTTCAATATGGTTCGGTGTAGTATCCTCACTAACGTAAAGCATCTTTGGTGATGAGTGCAATGTCGGAATGCAAGACCTAACTCGATTACGGAATACGTCACCGACCACCATAGGTCAAGGGCGATGATGTCCGAGGTATAATGGTTTGGTTTTTATGATGATCAAACCTTCAAAAACTTAAGCCTAAGCTGTAATCCAGGTGATAGTTTGGTTAAATTGGTAGTGAAACTTTGACATCGGTCACATGCAAAAAGCTGATCAGTGTTTACCATGTTTAATTCAACTTTTTTATTGACTAAGTGGGACAACACTTACTCATTTTGCTCTCCATCACTCATATTTGAATGTAAACGTTTTGTATCAATTCTCTTATGATCATTGTGAGTGAATTTCGATACTGAGGCGTATAACATCATGATGGTGGTTTAACAAAAATCCTTTGAAAATTGTACTTCATGGTGTAAGCGCAAAGGAATTTGTTTAATGGAAGGGTATTCTAGTAATTAAAATCCCTTCGTACCGCTGTATATAGACCCAATATGTTTTTCAAATAATCGCATTCTAACATTCCATCTCGAGGACTAGTATTGTGAAATTCTAGAGTAGCTGAACTAGCTAGCTGAGAATTCGCCCAAAATCCGAATTTTAAACAGCATGAGACACTAGATAACATCTCACTGCCCCATCTGATCCGGGTATCAAACGGGTGGGTGGTAGTTATACACATCCCAAATATTCTTCGAAATATATCATCATCGATTGCAGAGTAAATCAGTTCGGAATCCGATGCCTATGAAAGATCGTTGGGAGGTAAATTGAAACCACGTTTTAAAATTTAGATCGTAGCATTGCCTCGATGAATACATTGTCGTAGACACACACTGCTCCACCCTCATTCACAGGATATGTAACATTGTGATCTTAAAAAGCATAAAAACTACAACTTTTAAAATGTTCACTAATTACTATAATAATTATTCTTAGTTTTTGGAATAGTGAAATTATGAATAAATTAAATATCTATTAATCAACAAAGAATTGACATTAAGATAAGCTTGAGAAAACATTTGAATATTCATCCACTACTATTAACAATGTATTTTTTGTTTTCATTTTCAAATATGTTAAGAGTATGAATAATGCCTTTCCGTTTGAGTAATTATAAAAAAAGATAACCACGCTTCTTTTGATTATTCAGTGCCAATACTGCAACTCCACAACGAAACATTCCCATTGCAGAAAAACGTTTAACTGTTCCGATGTGACACAAATTATGTCTACATGAATAAATGCAGTGCGTCGTAAAGATTTTGATGGCGCTATTTATAATACAGGCCAGACAACATGTTTGTTGGGTTTTCTGTATGCTAGGCGTAGTGTTCTTACTCTGTGATGCTTAGTTGAAGAGCGCGCAGATGGAAGCTGCAGAGAGAGAGAGAGAGAGATACACATGTCTAGAAAGAGATGATTGCTCTGGGCTAAATTTCGTCAGACATAGGGTTAGGAGCACTAGCGTACCCAAGGGGGGGGGGGGGGCAGGACTGCCCCCCCTGACAACTTTTGAAAAAACAGAAAGGTTATTGGGCAGTGGCGGGCAAACCCCCCCCTTTTTTTTGCTTGTCAGCTCAGAGATGTATGGAGGAAAACATCTGAACCCCCCCCCCCCACACTCAGCGACTTCTGGATGGCTGGCGAGAAGAAAAAAATATGGATCTACCTCCATGCAGTTCCCCAAAGTTGACAGCCCTGCATTTGCCCCGGCCCCCCTTGTAAAAAATCCTGGTTCGCCACTGGTTAGAAGTTGGGTTATGAATATGTTTAAAGGGTACCAATCACCAAAAAATATTTTGCTTTGTATGTTATTGTTAGAGGTTCCATGTTATTTTACCATCTTCAAAATTATAATTCTATAAAGAGATATTGCAATTTTAATTACACTCTCTTTAAGCATAAAAGTGACTCATGAGTAGACTACTCGATGCACCCGTATGAGCACGTCAAGATAAGAGCTCGCGCAGAACCAAACTCTGAGTTCAGTTCCATGCGAGCGTTTTCATGTTATCCTATTTCCTTCATACTCCTGAAAAGGCCCCTGCAGCCCAAATGCAAGTTTATTGCTGTTGATGTGAAGGGATGCATTACTATTATTATTATTATTAAGCATTTGGCGTCACCTGTGCCTGGGAGGGGAAAAGCGAACTGAATCACTGCATACAACTAATATTCTGTTATTCAAACATCTAGATATGTTTCATTTTTTTGTAATTTTTTTTGGAAATATTTTTCCCAATCTCCCAAGTTCCACCCTAAAAAAAGCTCCAGATCTCATTCCTGCAATGACATCATCTGTCAATCATCAGTCAGCTACACTAACATTCTAGAATAGACAGTGCAATGAACTTCCCCCAGCTCAGCACATGCTCACAATAGAATTGTATACTTTCAAACAATACCTCCTCTTTACCATTCTTTTCCTGGTGATACTACAGCATGTCTGACATAGCAACTCCTATGTAGGCATTTTATGGTCTATTAGAACAGATGGTCAACTCTGGAAAAGCTACATACCACTGTCTCTCCTTAGCTCACTAATGACTGACAGATGATGTCATTGCAGGAATGAGATCTGGGGCATTATTTAGGGTGGAGCTTAGCATGTTTGAGAAAATGATTTTAAAAATATTTTTAAAATTCATGAAACATATTCAGTCATCACAATGTTACGACAGAACAAACACATGTCTAAAAAAGACTGAAAACAACAGTCTCTCATGTAAGACAGTTTGTTGTATATACTAATGAAATGTATATGTACTTTAATGTTTATTCAAAATAATTCAAACCATGATAAACATATAATTGGTTATACAAGCTCTTAAAACAAACTTTATGGATCTATGATGAACTACATATTATAGTAGAGAACACAACTTAATTGCACAAATATCATGATGTAGGCCCTACATAACACACAAAGTAAGGTTATAGCCATCTAAGACTAATGTTAGTTTCTCATTTATCATATAGTGTATAGAATATGTAGTTTCTTAGTTTAATTACATATATTATGTGCAAAGATATGCTCCCTTGGAAAACAGCCTACCGGTATATATGCCGAGAGTATACATCAGCCTCTATTCAAAGTATACGACCTCTACTCACAAACAGCCTCTATGGAAAAAAAGAGAGAAAAAAAGGAAGTTTCCCTTATTTACAAGACCCAATGTCAACTTATTCACAAGCTTCACTTTCCTTCATGCCTCTTTTACTTAAACATAGTGTGGGAAGCAGGCACTCACATGAAATTCTAAATCGAATTTCTAACAAATCCCAGACATGTATATTCGCAGATGTGAACTATTTCTGAATCCTTTTTTGCTTATCTATTGTGTTTCAAAAAAATCTGATCAACTGTTGGGTGACAAAGTGGAAGATCGTTAGTCATTTTGATAAAAAAAGTACCATGTGATAGACTGATAATCATTAAACTTAACTTAAAGTTAACCCTTTGGTTACTGAATCCTCTCATTCTTATAGGCTTAGCACAGGGACCATCCAATTCCAGTATGCAATGGGTTAAAATGCACTTGAGTGTGGTGTATTTCGTTTAGAATTGGTTACAGGTGCATATACAAAGTAATTCCATTTTAGGACTAAGACGATAAAAGCAAAAAAAGGGACTTTTTAAGTGACTTTTCAGTCAAGAGACATATTGGCAAGTAATAGTATTCACCTAGTGTACAAATTCACTAAACATCAAGTTATCAACTGTTTGACAATGTGATAAGTAAAACAGGAAAGCCACTTCATTTCTAATAGACTATGATATGACAAGCTGTGCAGGTAATTGCTATCTTCTCACAAAAAATTGTCACTCTATTTGTACGAACACAACATTCCAAAAACACAAATGTACAAAAATATTCAAATATGAATGTATGACTCTGACTGAAGTATATAGAATGTATCAATTTTGACTTAGGAATCAGCAATGTACATTTAAAAGAAAGATTGAAACTGCCCATTATACCACTTAGTACAACAGCATCATGATCACATACTGCAAGTTTCACACATTCAAATAATGTTTTATGTATATGCCTATCTTACAGAACTTGTATATTACAAAACTTCTTCAAATCTACAAAATCTACAAAATAGATGGCTCTAAAGGACTTCAGTCTATTGTATTTCAATGCTGACTTATAAATGTTCTTTAAGGCATTGGTCACAATCACAGGTAATAACAATATATCTTTCATAATTCTTTTCACTTCTTTTATCACAAAAAGCCAATTTTCAACTTCACAAAAGCCTGCATAATAATTTATCGAAGGAGAGTACAAACTACTAAATATGTAGCCTGTAACTGTAGAATCTATTTCAAAATACGTTTCTTTCCCCTCCTACTTTGGGCATGTGATAAAGGACAGACAAAACACAGCAAAAGGGACAATTGTTGAACTTTGACCTTTCCATAAAACAACAATATGATGTGCAGCATATTTCTTTTCTGTATATCAATACACTTCTTTTATCATAATGACATTAAATAACATTTCACCTACATCAGTATTATTATTGATAATAATTTCTATAATAAAATGCCTCTATTTTCTCTCCATTTTAGTTTTTCTTTTCTTTCTCTGTTTGCTGTTGGTTTGCTGTATGATGGGATTTACTAAATTGAACAGTCCCTATCAATTCAATTAATTTGTGTTAAAACTGTACACTCCTAACCAGGAAATCAGATTACCTAATATATAAGTTTTACACATGTATCTTATATAATTGTTCACTTGAGCAAGAAATCCTCTTATAAATACCTGGATATGAAACTAAACACCCTGTTCTATAAATGATTAACAAATGTGATATTAGCAGTACATGAATAAGAATGACAGAAATGTTACATACAAAATAAAAAATATAATATACTAATATATAAATTCAAGCTACAGAACACTTTTTTATAGACAGTGTAGGTGTATGTGCAGCTGGTATGATGAATGAAATTTTTGCATACTACTATTTTGCTACAAAATTATTTTTTCTTTAATTCATATCTGAGATGTATAGTGGTCAACGCTTGAAACATGAATAATTTGAGAAGAAAACTGACCTGGGCCCTGTTTCATAAAACTTGCTTTCAATGACAATTTACGATAACTGTTATAAGCTACTGAAATCGTTGCATTCGATTGGCTGTCAGCAAATTTGTCATAGAAATGTGACACTTGTTATCTATAGTTTTATAAAACGGGGCCCTGATGTTACATATGGTAACACATTAGGCCTGACACATGCAGACATTTACTGACAATGCAATATGAAATAGTGCAGTATCTATACTCATAAACCAGAATGAAATGAATAAGGGAATATGTTCAAAGGGACATATATTTTACATTCATATTTCTGTAATACAGAGTTCCTCATTGAAAGATTACTCCCCCCTCACTTTTGCAGTCATGGTTCAAATGCTAGATCTATTTGTACAGACAGTTGAATTTTCACTACTCTAAAGTCTCGTTATTCAAATTCTTATATTTTAATGTGATTCATTTGTGTATATGTGTAAAGTGACAAGATAATGAAGATCTTATTGTAAAAAGAAGCCAACCATGTGATGTCTATGATGAAAGTATCACCTGATCAGCTACACAAGTCACATGATCCTTCCTATTAAGGAAAGGATGATGGCTCCACAGAGAGCCGTGTCCCAAGATCACTTACTCCCACCAAACAGAGACAGGATGATGAGGAACAGGTAGACTATGTCCACGTACAGGTTCATGGCACCAAATATGTATTCCTCTGGATCCAGCTCATAGCGGCGCCCTCCAATCAGCAGCTGGGTGTCATATGCAAGGAACTGTTAGGGTGATAAGGGGTGAAATGAAAACTCATAACTGGGAGTTGTGACATGGTTTTAAAGTTCTTCCCACCACAGTACATCTCTTCTCTTATCAACCTCCCCAAGCCATCTCGCTCTGGTCTTCGTTCATTCAATGACTACACTACATGTACCCAAAACAAAATGATCTTGGGGAAATAGTGCTTTTATGTCGGCAGCTCCTGGGGTTGTGGAACAGACTCCCCACATCAGTGGAAGACTGTGAGACTGTACGTGATTTTAAGAGAAAATTGAAGACTCATCTCATGACTAGCATTTCCTCATGTCTTATTCTATGCTCCTTTAAAGATAAAGTTGAGTTCTGGTCATGAGATTGAATTATGAAAGAAACTGTCTCAAAGCAATTGGGAAAGGTTGATTATAAGGCATATAGGAATTGGTGTATGCTGTAAGGTTTTGGAATCACCAAAATGATAAGAAATTGAACCAATCCTGCTGAGAGTCACATACATGCACACAGAAATGTGTATATGGGACTACACACAAATGTTCGGCCTGAACATTTCAGCTGTTTCTCGTCATATTTTGAATATGAGAGCATTTGATGAGCAATCCTTTTCTGGGGACATATCTACTAATATAATCTTCTAAACTAACATAAAAAGAATAAGAAAGCTCACAAATTATTTTTTACCTTTTCCAGAACTCAAGCTTCCCTCTAAGTATATTTTGTATGTTTTCATGTTAGTTTTTATATGTTAATTTTGAGCACCCACTATGGGTGGATATGTAGTGTATTATAATTGTCTGCATTATTATTATGGTGTGTAAGAAGATAAGCAATGCATTAGTGGTGATAGCAGATATTTTACAACTAGGCCAATTTACATCACTATTGACTGATCTTGGATAAGTCATAAATCCTGAGTAATTTCTATATAATGGTTGGATGATGACAACGACCACAAAAACAACAACCTCAATGATAATATCGATAATAATAATATCAATAATTTATTTATTCTTGTAAAGTGCACATTACACAGTGGCAGATCAGGAAAGTTGTGCTCAACTTGTGCCTTGTGCTACCCCCCTCCCCTCCAAGATCTGTTGCTGTTACAAAATAATGTGTCTTCATGACCAACAACAAAAGGGGAAAAAAAATCATCTAATAACCAGTAAGAAAAAGAGAGGCACAATGGCTTCTAGTTCCAAAAGACAGAAAATGGGCTTTATTTATTTATTTTTTTAAATCAAGTAGCTCATGAGTATAATTACTGCACAATGAAAAGCTTCTTAACTCATTCATATAAATTTGAAAGAAAAGAGGAGATTTGGAGGAGAAGATAACCATATTTCTATGAGGTACATGTAGGTAAGTGAGAAACGAATGTACTGAGATAATCATTTATCAGTGTATTTGTCAAAAGTATCTTATACTGATTTTTTAATAAACACTAAAGACCCTGCATTGTACAGATTATTATAGAAATTGGAAGTGGTGGCATTAATGTTAGAAATAATTATTCAAAAATAAAAATTATTTCCTACTACAAAAGAACTGTTTATTTTGGGTGACTTACCATTGTAAACAGTACAGCTGCCAGCCAAGCATAAACAGTATAGAGGACCTACAGAGAAAAATCAAAGAAAATCGCTTACCTAATAAATTATCAAATGCAACAAAATCTAAAAGTGAAAATTTGGTCAGATATGTGCATGCTATGAAACCCAAAACTGCTTTAATGGAAATCCAACCTTAATGGCAAGTTGCTCTGAAAAAAAGAGGAAAAATCTGAGAAGCAGATTGGTGAAAGTTTCAACAAAATCGGACAAGCAAAAAGAAAGATATGAATTTTTGAAAGTTGTAATCACTACCATATGGGAATTTCAAATTGGCTGAATAGGTAATGTCACTGTGATGAAGTTGCAGACAACTCCCACATTTGCTCCAACAGGCAAAATGACTAAAATGTCATTTTATTCAAAATGTATTACACAGTAGTATCTTTCTCTTTCATGAGGACCTATAACAATATGCTATCTCCAATATATTTTGAGTACTGTCCCGAGGGTAAAGGCGCTTTGGACAAAACCACAAATTAATATTATTGTGTAGGACAAACGGGATAGTTGTTCACATGTATGTCAAAATCGACTCACCAAATTGCCAATTTGAGATTCACATTGATATAGTGATCTTATTTTTCAAACAACCATAACTTTCTTATTCCTTTTCTGATTTCTTTCAAACTTTCAACCTGTTTTTCTTATTTTTTTGTTTTCATATGTCAAATCATCTTATTACCAATGTTGGATTGCCTTTAATAAAGCTTAGCTGAATCTAAGAACATAAACAATGCTATGTAATTATATGTCACACACAGTGAAGTTCCACAAAATCTTCATGTTCATTACACCTTTCTTCCATATATTCATTTATTCTAATAATGATCATCAAATTATACAATATCATCTTTCATGTAATAAATATTTGCCAACAGAACAGATGACAAATAACAAAAGACTTACATTGTTGCGGGTGAAAATTGCAATGAATCCAAAGAGGAATAGAGAGAGGCTGAAAACGAAGAGGAATCCTCCACAGGATGTGAAATCAAAGCGAGTCTGTATGGCAAACAGGCTCACACCAAGAGTCACTCCCTGAAACAAAAGAAATAAGAAAATTAGTGTTTCGTTGAAGATGTCTTCTTTAAGTTCTTGACATTTCTGAGATACCATTAATATGTGAGAAATTCAACTTTGCCTTAAAACTGGATTGCTAAGATTAATAATACTACTACTACTACTACTACTACTAATAATCTAAAGTGCAAAACCTATATATATATACATGTATATACATATATATTCCACTGCGCTGCAAGAGCTCTTGATGTGCTTATAACTATGATGAGTAATTAAATGAAAAGATATGCTTTTAGTTGTGATTTTAAAGTATATTCAGTTGGTGATTTCCTGATATCTAATAGTAAGTTGTTCCATAGTTTGGGGGCTGTGCATACAAATGCTTGATCTCCTAAAGTTATTTTTGTTTTATACATGTATGATGGGGTTTGCAGTAATAAAGTATCATGAGAACTGCGCAGGTTGTGAGTATGTTTATGAGCTTTGAGTTGTAATATTTCTATGACATATTTAGGGGATTGACCAATTAGAGCTTTATAGACAATAACAGGACTTTAAAAGATATTCTTTGTTGCACTGGTAGCCAGTGCAGATCTCTCAAAACAGGTGATCCTAGAGAATTGGGGCATCCACAAATCAGTCTTGCACAAAGGTTTTGGACTCGCTGCAGTCGTCCTATTTGAGAGTCAGGGAGACCATACAATAACCCATTACAATAATCTAACTTGCTAGTGATGCATGCATGAAAAATTGTTTTTATCTTGATCTAAATATATTCTTATGTGTCTAAGATTATATACCATGTAGTCTGATGATTTACATACATTGGTAATGTGTGCTTCCATATTCAAATGACTGTCAAAATGCACTCCCAGATTTCTAACATTCATAGATGATTTTATAACAGAACTTCCAACAGCTATCCCAATGAAACTAGAAATCTCCATTGCCACACAATGCGAATGTATCCCCCGGCACTGGAAGCGATTTTTGCGTCATGCTTTTGTTTGAAGGAGGGACAAAGAACCTCCCCCTCCCCTCCCTCAAACAAAAGGATGACGTAGAGATCACCACCAGTGGCCCAGACTATTGTCAACACTAGGAGCAGCATCACCAAAACAATATGTGTGTAGATAGGAGTATAACGTATCTCTGTAGAAATTCGAAAGAAATTTGTCAAGAAATGTGACCTGCAGAGCGCACACAATATATCCACTAAAATATGACCTTTGACCCTGTAAAAGACGAAACACTGGGGGCAGCATCACCAAAAATTGAAGGGGTCTAGAGTAAACTATAATGGACATCCATACAAAATCTGAAAAAAATCAGTCAAAAAATGTGACCGCCAGAGTGCATGCAAGACAGCAATGAAATATGACATGTGACCTATGATAAGCGGAACACTGGGGCAGCATCACCAAACACTCAAGATGTGTAGATTTTACTAAGACACACCTCCATACAAAATTTGAAAGAAATAAGAATAATAATAATAATATTGGATATTTATATAGTGCTCATATCCACCATGAATGGTGCTCAAGGCGCTCCAACATTACCCCGGCTCTAGCTAGGCTACCAATTTCGGTGCTCACAGCATTCAAGGAATTCATTCCTGCCGGTACCTATTTAACACCTGGGTGGAGAGTGGCAAATGTAGATTAATGTCTTGCCAAAGGATAGTAGTGCCGCGCCAGGATTCGAACCCACGACCTTCCCATCTCCAGTCAAGTGTTTAAACCACTTGACTACGACACCTCTACGTCAAGAAATGTGGGGGAAAGAGCGCACAAAGGGAAAAATGACCTTTGACCCTATAAAGGAAGGAGCAATGAGGGCAGCATCACTAAAAAGTAAAGATGTGTAGATTGTACCAAGATACATCTCCATACAAAATTTGAAAGAAATCCATCATGAAATGTGGCCTGCAGAGTGCACACAAGACATCGTCCAAAATATGACCTTTGACCTTATAAAAGACTGAGCACTGGTGGCAGCATCACCAAAAGTTAAAGATGTGTAGATTTGACCAAGATACATCTCCATACAAAATTTGAAAGAAATCCGTCAAGAAATGTGGCAGTAAAAGCGCACAAAGGGACAAATGACCTTTGACAGCATAAAGGACGGAACAATGAGGGCAGCATCGCCAAAAAGTAAAGATGTGTAGATTGTACTAAGATACATCTCCATACAAAATTTGAAAATGTGGCCTGCAAGTGCACTCACGCCATCCTCCAAGGTATGACCTTTAACCCTATAAAAGACGACACACTGGAGGCAGCATCACCAAAAGTTAAAGTTATGTAGATTTGACCAAGATACACCTCCATACAAAATTTGAAAGAAATCTGTGGAGAAATGTGGCAGTAAGAGTGTACAAAAAGGACAAATGACCTTTGACCCTATAAAGGACTGAACAATGAGTGCAGCATCACCAAAAAGTAAAGATGTGTAGATTGTACCAAAACACATCTCCATACAATATTTGAAAGAAATCCACTAAGAAATGTGGACTGCAGAGTGCATTCACGCCATCCTCCAAGGCATGACCTTTGACCCTATAAAAGACAGAACACTGGAGGCAGCATCACCAAAATCTATAGGCTTCTAGATTATACCAAGATACACCTTCATTCCAAATTTGAACAAAATCTGTTGAGAAATGTGGCCTATAGAGCGCACACAAACTATCCACCAAAATATGGGCTTCTACCCTATAAAAGATGGAACACTGGGGGCAGCATCACCAAAAATTACAGGCGTCTAGATTTCACCAAGATACACCTCCCTACAAAATTTGAAAGAAAGCCATAAAGGAATGTGGCAGTTAGAGCGCACACAAGAATGTGACGCGGCGGTGGTGGTGGCGGTGGCAGAGTAACGCTGCTGAATCCATAGTATCCTCCGGCATTCTGCCGGGGGATACAAGTAAGTTTGGATACCTGTTTAGATGTGCCAATGAGCAACAATTCAGTTTTACTATCATTTAGCATGAGTTTGTTTAGCAGCATCCATTCACGTACATAACTGATACATGCTTCTATGAGTGAGACACTTTGCTCTTGAGCAAACACATCAGGCCTAAATGACAAGTAGATCTGTGTGTCATTAATTAGGCAGATATTAAAACATGTCTGTCTGTCAGTTTCGGAGTGTTTTTGCAAATAAATGAATTTGTGAGGGGATCGTTCATATTCAACAGTAGCTGGTTCTATTTTGCCAAAGAAGTAAGTAATGTTTGATATAGCCAAAATCAAGAAATATGTTTGTAATGTTGAATTCTGGAATAGAAAGTGCTTCACAGAAGTGAAAGTTTCATGTACCGTAAATGTACATTGTATAACATTGCATATCAATTGTAAACAGCTAGGTTCAGTGCATGTATATCTCCACACGGTATTTATACAACAGCTTTAAATGACAAGATAGTAAGCTACACTGCTCATTCAGAATTGACTGGATTAATGTAACTAAGGATTATGATAGAACAAGAATAATACAGTAGTTATTTTAGATATATGTTGTTGAAATTATTGTTTGCACAAATAGACAAAAGTAATGATTTGATTTTGAGGTGAAATCTTCATTAATTCATTAAGATGAACAATATCACTTGTGAGGTATGCATGAGTATAAGCAAAGTTATTTGGAATTCCCATGTTGAGTTAAAATAGTATAAAATTAAGATAAAGTGCTAGTGTGTCAAGTGTTAAAAAGGACGCATTTAATTGCTGAAATTTGCTAACAAACTGCTTTGATTCATCATAAATATGGATCACTCATAAATTTACATAATTTGCTTAAAACCAACTGAAATAAGATTTGATGAAGGTAATCTGGCATGTAACATATTCTCTAAGTTTTGGATGAATGATTTTGATTTATTTCTGGAAAAGTAGAAATTATTAGCACAGAGTTGAGAATTCTTTCGGTCCTTACATAAGCAACTGAAAGGGTTATTTTTAAAGTATGTATGCAACTGATGCAAATCATATTCATGATATTTACAGTTACACACCTAATGTAGACAATTATTTATGATGAGGTTTTTTTGTTAAGTCACATGTGAAGCACTTTGTGAAATAAGAGCTGATATTCAAGCTCCAACTAGAAGACAATAATGAAGACAGTTTTCAGGACATAGATGATTTCATAGCATCAATATTCAGTGTTTAATCCGAAAATTTCTCAATTTATTGGGTGATAAATGCCAGCATGCGTTTTAAAGCAAAGATCACAAAGCCAAGGTATATGCAAAGGATTTACAAACAAAATAGATGAGGTTTATCAGAATGATTGCATTTGCTTATATTTCAGTTATACAGCATTATGATGATTCAAATACACCGAGGATGCTTTTTCTCTTTTCTTGAATTCATAGATTGAATTAAATGGTTCTTTGGAGGCCAGCTCAGTTGACAGTTGTTAATACGATTACTAACAGAATAGTCCAGACTGGTTTCCTTCTTTTCAATAATCCAATTGGTCTCAAATATTCAATGAACATAATCATTGAAATATTGCAGTTTACAGGTCAGTTTGATTTTCCCCATACTCAGAAGACAAAGGGATGCAACAGAGGCAAATTTGTCACAACACACATGAAAGAATAACCTTTCTCTGTTTATTTGTTTTGTTTTTGTTTTCTTTATCAGGCAGATTATTCATGCTTATTCAAATCTAAAGTCTTACACTATGGTGTCAAAGAGTACCTCTAACAATGATTTCATGCACTAAAAACAAAGAGCAATTAGAATTTACATCAACATTATTTAATTATTTGATTTGAATAATACTTAAGATATACGGCTACTTACCGCACAGATACCCATACAGACCAATACAGACTGACCAGCATTGGGACCATAATAGCTAGAAGAACAAACATAAGAATAAACATAGATATGACAACACAGCTTTTTCTTTGAAGCATTTTAATTCACAAAGACACTCTTTTAGCTTGTGCAATTTTAGCCTACAAATGTTGCTAGTTAACCCTCATTCACATATGCCATGGTTTACTGTGAGGGTTATCTTTAAAGGTCAATTCCAGTTTTGGTAGGCCCTCAAAAACTGTTAGAGTTTCTTGTTTTCAGCTCGTCAGTAGCAAGACAAAAGCAAAACTAAGATTGCTGTGAAGTTTTTTCCTCCTCAGGTTGAATATTAAACAAATGAGAGGCGAAATATAATTTACGTCCCTGGGACAGGGGATGTAAATACTGGATGTAAATTCACACAGCCTACACACGTACACGTGTAAAAGCAACGCGAGTTCCGTTTACACGAGAGAGTGTACAAAACGTGATGATCGCTATGCAGGGAGCAGTCGGGGTGAGGGGCCCTAGTGTAGGTCAGAAAGTAACCGTTACATATTGCGTTCATTTCATGTATACACTGAAATTCACTGGAAATCATGAGTGGAATATCAGATGATCTCACGCATGTATCTTTATATGCAAGGCGGACAATTTGAGACTCATTAATCAGTTTCATACCAATCTTCTTTTTGCTACCAAAACTTTCCATGAGCTTTAAGCCTACTGCGCTTCATTTTTATATCTCATAACACACAGATAAGTGAGTAGGACCTTTGTTGTCCACAGCTACTTTTTCATCCCCAACTTGCCATTCATTTAGTACACATAAAAACCAATGCAGCAAAGAGCAGCGGTTTATCCCGGCATATGTGAATAAGCCTTTAGGCGATTCATAATTTCCAAGCCCATCTAGAGAAAGGATGAATTGTAAAGACACTCTCTTAAACTATTATGTGTCCTATATACTGAAATTCTGCATATTGCCTTTGCCATAAAATAAGTCAGAAAACATGCATTGTATCTCTCCTTCTGTTACTTAAGCAGTACAATGAAGGAAGGAAATACCGATAGATGGGACTAACAGTTCTCTTTACCTTGCAATTGTTCCAGCCATGTAAGAAAGACACAGGGTCTAAAACAGAAAAATAATTTGTAAACAATAAGTAAATGGAATGAACTTGCGAGACAAATATTGTTGCTTATGATCAATATCAAGCTTATGAAGAGGTGGTTTAGGATCATTCTATCTTAATTTTTAGTCAGGTACTAGTTCATTGATCATTGACAGGCACCCTTCAGCCTTAATTATTTACAAAATTCTTTGTTACCTAAACAAACATTCAGTTCATCTTTACAATACCTGCAGTAGGATTAACCTAGACTTCTCTGTTTATAAGCTCTTGCAGATGATAATCTGCCCATGACTCATTGACAAAATAAATCAGTTCATCATCTATTAGCATTCGAATTTATTTTGTAAAAAAAAAAAATAATAATAATAAATAAATACTAGCACATCAATGATGTGGCGCTCATCCGGCATGCAGCAAAGAAATTGATGCAATTTGTACTTTGAACACAGTAGACATTGTAATGAATCGATGAAATGTACATGTATTGGTTACATGCATGTACAGATGATGAAGTGCCTATTGCAGATCTGGCTAAATGTGGTTTTGGAAGGAGACAGTGACATGTAGATGTGAATGAAAGTCTGGAAATTGACAACTCAAGTTGCACGACTTCAGTTAAAAGATTTTGGGGAATGTAAATTTTAATAGTTTTACTTAGTGACAGAGAAATTTGAAATAAAGCATAAAGTTAGTCAAGGTGAGGTATCTCTACCAACTGTGAAATCTTTATTGAGAGAGATTTGAAGGTTAAGATTTGTAATAAAAGAGAAAAGCACTGAATGACATAAGTTATGCATTGGTGTAAAAAAAGAATTTTAAGGTTGGGACATTTAAGGGTGGCTTCAGTGCATTGTCCCTCACTGTTTCAAGTCTTTATTAGCTCATAACCCGCTATTGTTGACCACTGTCACTTCTGGGTTCTCGGTTCTGTCGATGATGTCGACAGAAATCATGTAGAAAGGTATAGCCTTTGAAATAATCCAGCAGCCATGGGTTTCATAATGGACAGGGCAAAGAGTTAAAATAAATTTTGTATAAATTACCATAAATAATTTTCTAGATAAAATTTCAAAATTCCGAGTAGAAGTTCAATGAACCTCATGAAAGTCTTCCTCAATAAATGAGGAAGAAGCAAGTTTTGTGATTTTGTAATAAATTTCGCATAAATTAGCATAAATAATTTTCTAGACAAAATTTCAAAATTCCATGAAGAAGTTCAATGAACTTCATGAAAGTCTTTTAGATGGAAGAAAAAAAATCAAAATCAGTCAATAAATGAGGAAGAAGAAGCAATTTTTGTGATGTTTTAATAAATTTTGCATAAATTTGCATAAATAATTAGCATAAATTATTTTCTAGACAAAATTTTAAAATTCCGAGTAGAAGTTTAATAAACCTCATGAAAGTCTTTCAAATGGAACAAAAAAAAAAATCGAAATCGGTCAATAAATGAGGAAGAAGAAGCCATTTTTGTGATCTTTTTAATAAATTTCGCATAAATTAGCATAAATAATTTTCTAGACAAAATTTCAAATTTCCGAGTAGAAGTTCAATGAACCTCATGAAAGTCTTTCAGATGGAAAAAAAAAATCGAAATCGGTCAATAAATGAGGAAGAAGAAGCAATTTTTGTGATTTTTGAATAAATATCGCATAAATTAGCATAATTAATTTTGTAGACAAAATTTCAAAATTCTGTGTAGAACTTCAATGAACCTCATGAAAGTCTTTCAGATGGAACAAAAAAAAATCGAAATCGGTCAATAAATGAGGAAGGAGAAGCAATTTTTGTGATTTTTGAGAAATGCGCATAAATTAGCATATTTAATGAGTTTAAAAATTCTGTGTAGAAGTTTCGAATCCCCCACCTAGTGCTATCATATAAAGCAAACGGAATTAAAATCGGGTAAGAAATGGCGAAGAAGAAGCATTTTGAAATTGTGGACGGACGACAGACGAAGGACGGACGGACGGACGGACGGACGGACGGACGACGGACGACGGACGCCTCGCCACGGCATAAGCTCATCTGGCCCATTCGGGCCGGATGAGCTAAAAATGAAATACAATAAAATATATAGTTTTAAAAAATGATCATGCACATGTATTTCAAACACAATGGAACTAACTTCAAACCCTTTGATCTCAACAGCCCAAATCTAGTAATTTTGCCAAGTTTAAGAAATGTGACTTTGCTGTTATCAACAGGCTTATCATATCTAAGCGATATACTATGATGAACTAAAAAAAAATGTAATTTCTGGTAATTCATTATCCATTTAGATGAGTGATGCACTGACATATGAGGAAAGAAAAATAGCAAATTATTAATTAGGAACAAAGATAAAACTCACAAATGCTGCCAGTGCAACAACGTTTCCAGGATACTTCCTACGAACGCTAGGGCAGCAGGCAAGGACAAAGTACATCACCAGGAACAGACCGCTGTAGGGTTATCAGAATAGATAGAAGTCAAACAAAAACATCAATACTATCAGCTCATTCAGCATGTGACAGTATGAATTTCTAGATTTTCAATTTATGTCATGAACAAAAGGTGAATTGGATGATGATGAATAGGCCATTATTAACATGTGTAAGATAATCATCTAAGGTTTGTGAGCTTCTATTCAATAATAATAGTGCAAAAGGATCTTTTAAAATGTATATTACCAAAAAAAAAAAAAGAAAAAGACAAACCCAAAACAAAACAAAACAAAATAATACAAATACTGTAGAGCTTATTTCATAAATTTCCATGACTTACATTTTTGCACTGTAATTACATTTCAAACTTCTTTTTGCTAATTTAATTAAGCAATACAGACAGAAGAAAAAATCAGTCTACACTTGTGAGAGACAATATACTTAATTATAAATAATTGTGTAATAATGCTGAAATATTGTTATTCATATATTTTCCATAAATAATATACATGTATAAGTAGCAAAAATTAGAAATGCTGTGTTCGTGACCAAGCCTGAGACATTAAAACCCTCTGAAACCTATAATGGCCTCCCTACGTCACTGAGAAGTGAACTTACTATGAGCACCAGTAAAGCCAACTATTAGACTGCACATAGTTGTTCACCGGATCTCTGCATTTTGGAAAGAGAAAAAAATTAAAATAAGAGAGAGGAGAGTACAAAAGTAAAGGAGAAAGTGAGAGAGAAAGTGAGAGAGAAAAAATGAGTGAGGAGAGGAATAGTTTATCAATTAAAAAGTGTATGCTCAAAAATGTAACACATGTAATAAAGGAGCAGATTTGTAATAAAGAGATTTGGGATCTTCAGGAGCTGGTATGTAATTGTGCCTGAGAGCTGGTTGATATGGTGGAATGGTACAGTCAAAAACAGAATTTAAAGGAGAATTAACCCCAGAATATAAATGTACTTATGTTCAAAGGTGTAATATATTCTTAATCATGGGCCTGTATCACTTTAGAAATAAAATATCAGAAAAGGGTTTAAATCAAGACATTCTAGCACACGGTATCATCTGCTAACACTTTACATGGGGGACTTGATGATATGGAGTTGTACATGAACCAATGGAAACCGTTCCGGTCAGGAAGATATTTTTAATCCTAGAGCTAAATTGCTTCTCTTCATCACAAAAAGCCCCAGATATGATGGAAAATATATAACAGGTGTTTACATATATTCTAAAATTTGAAATTTATAGATTTCTTTTTAAATTCTCTGGTTTTGCTAAATAGAAATCATTTTCTTGGGCTTGCCTGGCAGAGCAGAACATAATTTATACAATGCGCATTCTGACTATTGAAGTCCATTATCTCAAAGCAGGTGAATGCATAGTTTGTCACTATTGATGCTCGGGAAAGTTGTCATCCATAAATTTGAATTAATTTGCTCCGTCGCGTACGTCATAGTATCAAGAATATAGATTTCTATTCAGTCAGATAGTAATTTTCAAAGAATTATAAAACACATTTTTGATTTTAGAATATATATATCTGTTGAATATTTTAAATCTCAAATGGGATTTTGTATCAGGAAGAAAGACAATTTTACATTAAAAATATCTTTATGTACACATCAAGAAAATGGCAGCCCCCAGGTATCGCTAGCAGACGATAAATTTTGCTGAGAAAATCTTGATTTATACCCATCTTGTATATTTTAATGCAAAACTATGTAAGACAACAAGAAGGAATAGATTACATCTTTGAATATAAGCGCATTTATATTTTGAGGTTAATTCCCCTTTAAAGGCTCGAGTGTTCACATACTCTGCAATAAACCATGGAGGGTTTTTTTTTTAAGCGTACTGCGTTTCACATTTGTGTATCTTATAACACACAGAAAAGTGAGTATATGTAGAACCTTTGCTGCATGCAGCTACTCTTATCATCTTCAATTGCCATTCATTTAAAAGGTGAAAAAAAACCCCCCAAAACACTGCTGCGTTAATGCGGCATATGTGAAAGAGTGTAAATGGGCCTTATTTTATTCCCAGTCCATCCCTGTAAATATTTAAGTAAATGTATAATTTGACAAATCTGTATGAGACAGTATAGGACTATATGCACAATAAAGAAATAATCTAGGTTACAAAATTATCTTTTCTGCTTTATGAAATACAAACATAGTGCAATGTAGAGAAAAAAATGGTACCATTTGACCTCTACATAAATCTTCAAGACAAAATCAAAAGAAAGGAGGGGAAAAACCCCCATAAATCCATCTCAATCAAAAGAAAGGGGCAAATAAACAAACATTAAACAATCTCAACTATATATTATAATAGAACATAAGATAGCTGATAGCAGGACTGTATGAATGGACTTCAGAAGCTCATAACTATATAGGCATATTTACCCTATCTGCCTAACCAATACAGTATATGATCTTATAAAGGCAACAAATTACTGGAATATGCACACACTTTGATGTATTGTTGATGTACGTAAACTTACACAAAAACAAAGACACAGATAATTCCAAAGGTCACCAACAACTGAATGAATAGGATGAAGTATACCTGAAGAAAATAACAAGGATAGTAACTTTTTAGGGTAACAGTGAAGGTAACAGAAATTATAACCAGTTATGGGTCTACATGAAGAGTATCATTGATTGTTGTTTTTTAGGAAAAAGTATTTCTACATTTGTAATATGAAATTATTCATGCACGAAACATGATTTATGTAAATGGTTCTGGAGGAAAATTAGCAAGAATATTCATAAATAAGTTAATGCTTATACTTGTTATCAGGCCTACCTGAAAAAAATTTAATTCACTATCTAAATACTACTGCATGAATAAAATAATGATATTCTTATTAAGGAAACTAAACATTTCCTACTGTGCTTCACACTTGTGTATCTTATAAAACGCAGATAAGTGAGTATGCTTTGCTTTACAGCTTATTTTCATTCCCACTTGCCATTCATTTACGAGTGAAACAAAAAAAAAATACCACGGTTACTGCGCCATATGTGAATGAGGCTTTACTTGAATAAACATTTCCTGCATCAAAAGACTACTCCTTCCTTTACTCACAATACAATGAATCCAAAACTGAAAGTTGCAAGAGAGCTGCATCTTATTAACATTTAGATTGATATTCCATAAAATGTAAGATTAGCCAATTGGATACGACTGAAGTTTGATATAACACACATTTTTTATAAACTACAGCCAAATTTATCTCAGGCATAGTATTCATTGGGTTAACCTTCTCACCTTCTTGATAAAAGCAGCCCGAATTGCCTTGTTGTTGAAACCCCTACCAGCAGTGAAGCCTTCCTCCACATCACCACCCGGAGATCCTCCTTCAAACATAATGATTTCCAAAATGATTCACCAAATTATTTCGATATAAAAATAAACTAACCAAACATGTTCATAAATGATCTGCTGGGATACAAAGTGCCACTGGGAGTAAATGATCTTCAGAAAAAGGAAGAAAACATTAAAACCAGGTTATGCACAGTTAAAATGACTAATTGCTTTGATAAGCAGGTGGTGATTGGGGCACTGTGGTTGTTTTTCTGTACTTATTGCTTGTAAATGTTAATTGTTACAAATCCATTAAAAATTACCCTTTTATTTGTTAATTGTTCTCATAAGTAAACAAAATATCTAAGCAACAAAATGGCATATTATGATATCATATACATCTTGTCAGAAAAACCTTATCAAAGTTATACAATCAAATATTTGTAACAAAAACACAAACAAACCAACAGAAAGAAATATATCATTTTCTAGTTTGGTATAAAACACTTACCTACAGATGTTGGGGGTGGGGCAGTCTGGTAACCTGCTTGCTGCGGTGGTGCATAAGTCTGAGCTGGCCCAGATTGTGGTGGGTATGCTTGGCCTGCTGGTGGTGGATAAGCCGCACCTCCTGCTGGTGGAGGGTACGCCGCACCTCCAGCAGGAGGGTACGCTGTACCTCCAGCAGGAGGATAAGGCTGTCCTCCTGGTGGGTATGCTGTACCCTGGAAGGATTTTAAAAAAAGTAAGAGTATTTAAAAAAAGTATCTTATAAAAGAAGGTTTCACTAAGAGACATGAGATTATCTAGTTGATTTAATTATAAGATGATAATCAGTCCGATAAACACTGATAAATTCTATCTTGACCTAACATTAAAGGGTAGACCAAATGATTGGAAGCCATAAAGTCCACAATTTTAAATTGTCTTGCTTTGTAATGGTAGTATCAAAACAATTGTGAATACTTACTGTGTACCTACTAATATTAAGATAACAAATCTTTTCAACACCAATACGATTCTATTAAACTTGATGTAAAAGTATAGCCCAAAATAACTAAGTTATTATCTCATAAACAAAATAACATAACTTATCCCTCAAAGTTTTTTTTATAGGAGAGTATAGAGGTTGATTTGAATGCAATGTCATAGAACTTGCAACAACAGCAACACCTTTATGCCCCTTCTGAACTCACTTGGTAAGGAGGACCTTGTGCAGGTGGGTAGGGGCTTACTCCAGGCTGTCCAGGGGGGTATTGTTGGTCAGAGGTAGCCTCCACATAGCTGGGAGGGGCCGAGGGCTCAACCATAGTGGATCACTCAGGTTTTGTCTTCTTTCAATACAGTTGCTGTAATAGGGTAAACATTGTACATTCAAACTGTGTCCTGTACCTACTGGACTACATACTTCATCTACTGATTAACATTAAAAATTTGTTGACTGATACAATAAGCATTCCTATACCCATGCAGAAAACTAGTATTTTCATCTAAGAAACACATCAACATTTTGGGAACACCACAATGCTTTTTTTTTTTTTTTTTTCATGGGAAGTCAAATTCTTTGCATTTGAGTCCATGTATACCTTTACTAGGAAAACAATGACTAAATGAATAATGGTTTGTCATGAGATGCACTGCTTTGTCACAAATTCATGCGTATCAAGATCTCAAACAGCTTTAAAAAAAAATTAAAAAATCACCACTTCAAACACTTCTATTTTACTTTCATGATTTGCATGATTTCCTATTTTATCCTGTCTTTATTGTATGTACAGTACTGGTGGTAGGATGGGGGCTTGTGTGTCTGGACACCTATTTATAAACAAAATAATATTGTCATGCTTACCGCTGGATTAAAAAAAAAATAGGCATCAAACGGAACTAACCCTCACAGATTTTGCCACTGATAATAGAAAAGCTCTTCTAGGTTTTAAAAGATTCTTAAAATGAAATGATGTGGAGTATACAGTGGTCTTAAATCTATATTAGAAATCAATTGAATCTTTGTGCATCCTGGATTGTTCAGAAGGAATCCTCTCATACATGTATCTGTGCTGATACATATGTCAAAACACCAAATTAAGTGTTTTTGGTAGAATTTGGATTATTGCTGTGGAGAAATATCAGCTCCAGTTTTGGATCACATCACTGTCATTCCACCTAGGATCACTTTGGTCCCACACATTGGAGGTATTGTTGGACTGCATGTGTGAGTGTGACTCTCTAACAAGTCTTGAACTTACACCAAGGTAGTATTACCTAGATTATTTTTGCTTTAATAAGACTAATTGTAGGGTGGCATAGCTCCAAATTTTGGCTGAATTGTGCATTTTCATCTAAAAGCACCAAAAAAGGTTAACTCACATTTCAGTCACTGTGAATCAATCATTTATATGTAAATTGTATCCAAATTGCTTGTAAATCAAGGAATAACTTGTCAACAATATTGAGTAGATGCTATTAAGCCAACTATCAAAAGGATGAGCATATTGTGGCACACATGGGAATTTGAATGCCTCTGTAATTGATTCCAATATAGTCAGTAATATCTTCAAAATACAAGTATGGTTTTTGCATGAATGAAAAAGAATCAAAATACTTTCAATCAAGATGGGATGAGGCCATATTTTTTCTCCCTCACTTTGCTTGTTTGCAATTAGCTAGTATGATTTTATTGTGCCAATACTAACAAGGGCAACGCAAAGCGTAGCATCCCCTAGCCAGGTACAAATGGCCTATATACATCAGAACAAGTTACCTCCATTAGACTATACTAGCAGCAGTACCCGTGGAAAAATTCCACGGGTGCTAGCCAGGGAAGTATGGATTGATTTTTGCGAACACATCTTCTTTGGAACAATGTTGAAATTATTACTGTTTTAAATTGTGGCTTATTAAACTTATATTGAATGGGATAAACATATTACAATGTTTTTGTTACCAAATAATCATATTCAATCTACATGTTTTCAAATGATAGGTTAATATGTGTACATGAATATCATGTATTTTTTTAATTAATCAGACGAATGCTTAATAATTATGGTTCTATGGTTTCTAAAAGAAATATTTTGTAATTTTTGTTTTTCATCTAAGTTAATTTTTAGTTTCTCTTGTATTTATCTTAGATTCTTTTAGTATTGTTTTATTAGTTCAAGTGAATAATAATAAATGTTAAGAGAAAAATAAGTTTAAGATTACAACATGTCATTCTTACTATAGAATATGTCACATGCTTTTTTTGAAAGGTAAAAGTCTGTTTGTTTTTTATTTGGTTTTGGGCTGAAATAATTTATCATTTTTATGTCTTATAGTGGTGATTATGTATAATACATTTTTGCTGATGAGAGAGATTGCATATCTACTGTTTTTATGTAGGAAATAACAATATAATTATTTCAAAACTTGTTTCCACGTGAAAATCACTGGCCCTATAATACTGTGAAATTAATCTTATTTTATTTAAGCTAATGCATTTTAACTTCCATGAAGATTGTTTTATGTTTGTGCGTTTATTGAAGCAAATTTTTTACCTGTCCTTTCCCACCCCGTTCTCACAATATCACCTAAGGAGAAACGTAAGCGAAGTTGCCTGATGCCTAAACATATGAAATTCTACCGTGCCATCCATTACATTTTTTTGTAATGAAACATGATTTGCAAAAGTCATAATCCAATTTACTCACGTACCCCTGCAATATTTGAAACCCCAGATAAAATTGTGAATCCACCACTTAATAATAATCTGTGGACAATTATGGATGGTGAGTGCAGGCTCTATCCCCTTATCATGCCCCCTCCCCTCCCTTTACTCCAGCCAGTGGCGTATAGAAAGGTTCCACTTTCTTTGGGGGTGATTTCATTTTTTCTACAATGAACATAAACTGTTAATTAATACCCACCCCCCCCCCTCCGCTTTTTACGCCCATGAATCCAGTGATTACATTTTTTGTACAATAAAATAAAATTGATGCACTCACATATCCCCCA
The DNA here is from genome assembly GCA_025618425.1 of Heliocidaris tuberculata. Lineage (NCBI taxonomy): Eukaryota > Metazoa > Echinodermata > Echinoidea > Camarodonta > Echinometridae > Heliocidaris > Heliocidaris tuberculata. Next base: position 11,128,742 of record CM046832.1, on the reverse strand, counting down.
TCAGTGGCGGATCCAGGGGGGGGGCTGTCCCCCTCCTCTGGGGGAAAAAAGACAGCCCAAAATGCTGATTTTTTTTTTTTTTTTGCTTGTGAGAGAATAATGAGGGAAAACTGGAACCCATAAAATCTGGTAACCCCCCCCCCCCCCAATGAGCGACTTTTGGAGGGCTGGAGAAACAAAAAAAATTCTTGGAGGGCTGGCGAATTTTTTTTTCTTTCACTTCCACCCCCCCCCCCCCCCCCCCCGCTGAGGGACTTTTGGAGGGCTGGCCAAATTTTTTTTTTTCACTTACCCCCATCCCCCCCCCCCCCCAGCTATCTATGAACATGACTCCAGTGATTTCATTCAAATTTTTCTACAATGAAGTTAATCATATCCCCCATCGACCACTGCACACCCCCCCCCACCCCCCACCCCGCTATCTCTGCCCATGACTCCAGCATACTCTATTAATTCTTCAAAGGATTAACCGTTAACGCCCCTAGCACATGTTTGCCCCTGAAACTGAAAGAGTGAATATTGTGGCCAACTTTCATCAGCACTATTATTAACGAATTAAGCTTGATCTATAGTCTTGAGCCTCTTTCACACCGGGCCTGCGTGGAGTTGCGTTGAGCGGCGTACCGAGTACGCCAAAATTACGTGCAGGACCGGCGTAGTCCCTGCGTATGTTTTGCATAGGCTGCCGTACGATGGCGTATGGTTGCGTACCCTGTACATAGGCACCACGTACCTATGGCATATGCAATTGGTGTACCTCCGCGTAGGACTACGTATAACATGCGTATGGTTGCGTTCGAATACGTATAGGTCTGGCGTAAAGGGTACGTAGGTTTGCTTATGCTGAACCCACACTAAGCAAAAGTACGCAACACTACGCCCTTCCTTACGTAACTCTACGGTAGTGTTGCGTAGACTTGCGTAAAACTGCGTACTTTCTGCGTGACGCGTCCAGTGCTCTTTAAACATGTTTAATTTTTTGCCTCTATCTCGCGTACCCCTTTGCGTCCCTCGGCGTATTTCCACGTAGGCTAACGGAGGCACTGCTTGGGGCAGAGTAAGCTCGGCATTGCAGTACGCCACACTACGCAACTCTACGCAGGGCTGGTGTGAAAGCCCCTTTATTACGTGCAGGATCGGCGTAGGCTGGGGTATTGTTGCGTACCCTGTGCATAGGTACCGCGTACCTACAACATATGCAATTGGCGTACCTACGCGTAGGGTTGCGTATAACAGGCGTAGGGTTGCGTACGTATACGTAGGTCTGGCGTAAAGGGTACGTAAGTTTGCTTATGCTGAACCCACAATAAGCAAAAGTACGCAACACTACGCCCGGGACTACGCCAGCCTCAAAGGATTTTTCGTCGGACTGGTGTAGGATAGCGTACTATAGCGTAGGCATGGCGTACAGTAGCGTAGTGTTTTATACTTGCGTAAAAACTGCGTACTTTCTGCATGCAGTGGTCTACGACAAAAGTACGCGAAAAAATTAGACATGTTAATTTTTGGGGTCCATCTCGCGTACCCCTTTTCGTCCCTTGGCGTATTGCCACGTAGGCCAGCATAAGCTCAGTGTAGGCGATACGCCGCACTATGCAACTCTACGCAAGCCCGGTGTGAAAGCCCATTTAGGTCTATAGTCATGATAGTCTACAGATCTACGTACATAGACAGAAAAATCCGTCTGGTTTCAAAACACACATATTTTTAAAATAGACTCTGCTCTCACTGAGCAGATTCCGGAATTATTTTTTTAGAGTAATAAAATGGATGTAGAATCTACTCTAATATACGGTATGAACTATGATGAATTAAATATCATCAAATAAAAAAAAATGACGATATTCGACCTAAACTGTTTCCAGTCTTGATATAAGCAACCCAGTGAGGAATTTACTGCCGTTTTAGAATTCAAATTGATGTAGAATCTACTCAGATATACGGTGAATTTATCATCAAATTCTAACTGTAGCATTAAAAAAAGAACTTTAGTCAACTGCTTCCAATCTTGGAATAAGCAGCTCAGTATTTACTGCCGGACTCCTCCCCTCGAGTTCAGCCATGCAGCCATCCCAGCCTCAGAGAGCGGGCGCTGCCGTGACCGAACACGACAAACGACAAAGAGAAGAATTTCATGCAGATAAAATAGGACAAAGGAAGTCCATAAATACAGTTTCCAACAATTTGTTAGATTTAAAGAATGTCACTCACGTCCAAAATCAACCTTAGAATGTATTTGTAAGCTCGGGAAACCGTAGTCAACTCATGTTGAGTGCATGTGTGTTCAGTACATACAAATTGCATGCATAATATGCATTGTCGCGTCGATCGCATGCATTGCATTGAAATTGCATCGCAGTACGTGGGTGCTACTCCTATGGTGTACTTATCACAAAGTGTACTATGAAACAATGAAATACATACGTACATACCACGGAGCTCTACCGAGGCTGGGACACTGTGGGACAACCCCCATGCCATCGTTATTTTCTTACGGGGGTTCCCCCCAGTAAGAGCAAGTTTAGCAAGATGGCTAACGCGAGTCGTTTAAGACGGTCGCACAATGCAAGTTGATACTCCTCGTGCACAACGTTGTTCGTCACTTGCCATGCCGTGCCTGTGATGGGCCGTAAGGGAGGTTGCACGGCTGACGACACCGCCGTCGTGCGAGGTATCCACACGGAAAGCAGCCGTTCCTTCGGCCTGCCCGTCCTCCCCAATCCCCCAAATCACGTTTATGGACGTCGACGGCGACGACGGGGTCGACGTGACACGCGGACTACGGGTTACACGACCTGTGGAATTATGCCACCGATCCCATGCCACGGCGAGGGCGGACACGGCGGGGGGAAAGAGTTTTTGCTTCCACAAAAAACGGCCTTTTACGGTTTTGAGTATTAATATATAGATTATTATATTACTAGGCAAGGAAGTTACTAATACCTGGGGATTAGATGTACAGAAAGTTTACCACTTTACAGATTGACCCATGAGAAGATCTGAAAATAAACTTTCTCATGTACATAATTAGCAATTTTTGCATATTTAATGAACTGTGACCTTTGACATCTGACTTACATACTCAACAACATTACTTACGATATCGAATGGAAACCACATTTTTGCATATATAATTAGCTATTGTCGCATATTTAATGAAATGTGAACTTGGACCTTTGACCTACATACTTGAAGATCGAACTTAGGCTATATCTTCATACCATGTACCTTCTTACCAAATTCCATTAAAATCTGTCTAACATTACCTAAAGTTATCGAACGGAAACCACATTTTGAGATATATACAGTAATTAGCTATTTTCGCATATTCAATGAGCTATGACATACTCAAAGATCGAACATAGGCTATATCTTCATAACATGTACCTTCTTACCAAATTTCATAAAAATCCATCAAACATTACGAAAGTTATGGTACGGAATCCACATTTTCGGATTTTGGCATATTCAATGAGCTATGACCTTTGACCTACATACTCCGAAATCGAACTTAGGCTGTATTTTGAAACCATGTACCTTCATATAAAATTTCAAATCAGTCAAACATTTAAGTTATCGAACATAAACCACATTTTCGGATTTCCGCATATTTCATGAGCTATGACCTTTGACGTTTGACCTACATACTTCGAAATCGAACTTAGGCTGTATTTTGATACCATGTACCTTCATATCAAATTTCAGTAAAGGAGAATGAAACCCCCCCAAATAACTGCATTTCAATAGAAGCAGAAAAATCAAAGAAGCGTATCAGTGAAAGTTTGAGGAAAAACGGACTTGTAACTAAATAAGTAATAAAAAAGTTATGAATATTTGAAATCCTAAAATCGCTAAATGAATGGAGATCTGAAATTCGCAATGTCCTCATTATGCTAATGAGATGCTGTGATGTAAATGTACTATACTTTCCAACAGACCTGTTCACAAATATATTCAAATTTTACACATACTTTTAATACAAAGGTTGTTCTTGACAACCTGAAAGCTTGTCAGAAGCTTGTCAGACATAGCAACAAGTAATGTATGCAAACTGGATTCCAAGTATTTTAGTTCATTCATAAGAGGTTAATGGATACTTCGTTACTAGGTCCCCAGGAAAGAAACATCCATAAATTTGAATAACTTTGTGAACAGGTCTACTGCCTGATACAAATAATGTTGTAAAAATCCACTTTCCTTGAATATATCTTAGAAAATTTGATTTCTGTATTATAGGTGGGGTTCATAAATTCATTCCTCACAATACATGTCAAGCACAATGTTGATAATTCAATTTTCTTTGTTTAAAAGCTGAAATCTGATAATTTTCTTATTTATTACCTATAAAGAGAGAGCACACAAAAATGTCACAGCATCTCATTAGCATAATGAGTATGTTGCCAATTTCATTTAGCTATTTTAGGTTTTTAAAATCTTCATAACTTTCTTATTCTTTATCCGTTTTTCCTCAAACTCTCAGTGATATGCTTCTTTCTAAGATTGTTCTGCTTCTTTTAAAGTGCATATAAGTTTGGGGTTTCATTCTCCTTTAAAATCGGTCAAACATTACTAAAGTTATCGAACGGAAACCAGTGTTTAAAAGATTTGTTACGGACGGAAAGATGGAAGGAAGGAAAGACGGACGGCAGTATTACTATATCCCCTCCGACTTTGTCGGTGAGGGGATAATAAAACTACAAATGAATCAAAAGGCGAAAGCAGGGTATCAAAGAAAATCATGATATACATGTATATGTAAATTGTGGAAACATGAACTGAAGGAACATCCGACGTCCTACCCTCCCATTACCCACGCAAAATTAGGGCCTGGAAAGCGATTTTTTTTGTGTGGATCTCGACACCTCTTTGTAAATGATATAGAAAATCTTTGCGTTTCTAGTTTGACACTTTCGATTTTATTCATATGGGTAGATCAAAGTCTAAATCTTCTATTGGAAGGCTGTGTATGCTCCCGCTACATCGGAAGCTGCAGTTATAAGCGGGTGTGTGAGCCCAGCCGCGCACACATCGGTCACCGCGATGGACACCGTATAGCTCACCGTGTAAGCGAGCTCCTATGAAGTTTTTATAAAAATGAAAGACGCGTATCATCAGCACAGAATATTTTCAAGATAGTAATAGATGAAAACAAAACGACACTGAAATACTTCTTACTTGCTAACGCGCGCTTGTTCGTTGCCGACAGGTCATGCACGGGCATGCCCATGTCAATTTGACGAGGGCATCGAATTTGATGTCGATCGCACGCTCAGAATGTGCACAATTTCAATACAGAGAAAGATGAATGGGATTTTGTGTACTAAAACGCTCCGAACCCAACTGTACTTCCGGGTATGAGCGCCAACTCTTGGCGACTGGTAAACAACTGCGATATCATGATTATGACTGTGATGAAAAGGGGGAAGGAAATGACGATCTACAGTTAACTTTGCATAAGTCAAATCTGTTGGGACCACAAAAAAAAGTTTGACTTATGCAAAATTCGACTTAGGAAGTGTAAATAACACATATTTTGCAATGTTTGTTAAAAAAAATTGATTCGACTTAGGCAAAGTTTGACTTATGCGACTTCGAGTTAGGCAAGGTTAATTGTATTTCACTTTATTTTACCTTGATTTTAATTTGGTCTTCATGAAAGTAGGTAGGAGATAATTTTCATTGCTCTGAATTTTATAACCAACACTGATCGTTTTAAACTTGTTTAATTTTAACATTTTAATACGGAAATCGGACATTAATTACAGTTGTTGCACAGGCTGCTTGGGACTGGTTTCATGGCTTTAGCTGGTGCTCTGGCCTAAAAAGGTTGCGGGCTTCGGGGCTGGAGCGATCGGCCTGTCTTATTAGCAAAATTATTATACCGAGTAGTCGATTACTCGTCCGAAAAAATGTCCGTGTAAACGACTACCAAAAATGGCCTTTCAAAACGGGCCAACACGCGTTGGACTACGAATTAGAGGGTACATACCAATTGCCATAAACATTTCAAGAAAATCATTTACATGAGGTTGACAGTTTACTTTGAATAGATTTATATTATAATCCCCAATCATGTAAAATATTTTATTTTCCGTGTTTACAGTACTAATAGTAGTTTCAACTGCTTCAAGAAAACTCTGTATAGGCTGGTCAGGAGGTCTAACTCCAAGAATTGCACTTTTGTGAGCAGTAACAATTTCGATAAAAAGAGATTCAATGTATGGAGTATTTATATCAAGATCATATCTATGATTAAATTACACATCATTTCTTACATAAAAACCAACTCCACCACCTTTTTTATTTCGTGGACCTTTTAGTACAAGAGTATAATTGTGTATATCATAATAGGAATTATACTCTTTTATCCATATCTTGGTCAAAGCTATAGCTGTAAATTGAATTTTTAAGGAACTAAGAAAAGCACTAATGTTATCATAGTTTTTACTTAAACTTCGACAGTTGATATGTAAGATGGAAAATAAGCTATCATTTGCATCATTAATCAGATTATTGAATTCATTGCACGTATAGGATCCATGAGAAGGGCCATAAAAATCATTTTCTCCATTTCTCGGGCTTAAGAACTCCTCGAAGGATGGATCATTAATAATTGAATTTACAGTGCTCTCAGGCGTATTAACAAAAGACATTATAAGACAAGTAATACAGAAAAAAGGGTTTTAATATACACTGTTCAAAAAAATTGACTGGAAATCTAAGAGTAGCATATAAAAATTATTACTCATGAGTCATCGCAAGACTTACTGCAATCTAAAGAGAAGCTAAGTCTGTATGTGACGAGATTGCTTTGCATATTGGTTTTGTATTGCCACTTTTCCCGGTTGTTTTGACCATGGCAAAGATCCTCTTATCTGTACACCTAGCTGCAGTCACATTTTTGTTCTTCATTGTTTCTTGAAGAAGGTTGACGTTTGCTCTGGTAAGGTCTTCTACAATGACCCTCTTTGTCTTCTTCAGTTTGCGCCGATTTCGTATGAGTTCTCGCTTTGCCTTGTAAGACGTGAGCTTTACGATGATCGGACGGTGTTTCTGTTTATCCTGTCCATCAGGCGGATTCGATCCGGTCGGACCCGCTGTTGCGGCCTGCGCATATGATTGGTCGTCCGTTTGAAGTTGCTGTTGCGGGCCAACTCGATGTGAGCGATCAATGTCGTTGCTTGTAACATGACTTTTAAAACCCTATTAGAAGACTGTTTTCATCTGATTCTTTCAATAATTAGGGTAAAGATAACACCCTCATCATAAATTAAAGGATAGTCACTGCTTTGTTTGATGTTGGGGGTGAAGAAAGGGCATGTTTTGTATTGAAATGATACCTGCAATCAAAGCAAATTTTTTGCATTTTCTGAACTCAAGTTTCTTTTAAGAACAAATCGGACAGAAAGGTGATATTTTTCATAAAAGTAAAGTAAGTGGCACTTTCCATTGCCAGATGGAAATACAAGGTAGAAAGGGCACGTAAGGCAGAAAAATATCAAGATTATGGCAATTTCCACTTATACATGTCCAAGCTTATCTGAAGATAACCTTGTACTCCAGAGTAGCTTTTATGGGTGAATAGGCTTCAAAAGCTTTTGTGTATCAGCGGGCCTTTTTCCAGTCTAGATGATTCATGCATGAGAGGAAAATAATTATTTTAAATTTCACTTTCAATTCTGAATACCCAAATTTGTGGCACAGTAAGAGTTGAAGAGTCTCTGAATCAGGTAATCTAGCAATAAGAAAATTAAATCTATGTACTTTCTTTTGATAGCCACATTCAGAACATAATTACCAAGGTAAACAGAGTTGTTGGTCTGATTAGACGTTCCTTTCTCTATTTACATGAGCATATATTTTTAAGACTTATTTAAAGCTCTCGTTCGGCCACATCTTGAGTATGCTCAATCTGTTTGGTGCCCTAGGAAATACAAGCGTATTGATGCCTTGGAAAATGTGCAGAGAAGGGCCACTCGACTTGTTCCCTCTTTGAAAGGTCTCAGCTACGAAGAAAGACTATGTAAACTGCAACTGCCTACCCTGGTTTATAGACGAGCTCGAGGCGATATGATTGAGACCTTCAAAATGATAAAGATATATGATCCAAGTGTAACACCTCTTCTTGAGCTCAATATTTCCAGGACGAGGGGTAATAGCTTTAAGTTAAGCAAAAGAAGAGCCAATAAGAGTATACGAAGTAATTTTTTTTCCATGAGAGTGGTGAATATGTGGAACAGCCTCCCAAACTGTGTTGTGGAGGCTGATAGTGTCATACATTTTGAAAATAAACTAGATAGGTTCTGGCAGAATACTGAATTTAAATTCAAATACAGAGCAGCTCCCTCCAGCCTAGCCTGGAAGGCTCTGTGAAGAGCAAAAAAAAAAAAAAGCTGACGCTATTCTTCACAGAGCCTGGTTTTTTAACCCCACTCTGCAATAGAGCAGCCATTTTATAGTCTAAAGAACCTCCTGAAAATCACCTTTACCATAAGCCAGCTTCTCTCATCTCCTCTTCACCATAGCTTTAGAATATTAAAACCCCATTTTTTGCCCTAGAATTAAAAAATATTGGGGAAAAAATGTGAAATATTAATTTTAATAGTTACCAGTAGGTTGAATGTTGTCCGAATGACGCCCCGAAAAAGCCTTCACTGCGCTCGTAGACCCGGGAGTGTCCCGTTCATCGACCTACAGTCAATCACGCAATTTTCAGATCCATCATACGTTAGACAAGACCGCTACAAGCACGCGGGCATCGCACGCATTTTGATTGTGCGTCTTCTGCATGCATGCAGTAGCGGTCTTGTCTAACGTATGGTGGATCTGAAAATTGTGTGACTGTAGGTCGATGACATTACGGGACACTTCCGGTTCTACGAGCGCAGTGAAGGCTTTTTCGGGGCACTCAACTTTTTCAGACGGGGGTGTGCCGCAGCCGCCCTCGAAACGGGGGTCTAAGGAACGGACTAGAAGCGAAAAACATAGGGTATTTGGAACGGTGGATTATACCCAGCTGAGCAAGGAAAAAAAAAAGGGGTCTACGGAACTACTACACACTACGACACTGCACTTTGTGTGGGGATTCTACAGTGCATGCAAGCATGCATACAGTAGAATTGCGCACGCAAGTGAATAGACATACGTAAGCGAGAGCTAGGGAACGGGGCGCGCCGGGGAGACAACGCTTATTGTTCCGGCCAGGTATCTTGAGAACGCGTGAGAAGGGTGTAAACGGCAGTTTATGGATAATTCGGGTATCTAGTCTATCTTGACAACGGCGATCGGCCGTTGAAAAAGGGGGTCGTCAAAGCGGCACATACCCGTCTGTCCAATATATTGAGTGCCCCCCCCCCCCCCCCCCCGGGCCTTTTCCATCACACGAAGGGCATTTTTTCATCTTTTGAGGGATATTTATTGATTTTGGAAATTTCGGGGGCATATGCCATATGCCCCTGCCACCCCTGGAAATTAGTACTGATCTGTGTTGAATGAATTTCTTACCGCCATCACACAAGGGAATTTCACGTACCACATCTCTTAAAAGCTGGTATTTCTATTCAGTCATTTTCGCATGTGACACTCACTAAGTAACGTCTTCACGGTTTTACCCACTCACACTTGTGCGATTGCGAGGTTATTGTATTGGCATGATTGGGTTTTACCCACTCACAGGACCATCACTAGATCTATATGGACCTGTGTCAATTTTGTCCTGTCACGAACTCAGAGTTGAAGAGGTAAAAACACCAATATAATCTGCAAAATTTTGAGAAAATGCTTCCTTCTACATTTTAGAATGATAGAACATCTAATTTCATGCCAGATCCTTTGATAGGATCTTTATCATCTTGATGAAGTGAAATTTTCAGGCTGTTTTTGGTCAGTGATCTTGCTCCTCTGCCGTAGCTATACGAGCTCTGTGGCTTATCAATCTGCTACTGGCCACAGAGCTATACAGCCCATGCCTATACTGCGTGTGGAGGAAGATATGAACCAAAAAATCTAGATCTAAATATCACCATTTCCCACATACTGTGAGCCATGCAAACCACCCTCGGAGTTTGCTAAAGGGGTTACCTTCCAGGATCAACTAAGATTGTAAAAATTGAATGAATAAAAAAGAAAAAAAGCCACAAAATTGGCAGGTGTGATCAGGTTTTTTTACCTTGCACTTGTAACTTGTATATATGGGACTACACATGCAAGGTAAGATTGGTGTAGTCCCATATATACAAGTTACACTGTGTAATCTGCTACTGTGGCCAGTAGCAGATTGATAAGCCACAGAGCTCGTATAGCTACCTCTGCCGCACACATGTGCAAGATATACACACTTGCTATGGGAGGCAATTGCTCACGCACGGTATGGTACAGAGTCCGAGGTTAATATATATATACATGATATATTAACCTCGCATAAGTGTGAGTGGGTTTTACCCAAATCCGGCACAACTGAGTTTTTACATGTGCTTTTCAAAATGCTGCTGCTCGGTAAAGCATGTATGGATACATGCCATCAAGGTATCAATTAGAAGCATAATACTTCTAGTTTATGAAAAATAAAAAGTTATTGTAGTGGAACACATTATGTGGTCACAATAACCCTTTGTTTTAGGGTTTCGTTTTTTCTAGGACGCACTGTATATCGGCTGTGTGCCTCTAGGCTCTAACGTTACTCAGCTCAGAAGACTAAAAAAATAGGTAACGTTAATCTACCGTACCGGTACGGTATATCAATTTATCAATATAATGTTCTGCCTTTATTTCCTTTTCCACAAGTCATCTGATGCTCACCTTGATTATTACATGTAGCTGAAAGGGCTTGTAAGGTGTGCCAAATACCAACGTTACACAGCTCGTCGATCGAGTCTCGAATTTTGACGAATTTTTGAGAGCAAAATTCTCAAGTAGTACGTATAGTACGTCGACGCGCACGCGACGGTACGTACGTACCGAAAAGCGCACGCTATGCGCTAGTTAGTTTCGGATGCGGGCTAACTCGGCACTAGGGCGAACTCGGCCTTGACAGAAAATCGCCGCGGAGTGAGCCCAGAGAGTTAGAGTGCATGATCGCAAACACTGTTGAATTTCGCATTTAATTACACATTTCAAAACACTTAAATTCAAATTATTTGATATCAATGTGTAAAATGATTAGCAAAGAAGTAATGTTGACAATTTCAAGAAGTAAAATTATGCAAAACATGAAATTCAAGGCTAAAAAAGGGTACGGTGCGTAGCGTGGACTTCAACTCTCGAAACATAGTCACCGCGCAGTGCCGAGTTAGCCCGACCCCTTAGCTTTTAAAGGAAACCAAAACCCAAGGAGAGGATCAATGTTATTGGAAAGTGAAAATTCAGAGAAGCACTTTACAAAAAGTTTCATTAAAATTGGTTAAAAAATGAGAGAGTTATGGAAGTTTGAAAAGTCTCGTTTTACTTTCTATGCTGGGGATCCTCAAATTGGCAAAATTGCTTCAAAATGGCTGATTTTGCGAACAACTCTCCATTTGTAGGTTTAGTTTTTTTTTTCAGGGTTACACCAGGGCTCTTATTCCTTGAAAGAATTACATGGTGTAACCCTGAAAAAACTAAACCTACAATTCAGTTTCTCCACCATGAAAGTGTCGCTGATACTTCACTAAACTCTCCATTTGTTTTGTACACAGATTTTCAGATTTTCATTATCTCTCAGGGTGCTCCTTGTCTCCTCCTGAACTCGACATATGTGGTGTAAAATACATTTTCCCATGATATATGTTGAGCTCAGAAGGAGATTAACTGCACCTTGAAAGATAATGGGGAAAATCTGAAAATCTGTGTACAAAACAAATGGAGAGTTGTTCACAAAATCAGCCATTTTGAAGCAATTTTGCCAATTTGAGGATCCCCATAGAAAGTAAAACGAGACTTTTCAAACTTCCATAACTCTCTCATTTTTTAACCAATTTTAATGAAACTTTTTGTAAAGTGCTTCTCTGAATTTTCACTTTCCAATAACATTGATTCTCTCCTTGGGTTTTGGTTTCCTTTAAGTCTATCATCATCTAGGCCAGCCAAACATCAAAAAAGGCTCTAGAAAAAGATTCGACGGCATTTTGGGGTAATGCTCGGCATCCATGCTTAAACTCTTGCAAAAATACTGAGGATTAAGGTACGCGGGCGGATGCCACGCGCATTTTTGCCTAAAAAAGCCATTTTTGGCTCACAATTTGAAAGAATGTCAAAAATCACGATTTTTAATTTTTGACCTAATATGTAATACCTGATAAAGACTCTTCAGGTGATACCAGTTTCATTTCAAGTTTGAAGTTATAAACCTGATTAATATACATTTGAAAGTTGGATATTACACACACATGTATGGCATAATGATACATAAAACTGTGATTTACTCAAAATAATAGGTTGTGAAAACTACCAATATTTCAAAGTTTTTTACCCAACGTAAATTTGTCAATTTAAACGATTTTTCTTGATTAAACATATAATAAAATATTGTCATGTCACACACAGAAAAGAAATTATCTGAACAGGTGATAGATAACACATTTTAAGTTATCCCAAATGGAATGATGTATTTTTACCGGATGCACATTTTGAATGAAAAACACTATTTAAATGTACATCTAGTTCAGTGAGCTATACATACAAAGAGACGCTGGAGGTCGCTTCTGATTGGTCAGTCAGTCATTTCATGGATCTTCAAATACTAGTAGTTCCCTCCCATAGAGAATGTACGTGAAAGGGAGCTATTGGGAACTCCATGATCTGCCAATGACAATGACAATGACAATGACAATGACAATGACAATGACAATGACAATGATTTTATTTCCCATGTCACCCCTTCCAGGGTATTGGAGAAACAATAATTCACAATCAGTTTGTATACACAAGAACAACTATATACAAATATATACAATATTTACAGTATGTCTGCGTAGAAAAAAAAAACAAAACAAAAAAAAAAAAAAAAACCACACAACTACAACAAGCGTACAATATTATGCACTGATTTGCACAGACACTTATTCCGTAACGTGGGTGTAATGGAAACTAGAATATTGCCTGGCTATAACAAACAATGTACATGTATAAAATTAATCAAATAAAAGTGTAAGAAGCAATGAAACAAAGCTAAACTACAACAAAACAACCCAAAATATAGTAGGTGCACCTATCAGTATATACATTGTATAAACATATTTGAATATTATATATTGTACAATATCTAAGCATGGAGGGACATTATCCCCTGACAGAATTTCGCTAGATTAGTTAAAACCTTCATATCTTTAGAATTAAACAATTGCTCCATTTTCAATGAACTTGGTCTGTTTCGGAAGCACGGTTTTACAAATCTCTTTCTCATAGCATCTGTTGCCGAGCATTCAAAAATATAATGAAATTCATCCCCAATCTTATTTTGCCTACACAACGTACAAATTCTGTCTTTTCTTGCAATATTAACATATCTACCAGTTTCAACAGGAAGTTTATGATTCGAGCAACGAAATTTCGACAAATGAACTCTATTTGAAAAAGGTAATTTGATAAGGTAGTTTTCAAGACCAACATTGTTCTTAAAAATTCTATAATTAGTGCAATACGTACTTTCATGGATATTACTTCTCCAATTTTGCGAATAAATATCTCTTAATCTCAATCTAATCGCTGAACTAAACCATGAATAAGAAACATTTCTGTTGTCATAAAATATATTAGACATACCAATCTCGTGGAGACTACGTTCAATATATAATAACCATGGGGAAGAATAAATAGCTTTGTCATGTAAAAGTTTCAAAATATTACAAACTGTATTTGCTAATTTAGCCTCTTTACCATTAACAGTTCGGAACCAAAACTTTAGCATTCGTTCCTTAATATTTAAAGACATTTCCATCCTTCCAAGTTCTCCAACAGCTATGCCATTGTGTGTGTTCTTCCGTAGTCGTAAAACCTGTTTACAGAACTGGGTTTGCAACAGTTCTATCTGAGAAATATTTCCATGTCCCCAAATTTCACTTCCGTACAGAAGAATTGGCACGACAAGACGGTCGAAAAGTTCAACTTGAATATCCAACGGCAACCTCAGTTGCCTTGATTTTATAATCAAACTGTACATTGCTCTTTTTGCTTGATTATATTGTTTATTAATAGCTCTCTTAAACTTATTATTGTAAGAAAATATCACACCCAAGTACGTATATTCCTCTACAACTTCTACTATGTCATTATTAAACTTAAACTGCGCATATTTTCGAACTTTTCCTCTCGAAAAAATAACTACTTTTGTTTTACTAATGTTAACCTCTAGTGACCACAAGTTACAATAAACGCTAACAGCATCAAGAGCTGCTTGCAATTCATTCTCATTTTTCGCAAGTAGGATGGTATCATCTGCATACAATAGTGAAAAAAGTTTCAAGTATATATCAACACCTTCCGAGAGCAATGAATTGTCAATTTTAGTAGGTAATAAATCAACACCATCATATTTTTCTCTCACGAAAGATACAAAATCATTAATGTATAACGAGAAAAGTAATGGAGATAGGTTTTCGCCCTGCCTTACACCAATTTTACAATCAAAATATTCCGATTTCTCTGAATGTTTAATAACTCGAGATTTTAAATTTGCGTACATGCTTTTAATTATATTGAAGAGTTTCCCACTTATTCCACTTTGTGAAAGCTTAAACCACAATGAAGTCCTATCTATAGAATCAAAGGCCTTCTTATAATCAATGAATGCACAATAAACTCTTTTCTTTTGAGATAGGTATAAATCTAAAAGAGAGTGTAAAACAAAGACATGGTCACTGGTTTTAAACATGTTTTAAACAAAGACCGCGTATATACGCATAGGCTTATTATGCGCGTGTCGCAACTCTCTCTATCAACGTGCTCTGCTTCTTTCCAGAGCTATACATCCCTATACATACATACAGTTAATTTCTGTAAACTATTTCTTTGTATTATGTTGATGATAATCCAAAATTGGATTTTAAATCAATAAAGTGATTTACAGACACTGAACTAGAGTTCAGTGCATACAGAGAGTCACGACCACTCAATTCAGTGGTCACGACACTGGAGGCCGCTTCTGATTGGTCATTCATTTCATGGAGCTTCAAATAGTTCCCTCTATATAGAGAATGTACGTGAAAGGGAACTATTGGGAGCTCCATGATCCGTCATGTTTTAAACAAAGACGTCGACCGCGTACGTATAGTAGCGCGTGTCACAACTTTCTCTATCAACGCGCTCTGCTTCTTTCCAGAGCTGCTTCTTTAGACCAAAGACTTTTAATAGTATCAAGACAGATTACTCTCACCTACTTCCGTAGTACATTCGGCAGACGTAAATTGCTGTGTTAAAATAGACCAATAGACTCGGCAAAATACGTTCGCCATAGGTATAACACGTAAAAAGATGTCTCATTTTTTCTTGATATTTCATATCTTACTGTATCTTTTTCAAGTCTGATTTTTGCATTAGAGAAAGGATGGATAGTTCAAAAAACATTTATTGAACCTTTATTATCAATAAATGCCACTATGAAATCCCCGGGATCATGCCTGCTTTTTGACATAATCATCTGCCATATAGGTTAACACGTGAAAACATGGATTTTAAGAATGATTATAGTTCATCTTGTATTTCCTTGAATTTCATGGAAATGTGGCTTACATGTAATTTGAGACTCTGAACAAGATTAATGATGGCTCAAAAAGTGGAAGGGACCCCACATAAATCCCCGGGAATATGCATGCTTTTGGCCTTCCAGCTCCCATAGGTTAACACGCAAAAACAGGGATTTTTGAATGATTATAATTCCCCCAGAATTAGATTAAAATTTTGAAAAATGTGACTTAAATAAAATTGAAAGCTCTGAAAATGTATGATTAAGTCTCAACTAGTCGAACAGACCCCTCATAAATCCCAGGGAATATGCATGCTTTTGACCAAAAAAGTCTCGCCTGCCATAGGTTTACACGCGAAAACAAGGAATATTAGGATGATTATAATTCCCATGCATAGTTTTTATTTGAAAATATAAAAACTGTGATTTACATGAAATTTAAAGCTCTGAAAATGTATAATTAAGGCTCAATGAGTCCAGTAAACCCCCCATAAATCCCCGGGAATATGCATACTTTTGGCCTTCCAGCTCCCATAGGTTAACACATGAAAAGAGGGATTTTGAAATGATTTTAATTCCCCTAGAATTTATTTGAAATTATGAAAAATGTAATTTACATGAAATTTAAAGCTCTGAAAGTGTATAATTAAGGCTCGATGAGTCGTTTAAACCCCGCATAAATCCCCGGGAATATGCATGCTTTTGACCCCAAAAAATAATTTGTCATATAACACGTGATTATTATTGATGACGTAATGTGGGCGTGTAGTATCGATCACGTGAGATCACGACATCCAATGAGATCGTGCGCTAGCAGACGACCATGTAGCTGGTATTAGAAGAAACTCTCACTAAATTCCAGTTCACTGTTATATTTCTAATGTACCAGAGGCAAAATTCAATGTATTGAAGTCATAAATTCATATAATCAATGTTCTACCACCGAATTACGCTTAGCCAAAATGAATGATGTGAGATCATGCAATCAGCATGAAATAGCTGAGCTGAATAGCGACTAGCCTCTTGTCGAGGCCCTGGCGCTGTTGAAATCCTTGGCGATATGGAGGCAAAATTTCTGGCGAGCGAAGCGAGCCAGAAAAACCGAGGCGCTTGCGCCGAGGGCCTCTTGACACCCGAT
Organism: Heliocidaris tuberculata; assembly: GCA_025618425.1. NCBI lineage: Eukaryota > Metazoa > Echinodermata > Echinoidea > Camarodonta > Echinometridae > Heliocidaris > Heliocidaris tuberculata. Next base: position 11,111,949 of record CM046832.1, on the reverse strand, counting down.
CTGAATTTCTTTTGTATTTCATTGTTTTGACGAATATTCCGACCAAATTTTGGTCGGTGAAAATCATCCAATCAGCGCGAGCTACCATGACGTAATGTTAAATATTCATGACTCGACTGCACGCTATTTCTTACATATTAATTAATCGCAGCCCAAAATGGCGTTCAACGTTTCTTCCACGACGAGTGATGACGATATTTGTAAGAGCTTAGAATATGCCGCTAGAATGTTGAAGATTGACAGATTCAAAGATTTGCAAGTTGATGCAATCAAATCTGCACTTAAAGGACAAGATGTTTTTGTGAATCTGCCTACTGGCTATGGAAAAAGTGTTATTTTTCACGCGCTACCGCTCTGTGCTTATTCCCTCCGTGGGCCAGGGATGGAGAGTGAGACTGCTGCTTCGCGAGGGCCAGGCGGATCCCCCGGGGCCTTGCCGGGCAGTGAAGTTGCTGGTAACTCCTTGGTTACATCATCTTCTAGTCTATCATCTTCACGAAGCATTTTGTTGATTATTTCCCCTTTGGTGTCTCTGATGAGAGACCAGGTGAAGTCGCTCAAGAAACGTGGACTTCAAGCCATCTATCTTGGGGACGCTTCGTCACAAGATGTGACTTTAGAAGGTATAATTTTGAATTTGACTCTGTCAAGATCTAAAAACTAACTGTGTTAGTGTTAGTCGTCAACAAATGGTAGTTAGTCTCAATTTTTGTTCGTATTTCCGTGTAACATCTCGTACTCGCGTGATATTGAGCACTTTCTGTAAGCTTCATTTTCGAAAAAAAGCTTTGATCATAGACTAAGTCAACTTTTCAGAATTAATGGAGATGCATCTATTGTTGAACGGTGACTTTTATTGCCCATTCTTCATTATTTGTAAATATATGATGATCTCTTGAGAAATATGTACATTTGTCTTATTTCAAATTACCATGGTTTGTAAGCTAGAGATCGAATTCTTCATAATGTGCTTGTCTGTGAATGTATTTTGAGCAAGAGATTTACGTAATCCCCCCAAAAAATAATAGACTAGTCCAGAACTGAAGTAAGAAATCTTTGAGATTTCATTGGCCAATTTGCTGGGCGATCGCCGCGGTAATCTAACTATGCACGTTTTCATGCATAATTCAGTAGGAAATCGTGCCTCATGAATATATAATTCAGGTCGGGTGTCAAGAGGCCCTCGGCGCAAGTTCCTCGGTTTTTCTGGCTCGCTTCGCTCTCCACCAGAAATTTTGCCTCCATATCGCCAAGGATTCCAACAGCGCCAGGGCCTCGACAAGAGGCTAAATAGCGACCGACAAGGTGTCTAGCTCTATATAGGCTAGGTCTACCCCTCTGCGATCCCGATCGAGGTGGTGACGTTGCCGATGGAACTCTGTCAGTTTGCCAAAGGTGTTCTCCTCAAACTTCGCTGATCAAAGTTTTTTACTTGCTGATCGTCGTTTACTTTGGCTTCAGCCAACGAGACCGACAATGTAGTGGGGGGGGGGGGGGGGGGGGGGGGGCTTCTAAACCCTATTATGGATATGAGTCTGATACTGACAGTCCATGACAGGGGCGAATGCAGGATGTAGTAAAAAAAAAAAAAAAAAGGGGCACAAATGCAGGGTTGTCAACTTTTTGGAAGTGCTAGAAGGGAGATTCGTATTTTTTTCTTCTCACCATTCCTCCAAAAGTTGCTTCGTGAGGGGGGGAGGGGGGGGGAGGAGAATTTTTTCGCCAGTCCGCGAAAAGTTGCTCAGTGGGGGGGGGGGGGGGGGGGGGGAAGAGGGGTGAAAAGATTTTTTTTTTTCTTCTCGCCGGCCCTCCAAAACAATAAAAAAAAAAGGGCCCGAGGGACAATGATGTATGACTTTCTTTAAAAAAGGGGAGGGGGCATGGGCCGGGATTGCACCCCCCCCCCTAAATCCGCCTAAGTCCATGCCCGGACTGTCACGTCAGTCTTGCGGGGTGGGCTTGTTTACCAGTTCTCTCTGAGGGTTAATCATAATAGACCAACATTGTTAGCCTCGTAGGCTCCCAAACTAATGGTGCTCGATCCGGTTTTTATTTACATTTTAGGCCAGAGTCCGTGTATACCTGTAGTTTGTAGTTCAAAAGAATGTAATTCCTATTCCAGGGGCGGATCCAGGATTTTGTAGAGGAGGGGGCACAGAGCCGAAAAGTACACAATTAAAGAGGCAATTTTTTTATTGTGTACTTAAGGTGTGCCAGTTGGGTTCCAAAAAGGGGGCGCGGTCGATTCGCCCCCCCCCCCCTGGATCCGCGCCTGCTATTCTGTCATGGATGTGAAGAATGGGAATGCATGGTGTTGGTGGTCGATCTCATTAAATTGAACGATTGAAGGAAAAAAAAAAAAGAGATCATTATTTTGTCCTCATTTCTATTGGAGTCATTTTTATAGATCGGTTGTAAGAGAGAATAAGAGAATAAGAGATTATTAGAAAATGAAACCTGTGAGAGGGGGAGGGAAGGGAGAGAGAGAGAGAGAGAGAGAGAGAGAGAGAGAGAGAGAGAGAGAGAGAGAGAGACAAAGGGGGCTGGGGCAAAAGGAATGGGATATTCCTACAAAGACAGAATAGGACTGGTAATACATAAATTATATCATCAGCTGCTATTGTTGGTTACTAGTTAATTCAATTCAAAATAGCCCTATACTGTTTTCTTCGCCTGTCGTCTCAAACTGCTACAGCAGAATATTACAAATAACTTACTGTAAGTTATTTATATTGGTGGAGTATCCAGGAATGCAGGGGGGGGGGGGGGCTCACACCTGACGAACAAAAAATCATCAGATGCTGTCTATTCTGAATTTTCAGACAAGCAAGGGAAAAAAAAAGTCACATTTTCATGTTCCTTCTATACCGGGGGGGGGGGGGGGGGGGCACACAACTCCTTTCATTCGATGTGTAACTATAAGATATGTCAGATTTGGTTTTGGCTGGCACGTAGGGCACGTGCATTCCTGGATACGCCACCAATAAAAATAAGAGAATCTTATATACGCCACTCTTAATTAATCTTTGTATTTAAGGAATTGCTCGCACGCAATCTCATTTTAATAAAGCCTTTTCTGTCTTGACTTTTAACATAAGGCTATAGATTTACATCATACGTCTATAATCCCTAAAATTTACATAAATCATGATATCAAATGAAATATTCTGATTTAGAAAAATAAAGATAGCATTTTATTTATTTATTTATTTTTATTTTTTATTTTTACTTTTCTCGACATTCCCGTCAGATATTGCAGTGTTTGCTCATATAGAGCTTAATATCAGGGAACATGTTTGGACCATTCCCCCCCCCCCCTCCCAATCATATAAATATTAATAGAAATTTCACAGCAAATAACTTTAACAAAAATACAAACATCTCTCCTAGCTCCCCCTCCCAACTCTCTCCCTCTCCTCCATGGTGCAGTTAGAGTATGTTGATTCCTATCTGTTTTGGGACATAGGTTTGTATTTGAAGGGACAATATCAAGATTATGCCCTTTACGGCTTTACCAAAAGCGATGTACAGAAAAAGAAGAAAAAATAAAGGAAATAAAAAATACAAACATCTTGATAAAGACTATAACCTTCCCTCTCGGCCGCGCCGATCGACATGTATACGCGTGCTTTATTTCGGGACTGAGCACTCTTCGTATTTAAACCATACTTTGCTTTGCTTCGTGAGGGGGGGAGGGGGGGGGGGGGGGAGGAGAATAGAGGGCTAGCGCGCCGGGCGGACGTGTTTTTCACAGGCTCTCTCAAATCGGTTGATTTTGGATAAAATTTTACACTTTACACTGGAAATACAAACTTTTCTTTTGGAAATTAGTTTCACTGGATAAAGTACTTTGGATTCGCTCACTTTTTTGGAATAGTTTCTGCTGAAATACAGAAAAAGGTAAGCAAACAAAATCTGGGCTTTGACCGCACCTACTAATACACTAACGCACGGCGGGAAACAAATTTCCCGCCAATTCCTTAACACCCAATCATGACGACTTCCGCCCCCGAAGTCGACATATTCAACCTAGATGAGGAAGTCCGGACTGTCACGTCTGGCAAAAAACGCCAAAATAAGAGGAAACGTGAAGGAAGTCTGACTGTAGAGAATCTCTCCCTCAGAACGGACTCCTCGTCTAGCACAGACTCAGACATTCCAAATACTCATTACAGAACCCCCTCTTCTAACCATAGCACCTCCACCCATATTACTCAACATCACCTGAAAATCCTAATAGTACCAATAGATAAGACCAAATCCCTAAAGAATGTAAATCCGATATCTGTTGCTAGGTCAATCAGAGAATGCGTTGGGCAAACCCCAGTCGATTTCATCAAACATACATACTCTGGAATTTTGGTACAGTGCAAAAATCAAAAGCAACTTAGAAACCTGAATCAAATTCAAACAGTTGGGGGAATTCCAGTAAAAATACAAGAGAAGGTCCTTGGCCTAAAAGGAGTTATTTCAGGAGTCCCCATAGATATGACCGAGAAGGAATTAGAACAAGAATTGAAATCCCAAAAAGTTGTTGCAGTGAAAAGAATGATGAAAAAAAGAAAACAGAACAATGGAGAGGAAAACGAAACCAATCAAATTCCAGAGTACTATCCTATCAGAAGCGTCATTCTGACATTTAACAAAGAACAACTCCCAGAGAAGGTTTCAATGTGCTTCCAAACATTCAATGTTTCATTATATATTCCACCTGTTTCTAGATGCTATAGATGTCAGATGTACGGACATGGTATTTCCCAATGCAGAGCAAAATTAAGATGTGTTAGATGCGGGGAATCCCACAATTTTGAAGAATGCCCAAGAAAAGAAAATCCAAAATGTGTAAATTGCGGAGAAGCTCATTCTGTCGCTTACAACGGCTGTAGAGAAGCTAAAAAAGCGAAACAGGTCCAGAAAATAAAATGTGAAAATAAACTGACTTACGCCCAAGCCACAAAGGCATGGACAGAAAAACAAACCCTTAAACCAAACTCAGAACAGGAAATAAAATATACCACTGTCCAGGAACCCAATCAAATACGCGATAAACAGCAAACACGGATACTAACTACAGCAGAAGTTCATGTTCCTCCCCCCAATTACGAACCCCCTACGAAAGTCGCTAGCACTCCCCATTATGAACAATCAACCAAAGTTCCCTCTTATTCCGCAGCCGCCCAGATAAAACACCAACCCCAAACCAGAGAAAACACAAATCTAACTGAAATGGAAACAGAAGATCCACATAGTACTGAAAGTGGCAATTTTTTAACAACTCATCGTAATGAACAGATAATGGAGTCTATTATACAATTAGTAATGCTTTTTGAAAAAGGTAAAACAGAAGTAGAAGTTCTTGAACTAGTTAGAGTAGCCGCAGAAAGGCTCATCGAGAAAAGACTAAATGACGCACAACTTCATGGCTGGAACTAATTGCGTAATTACCATGGCAGTGCTTTCCATACTGCAGTGGAATGCACAAGGCCTGTCCGCACACGGACAAGAACTCGTAAAATTTCTTGACTCTAATAACAGATATCATAACGAAATAATACATTTGATTTGCATTCAAGAAACCTGGTTTAATGACACCAGGACCTTATACATTCCAGGGTATACATGTATTGCAAAAAATAGAAAATCGCAATATCGAGGAGGTTGTGCCTTTTATGTACACGATTCTGTTCCATACGGCTTTTCGACTCAAGATGAGACAGAGTTGGAGTTACAGTCTGTAGATATTTTTATCGGAGAATCTGTGTTTCGAATTGTGAATTTTTATATCCCATGTAAACAATTAAATGAAAATATAATGCAAGAGTTAAAAGAAAGTGTACGGAAATACAATAAATATATTATACTCGGAGATTTCAACTCGCATAGCACTTTATGGGGAAGTGATAAAACAGATCATAATGGCCATGTCATTGAAACCTTCATTAATGAACACAATATGGTCAATAATAGAGAGCTTACGAAACGGGACGGAGGGGCAGTGCGACGGGGGAATCGACCGACCGTGACCGTCCTGGCACACCGTTCCCGTCCTGTTCCTAACTTTAGTTACGATGCGAAATGGACGGCGACGCGAGCGCGACCCACGCACTCATGCATAGATCCGTCCTGTTAGCAGACCGGACGTTATTTCGCCCGAATACTGTCCTGAAAATGAACGGGACGGGGAGAATTTCGCATTGGCGCATGCGCAGATCGATTTTCCGCTCGAGTGAACGTTCTGTTTGCTCTCCCGTCGTGTTTCGTAATGGGGACGGTACGAGAATGGATCCTAAGAACGCAAAAATGTCATGTTTAGACCTGACAATTACATCCCCTTCTTTATCCAGTAGATGTGAGTGGCGCGTCATGCAAAATAAGTTTGGTAGCGACCACTATCCAATCTCTACTCATATCACTCTGGATACAACCCTTACCGTTAATAAACGGCACGAACCCTCAAAAGAGAGATGGTCTTTTAAACACATGAATTGGACACTTTTTACATTTTACAGAAGAGTGTAGAAGTATTTTCCAGGATGAACACGTTGACCCAGACCCAACAAAGCTATATCTCTATTTCATTAAAAAAATGACGGAAGTTATTCAGAAAACAACTCCACAAAAGGGTAAAAGGAAACGAATCCCGATCCCATGGTGGAACAAAATGTGTTCAGATAAAATCAAGGAGAGAAATAGAGCAAAAAAAAAACTTAATAGAACTATATATCAATTGAAAATTTGAATGACTTTCTGAAGAAAAAAGCAGAGGCGCAGAAATTTTTACGTCAATGCGAACGTCAGTACTGGCATGACTTCTGTGAGAAACTCAACCGATTTGTGCCGGAATCAAACATCTGGTCTTGCATCAAAAGGTTAAATGGTTTACATACCAAAACAAAGAGAATACCTGTATTGAAAGGGAAAGAAAGGGTTATACAGGCAGACCAAGAAAAGGCAGAGATACTTGGAGCATTCTTTCAATCAGTCAGTACAAAAAACCCAATACAAACAGATAAAAGTCAAGATTGCCTAGAAAACAAGGTACTAACAGTTGAGAACAGTAAAGAACATGTTTTGAACGGGAATTTCGGACTGACGGAATTTAATAAAGCCATAGTAAATAAAAATAATACAGCTCCCGGGAAAGATAAAATACCATATATTGTATATCAAAACTTACCGAATAATGCAAAAGAGTATGTACTACGTTTGATAAACTTAATTTGGGAAACCAAATTCATTCCGCCCCAACTAAAACATTCTATATTGATCCCAATCCTAAAACATAACGGTAATCCTAGTGATATATCTGCATATAGACCTATTGCTTTGTCTTCATGCCTGATTAAAATCATGGAAAAGATGATCAAATCAAGGATTGATTGGTATTTAGAGAAGCATGAACTTTTGCCTTCATTCATGAGTGGTTTCAGAAGAGCACGTAGTGTAACAGATAACATAGTAAACCTAGAAAATGATATCCAAAAGAGTATAAATAACAAAGAACATACTTTGGCAGTTTTCCTAGATATAGATAAAGCATACGACACGGTATGGACAGGCGGTTTAATACACAAATTAGAAGATATAGGTATACAAGGAAACATGCTCGTTTTTCTTGACAACCTGTTGAGAGATCGTACTTATCAGGTACGGGTTGGTAATGAATTATCATCTGAATTCAAGATGAACAGAGGTCTCCCCCAGGGTAGTATTTTAAGCCCAACACTTTTTAACATCATGTTGAGAGATATTCCAACAGACTCGTCAGTAAAAATATCTTTGTATGCAGACGACTGTGCCTTATGGATCTCTGGCAATATTTCTCATATTACAAAAAAAATGCAAATGTATATATAGATGTTCTACAAAGTTGGTTCACCACCTGGGGCTTCCAAGTACAAAAGCACATGAGGTAAACCTAACCCTAAACAAAGTACCTTTAAAATGTGAAAATACCCATCGCTTTTTAGGTATAATATTTGATAAAAAACTCACTTGGATACAGCATATAGAGAATATAGCCACCAGATGCAAAAGCAAAATGAATATTTTAAGATGCTTAACAGGCACCTCATGGGGAAGTTCGTCTAAATCTCTAATGATGGTATATAAAGCCTACATAAGACCGCTCATAGACTATGGATGTGAGGCCTATGACAGTGCTTCAGAAAACGTAAAGAAAATACTAGACTCTATTCAATACCAGTGTTTAAGGATTTGTGCAGGTGCTCTACCCTTAACATCTCTGGCTTCTCTTCAGATTGAAATGGGAGAAATCCCTCTCGATCTGAGGAGACAACGGTTAGCCTTCAAATATAAGCATAGCATAGAAATGCAACCTAAACATCCAGTGTTGCCAAATATACAACCTTGCTGGCAGTATCAGTATGAAAGGGAAAAAGTGTAATAAGCCTTTTGGTTATAGAACAGAGAACTCAAACCACCAACTATCGATAGAAAAATTCAAAAGCCCCAACTTTCCCCCATGGTTGTTTACAGAACCAATTGTGTCAACTGATTTGAGTCACCAGGTTAACAAAACTGATAATCCATTATTTTTACAACAAAAAAGCCTAGAGCTGATAAACACAAAATGGCTTTACCAACTCCACATATTCACAGATGGTTCAAAGCTCCCCCAAGAAGGACGCTGTTCGGCAGCTTTTTGTGTACCTTCTTTTTCATATCAACAATCCAAGAGATTGTCAAACGGTACATCTTCTTATAGAGCAGAATTGGCGGCTATTATGCTCGCTCTAAACTGGTTGGAACAATTAGACATCTATGTAGGAGCAGTTATATTTAGTGATTCTTTAAGCGCGTTAGTAGCTATAAAGAACAAAAAAGAAGAAAATTTCATTTCAGAAATACTTATTAGTTTAACACACCTTAAATACAAAAATATTGAAGTTTTCTTTGAATGGATTCCCTCCCATTGCGGAACAACAGGAAACGAATGTGCGGACTTTCTCGCCAAGGCCGCTCTCAGTAAACATATAGAAATAATAAACTACCTCACACTATCAGAAGTGAACGGAATATTAGTGAAATATTTTAATGACCAATGGCAATTAAGATGGCAGAACAATTCTTCTACCACGCATTACAAAAAGATTCAAAGCTTGGTTTCACCGACCTATAATTGTAAATTAGGGCGAGCAAAAGAAAAGATTATCCGTCGACTACGACTTGGATGTGTAGGTCTTAATGAAGATCTAGCCAGAATGAGATTACACCCAACGGGACATTGTAGTTCATGCCCCGTGATAGAAACTGTTGAACACTATATGGCAAAGTGCCCGAGATATATTATAGAAAGAGCTATGCTCCTTTCTGAAACAAATTGTATTAACCCTGAAGAGATTCAAGGACTTTTAAAATCAACAGATTCAAAAATACAAAATGCAGTTGTTCGTTTCGTTCAAAGAACGAAACGTTTTGACCAAAAATGAGCATCCTTAACGAGATGCAGAATACACATCCGAGTGTTGTTGTTTTGTCTTCTTTTTTTTTAGCAGTTGAAAATAACTGAATAACCACAAAGGTTAAACAAATATGTGTATGTAATATGTATATATATATATATATATATATATACATTATGGATAAGGGTATTTCATGTTTTGTCTCATCACAAGAAATTTTTGACCCCAAAACGGTCATCTATGAGGAATGTAGAATACAATTGCAAACCCTTTTTAACTTGATTTCCTTTTCAAGTATTGACAGTAATATCCCACTGAAGGGGACATTACAGGTATAGAATTCCATATATTAATAGACCCTTTTCTTTTAAAAGGATCAGGAGTATTTTACGCGTACAGGGTATGTGTATTATAAGTCTGTTACCTATGACAGGCATATCATAATTATGGAAAATAAGTCTTTTCCATGTTTCAGGCTTGTCTTGAAAACATTTTGGTTTGTTGAGTAGTTTTTATTTCTATCAGTATCTTATTAAGATTAACAGCACCAAGTTCATTAAAAGCCCATATTTTGTTTGCTTATGTTTTTTTTTCAGTAAATTATGTAAAAGTAAAGATCAGTGCACTTGCTATAAATGTTTGTTATTAAATTCCTTTTGATAGAAATGCGAGATTGCGCGAAACCAATTTTCTCGGAAAAGAACCTTCTTTGATTTCCTTGATTTTGTTTATTCTTTTCCTTTCGAGTTTCAAGATATTGAGGTATCCCAAAGGGAGCCCCCTGTCTGCACCCGAGAGACATAGGAAACTTGTTTCCGAGAAACCTTCGTACAAAACACGAGCAGGTTTGTCAGGACGGTGCCAATTTAGAACCGACAGGACTCGGTAACCTGGCATGATACTATTTTATCTTTAAAGAAAAAATATATAAACCGAAAAACAATACGTGGGTAAAACCACCACCACACTCTACACACGAATGAACAACACCAGGTCGGACATCAAAAAATACAACACAAGTAGACGCAAAGATATTCCCATTGCCGCTCACTTCAACAAAGACAACCACACTATTGAAGACATGCAAGTCACAGGTATAGAACTAATCCGAAATAAAGATGCATCAGTCATACTCAAAAGGGAATCCTTCTGGATTATCAAACTGAAAACCCTCACCCCCAACGGAATCAATGTAGATGAATAAACCGAATACATACAACCTACTTTGTTTTTCATGTTTCTGTCTTTTTCTGGCGATTATAATCTCGCCCCCCCCCCCCGCCTCTCCCTACCTCTTTCCCTTAACTTGATAATTACTCCTCATCTCTCTCTCTCTCTCCCTCTCTCTGTCTCGCTTGCTCCTCCCTTCCTCACTCACAATTATCATACACCTTCTTCAGAGGTAGGCACATATGACAATGAAATTGCCTTCATGTATGATCAGGTACACAATTTGCGTAGATAAGTATGTAGGTAGAATCATACACAGTATACTCATGTATAATCATGTGAACATATTTGTGTGCGTCAATATATACTTATTTATGATATGTTACCATATGATCTAATTATACAAATGTACAAGTATATGCACGTGTACATATTCCGTACGTATATCGCAGGTGAAGGTGCAAATGCATGTGAGAATATACATATATCTTTACACCAGTATACGGGCACTATGCATGTACATGTTCGCATGCATTTATTATAAACCTATTTGTTACACTTCTTTGTCATATACTTTTATCCATATCTCCTTACGACACGCACGCAGTTGACGTGGCGATTCCACGCACATAGAGAGTAAAAACCAAATTAATCGTCTTAAAGCCAAATTGTCTTGCCTAATCATCCCCTCAACGCTGGAACTTCACTATGCCCCCCTTCCCCCCTTTTTACATTGTTCCGGTCGGACGCACCCATTTATTTACTTGTGTAGTAAACGCCCTCTACATGACGTCCGTATTACATGTAACGATTATTGCACAGAACACCTACCCATTACACACGAGAGTACATATACATTTGCTTCGACCTTAAAAGTCAGGTAATTGTTTACTTTGCTTACTTTTGTTTTTATTGAGTTCCATTTTCGTTATTTCACTTACTCCTGCCGAGTATAACATCTTTTCAATTTCACTTACTCCTGTTGATTTATGTTGCCAGCTTTATAACAATTCTGTTCTGTTGTCTTTAGTTTTGTTTTGGCAAGTAACATCTTTTCAATTTCACTTATAATTATTCCTGTTGATTTATGTTGCCAGATTTATGATAGTTCTGTTCTGTTGTCTTTAGTTTTGTTAAGTTGCTTATTATTACTATTTGTTTCATTCTGTTTGATTTAGCAAATAAACTTGAAGAAGGCCAGGAGCCGAAAGCTTGCAAATACACCGAGTGACCTGCTTCATTCTGTACCATTATATTCTCTCTTCACATATCTAAATTTAACATGGTTCAACCGATTGGTACACACATCCACACCTCTCTCGCTATATATATATAAATATATATAATATAATAACTTTTTAAAAAATACAAAAAAAGAAGAGAGAAGTCAATTATATTATTCAAATGATTAAATTTTGTTAAAAAAAAAAAATATATATATAGTTGGTGATAATAGTCAAAATTGACTGATTGCCATAAAACACTAATCAACAACAACAGAGGTACTAGTACGTCCACGTGTGTGTGTAGACCATAGGTACTAGGTGTAGCGTTAGACTGTGTGGAAGAAAAATAGCGATTGTTATTGTACCTCCATGAGTTAAAAGATTTTCTGCTGACTACTGATTACTGGTAATTTTCGTGAAATTTTATTTTCTGGAGTTGTCATTAATGTCATTGCAAGACCTCTGTCAATTTGCCTGCGGTGTGCTGCAAGAGCTTGTTACAGGGAATACAGACGACTGCGAGCTGCGGCTGTACTGGGCTGGGGCAGGCCGCGCTGGGGTCCGAATTGAGGGAGTCGGCCCCGCGGCTGCCGCCGGCGCTGTCGTGGAGCCATAGTCCTGCGCATGTAATTTTCGTGACAAATTTTATTTCTCGGAGTGGGGCATTGCAAGACCTCTGTCATGTGCTACAGGAGCTTGTTAGAGATCTGCGACTGTACTTAGTATGGTATAGTCAAGGATTATAATTCTGAACAGATTGTATTACCGAACGGGACAGTTAAGCGCCTAAAATGGGTTTTCATCACGCGTATGAAAACCCACACGTAGAAACAAGGGTTGTGCCTTTTTCCCATAGGTTTCACACGTTCGGAAATACAGTACCTTTTTCAAGGGACCAAAACGCTGCATCGTTGGGAAGGGGTTCACTCGGAAGGGAATATCGTATTATGTAGATCTAAGTTTGACAGATATTCGTTTGATATTTTATTTGCTATCGTTGATTTTCTGAAAAGCGTTCGGACACTGGATCAACTGATTTTCTGAAGTGTTCGGACACTGGATCCACTACCATAGTGGATCCAGTGTCCGAACGCTTTTCAGAAAATCAACGATAGCAAATAAAATATCAAACGAATATCTGTCAAACTTACATAATGAATGCTCAAAGTTTTAAGTCCTACAGAAAAAGTTGATGGAATTTTAAAAAGACAACATAGATTTAATACGATATTCCCTTCCGAGTGAACCCCTTCCCAATGACGCGGCGTTTTGGTCCTTTGAAAAAGATACTGTATTTCCGAAAGTGTGAAACCTATGGGAAAAAGACACAACCTTTGTTTCGATAGTGTGGTTTTCATACGTGTAATCCATCCCACGCGTATGAAAACTCATTTTAGGCGCTTAACAGTACACGTTCGGTAATACAATCTGTTTGGAATTACAATCCTTGACTATAGTAGAGGCGCATGGCCAATATTTTGGGAGACTGTCTAATGTTAAGACTGTGGTCTACTACTATGGTGGTGGATCCAGTGTCCGAACACTTTTCAGAAAATCAACGATAGCAAATAAAATATCAAACGAATATCTGTCAAACTTACATAATGAATGCTCAAAGTCCTACAGAAAAAGAAGTTGATGGAATTTTAAAAAGACAACGTAGATTTAATACGATATTCCCTTCCGAGTGAACCTTTCCAACGACGTGGCGTTTTGGTCCCTTGAAAAAGGTACTGTATTTCCGAACGTGTGAAACCTATGGTAAAAAGACACAACCTTTGTTTCAATAGTGTGGTTTTCATACGCGTAATCGATTACGCGTATGAAAACCCATTTTAGGCGCTTAACTGTACACGTTCGGTAATACAATCTGTTCGGAAATACAATCCTTGACTCACTTATACATGTACAAGCTTATCTGAAGATAACCTTGTACTCCAGACTAGCTTTTACAGGTGAATGGGCTTCAATAGCTTTTGTGTGTATCAGCAGGCCCTTTTTCAGTCTAGATCATTCATACATGAGAGGAAAATCATTATTTAAAATTTCACTTTCAATTCTGAATCCCCAAATTTGTGGCACAGTAAGAGTTGAAGAGTCCCTGAATCAGGTAATCTAGCAAATTTAAGAAAATTAAATCTTGCTTAGAGCAATTTTATTGTCTGTTTTTGACTGCTGCAACAGTGAATGTTGGACACAGTCCCACACAGGCAAGGGCCTATGAGTGTCCTTGACTATATCAGTATCACTCACATAGGCCCTTGCCTACGAGGGACTGTCCGAGATTCACTGTTGCAGCAGTCAAAAACAGACAATGAAATTGCTCTGAGCGCATGAAGCAAGATTTAATTTTCTTAAATTTGATAGATTACCTGATTCAGACTCTTCAACTCTTACTGTGCCACAAATTTGGGGATTCAGAGTTGAATGATAGTGAAATTTTAAATAATTATTTTCCTCTCATAGCTCATGTATGGAAAAAGGCCTGCTGATACGCACAAAAGCTATATAATTGAAGCCTATTCACCCGTAAAAGCTATTCTGGAGTACAAGCTTATCTTCAGATATGTAACTCAGAGTCAGAGAGTTTTGACAATATTTTTGGTAGGCTATAGCCTATGTTGGAGACAGTCTCCCAAATAGAAACCAATTTTCTTTGTTTACATTTGCTGCAAAAGGATTACCCCAGCTCAAAATGAAAATGTGATAAGCAGATTCCTCATGATAAAGTATGGTGGTGGATCCAGTGTATGAACACTTTTCAGAAAATCAACGATAGCAAATAAAATATCAAACTCACATAATGAATGCTCAAAGTCCTACAGAAAAAGAAGTTGATGGAATTTTAAAAAGACAACGTAGATTTAATACGATATTCCCTTCCGAGTGAACCCCTTCCCAACGATTCGCCGTTTTGGTCCCTTGAAAAAGGTACTGTATTTCCGAACGTGTGAAACCTATGGTAAAAAGACACAACCTTTGTTTCAATAGTGTGGTTTTCATACGCGTAATCCCACGCGTATGAAAACCCATTTTAGGCGCTTAACTGTACACGTTCGGTAATACAATCTGTTCCGAATTACAATCCTTGACTATACCCCTTTTGATGGTCTATCAGAAGCCCATTTGTTTTGTGTGTGGGTCATAACAAAAAATGTTATGAAAACAATAAATATTAGTAGACCTAGATAGGGAATTTTTAAAGTAGATCTAGGTCTACTAATATTTATTGTTTTCATAACATTTTTTGTTATGACCCACACATAAAACAAATGGACTTCTGATCTCAGTGGGGCAAAAATTTGGCTGGGAGAAACCACTCACACTTGTGCAAGGTTATTGGAGATAACCTCGCATGCTGTACCTTCAATCCTTCATACCGTGAGCAATTGCCTCCCATAGGCAAGTGTGTGATATCTTGCCCATAATGTGTGCAGGAGGGGAGCAAGATCAACGACCAAAAACAGCCTGAAAATTTCACTTGATCAAGATGATAAAGATCCTATCGAAGGATCTGGCATGAAATTAGATATTCTATAATTCCAAAATGTAGAAGGTAGTATTTCCTCAAAATTTTGCCGATTATATTGGTCTTTTTACCTCTTCAACTGAGAGGTCGTGACAGGCCGAAATTGACACGGCTCCATATAGTGATGGTCCCGTGAGTGGGGAGAAACTGCCTTGTTGGTGTTCTTTCTTTTGTCTCCAATACGGTCTCCAAAATAGGAAATGGTTTCTCGTATTGGCTGTGAGCCTCTATGGGTGGAGCTCCCAATCAGTGCACGGGTAGATCAGTTTTTGATTGCTGAGATCTTGGCGTCCTAGCACGTAAAACTTCTGGGAAGATGGCGCCGGAGCTTCTTGGAGTCACAGCACTTAAGTTGTGTGCAGATGGTAGTTGAAAGAAGAAGGAGGAGGAGGAGGCGAAGAACTTGGAAGTTGAAGAAGGAGAAAGATAGGAGGAGGAGGGGGAGGATGAGGAGGGGGGAGGATGGGATGCTTCGCTGAGACATTACTGTCTCTGCCAAATCCTTCTCCTGGAGAAGAGAGCGAGAAAGGTGAAAAAAAATGTTACAAAACTCCTCCAACCAGACAAAACTTTCTCTCTAATATCAAGAAAGATTGAGCCAGAATTAAAGCGTACCAATTACAAAAAAATATTTTGCTTTGTATGTTCCATGTTGCCATACTCAAAATATGAGCTTTAAATGTTGATTCTACAAAGAGATATTGCAATTTGAAATACACTCCCCATAAACATTACAGCGACTTGTGAGGAGACTAATTGAAGCACCCGTACACTGGGCGTTGTGGCGTGCGCCTGTAATCCAGCTAACAGTGGAAGTTATAAACTGATTCAGCGGACCCAGGTTCGAGACTGAGTCGCATCTTTCGGACGGTGACGTTAAAGGTCAGTCCCAGACGTAAATAATGATATCTGATTGATACACGTCTGTAAAAACCCAATTACACACACACACACACACACACACACTCGTATTTAAAGGCATTGATTAACTTTGCCCAGGATTGAAAAAAAAAATCACTGTTCCA
Source organism: Heliocidaris tuberculata (assembly GCA_025618425.1). NCBI lineage: Eukaryota > Metazoa > Echinodermata > Echinoidea > Camarodonta > Echinometridae > Heliocidaris > Heliocidaris tuberculata. The sequence goes on along the minus strand of CM046832.1, from coordinate 11,095,574 downwards.
GCTAATGCTGTAATCATAATTGCAAACCTTTAGCTCAGACAGGAATCGCCTGAGTTTTATAAGCTGATCGGTCGTTTATATATCAAGATATTTACGATTGAACATTGATGTCGGGATAGAGTACCACCGAACCCTAAAGAACTCTTACGGTTGGCATACCTCGCTCTATCACAGAATACCGTACGGGCTGGAAACCCGCTCTGAAATCGCCAAGCGCCGGTGCTTGGTTTTTGTGACTGCAGGGCAGCGAAGAAGCCGAGCGACTTGCGCCTAGCGATTGATCACGATTTTCTCTTTTTTAGGATAGTAAACGGGTTCCATTTTCTCTCATACTTTCACATATCCTTAATTATATATGTAGTTAGAGGACTGCACACAATTCACTGGCATTTGAGATGATTTTACAATTTTTTACAAAGTTAATCACTTTAAATAAAGGCTTGTGCGGAACAGAACTCGGAATTCGGTTCCTTGTGAGAGGGTTTTATGTTTTCCTTTGTTTCTGTAATACTCCTTAACTGTTAACCCATAGAAGGTCAGGTAATGTGTTTTGATTTGTATACATTCTGGCTGTACACAAATTATTTTTTTAGGTGATTGGTACAATTTAAGAGGGAGATTAGAACAGGAGGAAAACTGAACAAAAGAGAGAATAGGAGGAAATGGATATGAGGAACGAACAGAAGTTGAGTGATGATAGAAGGGATGATGTAACTGAAGAAGATGTAGAAGGTGAAGAAGGAAAGAGAAAAGCAGAATAGAAATCTACAATCTAGAAAAAGCGGATAACACAAGAATACATGTAGGAAGGATAGATTGATAGAAAAGGAAACAAAGAAGTAAATGAAAAAGAGCAGAGGTAGAAGAAGAGGAAAAACCAGAAGAAAGGCTTGAGTAGAGTTAAAGCTCATGTACAGTTTTGTAGCAAAAAGGAAATTGGAAAGAAACATGTTAAATATAGGCTCATGTTGTTTTCCATGTATCAAAAACGTTACAAGATCATATGGTATTCAATCAGTGATTTCCGATAAATTTTGCTGTAAATATATAAGGAACGCTAGATCACGGCAATTTACTGCCCTACTCTAGGACCTTTCCACCCCGACAACTCCCCGCACAACAATCTTGAGGCTTCGTGCGGAGATAGCATGTGTCGCTGTTTGTAGGTTTTGAACGCATGTATGGTGTGTAGTGCACTCTGAAGTTGTTGGGAGTTTATATCCCTGACCTGGCACCTAAATTATTGTTTGCCTCTCATTTGTTTAATATGCCACTTTAGGATGTGAAATCTTCACAGCATCTTTGTATTGCTAGTATCTTGCTGTTTATCAACAAAAATCCAATAAATCTGACGAAAAGTTTTTGAGAGCTTACCAAAACTAAACATTACCTTTAATTGTAAAGCAGAAGGGGTAGGGGTCATAAGGGGGAAAGCAGAAGTCGAATAAAAATGGATTAGAAATAGCAGCTAAAACTAAAAGAAGCAGCAACTTCCAGGAGCAGTGAGGAAAATATAAATTGAGAAAAACAAAAGAATAATGGAAAATTGGAAAGAAACAGAATATGTGTAGACCTCAATAGTTGCGTCTGGATGCTCTTGCTCCAATAACAAACTTTGTAGTACGAGTGTGGGTGCCACTGACATAGGGTCAACATGTAGCTTAATGATTATTTGTTTAATACCTACATGTATCTAGTTTAGACCTTTCAATAAATCTTGTGTCTTACTCTTCAGAAGGAATGGCACCAAGGAGAAAAGCCAGGTGTGTTGATGCAAAGGTTCTTGCTAAGGAACTTGAAGAACAATTGCCATGCCGAGGGAAGCAGATTGCATTGCTATTATCACTTGCAGGCCAGGTATGTGCAGTGCTGCATTATATAATTTGTAGTTGTTTCTCAACATTTATCTACATTTGCCACTTCCTACCCAAGAGAGAAATTGATTTGCCTTATGCCCCAAGATGAACATATCATATGGCAGTAATATTTCCCAAGGAATGGAGATGATGCACATATGTTTTGAGTGCATGAATTTGGACTTGACTAATGATAAAGCTCTTATAAAGACAGTGGTATGACATGTATTGAAAATATATTGAAAATGTTTTTTTTTAAATTTATTTTTATCAAATTTTCTACATTTTAAAATGTTATTTTGCTAAGCTTTTTTGTGTTCAGAAGATAAATTAGTTCAATTTGATGTAATATATAATGAAGACCTTGATGCTATCTTAAAAAAGAATTATACAGTACTTAATGTTTGCACTACACACACTTAAAGTTCACACTTAGTGTTATTATCCTTCACTATACAGCCTGACCATGCTGCCTGTCCAGCTGTCTTTGTCTATGGCCATTCAGCAACTGGAAAGTCTGCTGTTGTCCAGTCTATGTTGGAGTCAGTCTCTGCCCCAAGAGCTATTGTGAACTGTGTTGAATGGCAGAGTCAGAAGCAGCTCTTTGAAGAGATTCTCAATCAGGTAGCTGATGCTGGACCTAGTCCTGAGAATGGCTTCACCCAGTATGCCAGGTGTGACAATGCTAATGACTTTGTACGGTTGCTCAGAGGAGTGGTCCAGGAGAAAGGGATTGCGGAGACAGTGTATATTGTAAGTGACACAAAGATTGCATTTGATTATTGTCATATATAGTTACTTCTGTTAATCAGAATTGAGCTCATGAATGAAATGGGGGTAAAAAAATTAGAACCAATTGTATTTGCACTTGCAAAACTGAACTTGCATCATGTTTAGTATTAACACTATGTGTGCCAAATTCGCTGATTGTATTCACTGACTGGATTTTATAACTGTAGTCTAAAGGTGATTTATTTTCCTCAATAGTTACAATGTGAAAAGACTGAAAAACTGAAAGATAATTGTGAAGGCAGTGTATGACGAGGGATATTTTCTGTGGCATAGTAGGAGTTTTGATTTACATGTATACTCTTCCTTTACAGTACTGTTTTTTTAAATTTTGACACTATGTAGGTATCTAACATAATTTCACACTATGTACCTATCTAACATGATTTTTTTTATACTTCAAACAAGTTTTGGTTGCTCTGTCAGTATTTTTAATGGTTTAACTTTCTAATGGTTTATGGTGTTTACGGATGGCTTGAATTATCTCCATATGGTATTTTCTTTGCAATCAGGTTCTAGATAAAGCAGAGAGACTAAGATTCATGGAAGGGCACATCCTACCAACCTTTCTACGTCTCTCTGAGCTATCTCAATGTAATGTGTGTGTCATCATGCTGAGCCAGATAGTATGGGAGAAGTTCAGATGTGGCACGGGCTATTGTGAACCAGTCATCATAAACTTCCCTGACTATACCAAGAGTAAGCATAATAATAGTAATAATAATAATAATTAACATTTATATAGCGCTAATTTACACGTTGTTTCTAAGCGCTTAACAAACTTAAGGATAAACTAAACAAACAACTTAATGAAGAAAAACATTAGTAATAACAATCATTAGAAGGAACAACATATAGAAATACAGCGTATAATATAATACAAAATATATCCTGCTTTTTATCACATATTAGAATTATTGAAAATTCATTATTTGTAGAAGCCTGATCCTATGTATGCATTCATTGTATTCTTTTTGTCTGAATGCCTGGCCCACTGGATTAGGCTTGCCTTCGCCAGTAAAAATCAAAATATGTTTAGCCACAATTTTCTCTGAAATGGTTAGTTTGAATTCTTGTGAGATTATAGGTTAAGTTGATCAGCTTTGGTAGAGCATCATTTAACTGTGGTCCGTAGGTCGTAGAGGAAGGGACATTACTCAAAGTGATCTTTTAGGGTACATTTTGGGTAAGCTTTGTCTGTTCCACCATGTGGGAGGACAATCTATTGTTATAGTGACTTTGTTCTCTGGAGGAATGAGTGAAAGTGGACCTTATTGTAGTTATCATTTTTGTAGCATTTATTTTGTGGTGTTTCCAATTACTGATAGGGTCTGTCTTTCAAATGGCAGATTTACCAGACTGGATAATTTTACACATGGATATAGGCATGGGTGTGATGCATTTTTTTCTAGGCTAGGAAGTTTGATGTCCCAGAGTATTGTGATAAAGTTACTGTTATCATAGTTGTTGCTGATAAAATGGGCTGCTCTTCTTTGGATGAATTTGACTTTCCTTGTGAGTTTCTTGTTGTGTGGCTCTCATATAGAGCTCCAGAATCCCATATGACCAGACTCTATAAGCTAGAATGCTAACAATCTTGGAGGCTCTGTTATTGTTATGACATGAATATCCCAGTATACTGCTTATTTCCTTGATGATTTTGATAATGTGACCGTTCCACAACACAGTCATTTGTACTTATGTTGCAGGACTTTGAATAGATATTGCCCATGATGAAGTGTGCATAGAGTGGGTGTAATGGTACATGTTTTGGTGAAGTGTATTAAGTAGCATTTTGGTAGTTTGAGTGACATTTAACAATGTGCCTGCCCACTTTTTCAGGGGCTAGAGATCTTTCAGGAAGACATCACCATATAATGGGGTATGGATCTCATGGTGGTGTAGAGGCATTATTATACCTAATTCCAGATGCATTGACTTTTGTGTATGGAAGAAAGAGTTTCACAGGATCTCTAAGACCTAAAGCCAGTCAAAGCATTATGGTCTTCAAGGTGTTTGATGATGTTGCCATATACATGTACTACATTTGCTTAAAGAGCTTGCAGCAGATAGAAGTCTAGGTTATTAGGCTTGTAGTTCACTGGATCCAAGTTATTCCTGCTCTTGTAGTAGGGCTTAGTAGTTAGAATGAATCTATATATATATTGGATCTTCTATTTTATTTTGTGTGAAATATGAATTCCCCTAGAGACAATTTATTAGACTGGAGAAGATTAAAGGATTTCCTGATGGTTGAATTTGTTCAATTTCAGCTCTGTTTATTCATGTGCTCTGTGCTTTTGACTTTGATGAGCTTGATACTGACATTGTTGAATTACTGGATACATGTTGTTTCAGGACAATGCACAGATTAGGGATTAGTCCATGTTAAAGACAGCAGATTCAAGATTAATACTAAGTCTGCAGATAAAGCAGATTCCTGTCTGGAACACTTTGTTGCTAATCTCATCTAATCCTTGTATTTTACATGTACAATAGTACAATACGAGGCAGGCGTGATGTTTACACTTTATGGAAGGTTCTATGGCTACATTGTGTGACCTGACCCACTTGGTTTCTCTAAACCACAAGTTACTACAAGTTTTTTTTTTTTCATATATCAATCTGGATATGGTATTCAGAAATGCTTTCTTAGCAGTCAGGTTGAAAAAACCATCAAACCTTTAACCCTTTGGTAGAGAATTCCATATCCTTGCGGTTTTGGGAAAGAAGGAGTAGAGGTGTGGCTGTGAGTTAGATTGAGGGATGGCGAACTGATTCAGCTTGGTGCTTCTTGTTGCCATACGTGTACAAGATGATGGAGCCTCTTGCATTTGGATGAATTCCCCATGAATGCGCCATGAATGTCCAGCATAGGCGGATACTGGCGCTATACAAGAAGCCACCATCATCAATGGTATCCTACAGGACTTCTTATCAGTTTCATTTTAAAATGTTTCAATGCATTTGATGTTGCAGGTGAAATCTTGGAGATCATTGCATCTGATCCTCCAGAGGGCTACAAGTGTACCTTCTATGCCTCCTATGTAAACCTTCTTCTTAGCATCTTCTACATGGCTTGCAGGGATCTCAATGAAATCAGACACTTAGTGAGTTTTGAAATCAATATTTTACAAAGATTTCATTGGGGTTGTATTAACATTAGAGTTGATATCAATTATTTCTTGCCATATATAAATGAATGAGGATAAAGGTTTCAGTTATGATTCTATTAGTATTTGATCCTGCCGGACCGTTTTAGTTGTGATTGATTCTAAGTGGCAGTTGATTGTCATTCCTTTTGCAATAGGACAATGACATTGAATGCTACATAGAATGTAAATTCTAAAAGCACATTATTATATTTTTAGTACTTGCAACTTAATTGTGATGTTACAAAGGACAATGACACAGCTTTTCTTACATTTATAATATGATTAATCCGTTTCATTGATAACAATAAATATGCCCAAGGAAACATAAAACTTTAATACAATCTAAAGGAGCATTTTCTGTTTTGGGGAGAAGACTGTCAGAAGGGAAAGCAGATCTTGTGAATAGTAACAGTAATAAACAGGTTAAAAAACTCTTTAAAAAATATTTGAATGATTGTTGGTCTTTCACCCCAGGCCCGACTCAACTTCCCAAAGTACATTGAACCCATCACCAAAGGAGAAGCTACTGTGGACGATGCACACAAGCTCTGGAGGAATATTGAACCTCATCTCAAGAAAGCCCTCCAAACCATCTACCTCAGGGAAGTGTCAAGGTAGGAAAAAAAAACCAAAACAAAGAAAAACCTAACTTTTTTTTCACCCCTTGACTTTTACCAACTCTGCATTGCCTTAACTTATAAGAATTCCCAAAGAATATGTTTTCCACTATTTGTCTGTAATTCACCACAGTCGTTCAGCATCAGGCTGTTTTGAGATCTGAAGTAAACAAAAACTGCTTGAATATATAGATATATATTTATATATTTTTTTTTTTAAATAGTGATGGCTACAAGTACTTGTATCATATGGGGAGGTGACTGTAATAGTACATTGAGTTGTTATCTATAATTTGTGAAACTCCTCAGTGCACAGTGGGAGAAATACCAACAGGAAGTTTCAGGTCAGACCAACCTTCCTACCATGCTGTCTGCTAGAGCTCATGTAGAGCTGCCATTCTACTCCAAGTTCCTTCTAATAGCTGCCTACCTTGCCTCATACAACCCTGCCAGAACTGACAGGCGATTCTTTGCAAAGCATCATGGCAAAATCAAGAAGAGTGCCAAGATGTCCAAGAAGAAGGAGGTGATTATGTGTTTATGGCATTATTGTTAGCAGCAAGTGAGAAGGGGAAGGGATATGGACAGTCAGTTTCCAGAATCGGAAAACTGACATGTGAAATCCATCTTACAGAATTTAACCATGTATTTTGATATGCAAATTTATTATTTATGATTAAAAACCAACCAGAATTCCAATGCTCAGTTTGCATTTGTATGTAAGAGATGATTTTACACTAAGCATCTTGGCGAATCAGTGAAAATGGCAAAATATGAAGGAGAACAGAATAATTGCACATTGTTGCTTCTTATATGAATGTGCTTTAGTTTAAATTAATCATTTGATATTTGTGCTAGAGTAGTGTTTGTGTGATTTGTTTTTTTAATGTCCATCAATCTGTCATGATATGATTTCAGACTAGCAATCAGCTTCTTGGTCCCAAGGCATTCCCTCTAGACAGGCTCATGGCTATCTTCTACAGTGTTGTAGATGCAAGAGTTGCACCATCTGCAAACATCTTTTCACAGGTAAACAACTGGTATTGACTTGTCTCTAGGGGATGATAGGTTTCAACATATTTCTATGTCTTTGTATCAGTTAAGTACCCAGCAATTTTGATTAGATCAAGAATTTTTTGGCATGTTCAGTAACTTAAATTCATAAGAGAGAAAATATGTTCAGATCATGAATTTATTTGCTGAGTCACATTTCTGCTTAATTTTCTTTCTGCATTCGTTTGAAATATGCAAATCTTTAGTTTAGAAATTTGTCATGAAAACTAATTCTGAAAGTCCTTGACAATGGATATGAAAAAGTGGAAAGTAAGCAAGACTGGTGTATACTCTAAAATGATGACACATTGACTTGCTATATTTTCTTTTCAGAAATGATTGTCATTTTTTTTTCTTTTCTTTATAGATCTCCTCCTTAGTCACCTTGCAGCTCTTATCCCATGTTGGGCATGATGATCAGCTGGATGTTCCCAAGTACAAATGCACAGTGTCTCTAGACTTTATCAGGTCAATAGCCAGGTATGTGTCATTGAGATTTTGCTTTCCTGTTAGTAAAAATATGATAATAGCTTTTAAATTGTGACTTATTAAATAGTATTAATGAAGAAGATGAAATAAACGACATTTGTACTTTTGGATCTTGAAAGTTTACATAATGAGAGTAAACATTATCTAGAAAAATGGACAAGTATACAGGATAATGTATGTGATTTTAGAATGATTTGAAATAAATCTGCTGGAACGAACATTTACTTTCAGTTGGTGGTATGTAGATCTAACTCTTTTTATCATCACACTTGCTTACATCTTTCTAGATTCCTCTGAATTGGTGGTAGTATGTTCACAAGAAAATTACCTAATCAGTACACATTCCCCTTATAATACTGTATGCACTATCACAAATTTCCTTTAGCATTATTTAGAGCAGGGCTTGATGTATATTTTCATTTTCTCTGTCTTTCATTTTATCAGGACGGTGAACTTTGACATCATCAGATACCTTTATGACTTTGTCTGAAAGAGCACTGCTTACCTTCCATGGTATAAGTGAGTCTGTGTACCTATGATGGTAGTGTGTATGTGTGCAAAATGGATGTCTGCCAAGAATGCAGTACCAAACTTCTCATGATGGAAAAAAATGGCAAAATACCAACAGTTGTATTCCATGATATTATGCTGATTGTTGTTATTTCTCTTCAATGAAAAGTTATATTCATTTTGACATTCAAATGATATTCTCATTTGCGAAGTTACACACATTCCCAGAAAGATATTTTTAAAAGTATATTCCAAGTGCCTTTTCTATACAGGAAATTTAAAGTGAGTATACTGAACGATGGTGCCCTAAAAGGAAAAGGAGAGAAGGAATAGGTGAAAAGCTGTTAAAAAAACTCAACTTGTTACTACCTCCTGTTTAGAATAAGTTTGACAGATATTTTGATTCTAAGATTTACTTTAAGCAAGATAAAATGCTTTAAGTCAAGTATTTGCTGCTCTGCAGAGATCACTTTTACTTGCACTTTTTTTTTACCATAAGCTTGTATTACTGAAGTCTGAAATCCAATAAGTCCTTGGTTCTTTTTAGAAATCATGATATGAAAATGCGCTCCATTGATATGTGTCTAATCAAAAGGTTTTTTGATATTTATGATGTGTAATCTGAAAATGGTTTGAGGAAATATCTCATGAACAAGTTGTAATTCATAGGTTATTGGTTTAAGAAAGTAGTGATGAATTTGGTTCATTAGCAGTAATCATGAACAAGCAACACCTCTGTACATGAAACAGTTACATTTACAATAAACACATTTTGGGTATTACATTAAACATGGTGTGGCATTGAATTTGTAAAATGAGAGCCAAAAAGGTGTTCACTGGTACATTAATTTCATTTCATACAGAGCACATTGCCTGCTCTTAGCAGGCAATGTGTTCTGTTTTGTTGCAGTGTTCCAGGTTGACCCAACATTCAATTATTACAAAAAATAATTCGAAACCTGTAGCTCATGTGTCAGTGCATATTGATCTTACCATTGCTTTAAAATAATTTTTACAACTAACTTGAAAATCATAAACTCAACAGTCCACTTCCAAAGTATTTTATGCTTCCTCTTCCTACAACAGACATGTACATGGCACATCCAAAAACATCTATCTTTACAAAACATTCTGCAGGAGTAAAGTTTGTTAAAAATTATAATCCCCCTTCAATAAAAGAAAAAAAAAATGATTAAAAAAAATAAAAAAATTAAAGGATCACAAGTGATGGGATTAAGTGGTTTTATAGACCTTTCATTTCGAGTTATGCAAAGTCCTCTATCTGTCAGACTTCACAGTTCTTGTAATCATTCCTTCCTATTTGCACCCAGTCTTCCAATCTACTCTTTTTTCTCTTAATCATAAGTTCTCTTTTGCTAGAGGGATAGAAGACATACATGTAGCATGCTCTATGGATGAGCCCTCTTACCCACATCATGTTGGGTCCTTCTGTTGCTGCAGTAGGCACTCAAAAAGAAGGGTAGATGTCTCACAAATATTTGATTGTGTCAAAGTCAACATTTCTGTTTTCTTGCTGTTAACAAAATTGTGATTATTGGAGCCAGAGGCACTTCCTAGATGATTTCCAAAGGGAACATCTCTTGAAATCAGTAATTTCTTTCTGTTATTCCATGTGATGCTCTTGTCCCCCTTTGATGATTGCATAGCTGACTTTCCATGCATACTTCCATGAAAAGTTATGCTGATTCTTTGATGACAGTAATATTTGTAACAGCTTCATTGAATCTATTCTTGAGCTCAGATGAGAGTCCATCAGTCCAGATTACATTTGACAATGCATCACATTGTCAAATGTGATGTAGCATAGAGACATGTAATGTGTAATGTCTTATACAAAAATGGATTATTATTAGGTGGTCTGTCGTTATCGACAGATCACCTCTTAATTTTGTCAGAACTTTTTTTTATTTCTTTCTTTCTTTCTTTATTTTCATTTCTTCTGTACACTTTCTTTGCGCAAACGATTACTCAAAATCGACATGATCAATTTTCTGCAAATTTGGGTAAGTCATCAGTCCTAATAAGGTCAAGTTCTCAAAGATTTTTTAAGGTCATCACGTCATCGTGACGTCATCCAGGGGCCATTTTGTTAAAATCAATTTATGGTCATTTCTTCTTAACAAAAAGTCATTTCTCATTCATATTTTGCATGGTCAAGGTTAAGGTCATTCTGGTCAAGGTCAGGTTGTTAAACGTGTGCATACGCATATGTCCGCGCGTCAGTGTGTGCGCGCAAAAGTTAGGAATGCTCCAAAATGTCTCAGATTTGTTTTGTACACGTTGCAGGCCATTTTAAGCATTTCAAAAATTTCAGCGCGTAAGCGCCTGCGTGCGTGTTGTACAGAACATAGAAATGCTGTTTTTTTTCACATGGTTTTGGTTCCTGATACTATTCTTGACAATTTCCAACTATTTACAGTCATTCTGGACATACAATAATGCCACATGCACTCATCAAACTTTCAAATTCACGCGCACGCCAATGGGCAATGTAAAGGCCACTCACAGTAAAGTAATTGCCAGCTTTCAACTTCCTGAGAACTTTACAGATCCTTTCATCTTTTAACCCACAGCTCATTTCCACAACGCAACTACCATTTTCGTTAATGGCAGCTGACCAGATAAACTTGTAATCGTCCCCATACTTCCTTTCCACAACATCATCGAGAATGAACCAACTAGAACTCAAACCAGATTTTCCAGTGGCCATCTTGAAGACCTACGAAGACACTACTAATATGCTACACACATTATATTATGCACACTACTAGTGGTGTTTAGGTGGCGCTCTTCAATCTTAGTATTACATATTAGTAGAGGTGTCGTAGCCGAGTGGTTAAGAACACTCGACTGGAAATGCAAAAATCGTGGATTCGATCCCTGGTACAGTACTTATGCCCTTGAGCAAGGCATTTTATCTAGATTGGTCTTTTGTTGTTTACCAAATGTTCTTTGGGATATGATACTTGTGTGAGTGTGTTTCTTTAAAAAAAAAAAATCATACATAAGTTAAATTTGAAGGTATTGGTGCCCTATAAAGTGGATAGCGTGGTGGTTTAAACAGCCCATGCCAAGCAAATGCATGTTGACTTTTGTTGATTTATAATACCCTCATCATCACTTATTTGGCCAAAAGAATATCTGACTATGTGCTTTGTATTTTACAATAATTTTTCAACATTTTTTTCTCCAGATTACTGGAAACCGCCCCCCAAAAAAGCTTCTAAACCAACATTGCCTTGTGACATCACTTGTCAATCATCATCCAGAAAATATTAGCATTTTAATATACAATGTTATGTGGGATAGTTGGTGCTAAGTGCTCTCTCACAATGGCATGATGCAGTACACCTGCTTACCAGCTTAATTCACTGGCTCTCAACCAATCAGATTGCAGGGATTTCTCGATCCGTTCACTACCAAATTAGGGCAAAGAAGGAGTGGCCTAAGCATTAGGGTGTATGACAGACCAATCATGGCAAGCGTAGCGCGAAAGGGAAGGGGTTCATCTCAAATGACTGTACACATCAAGCTGTACGCGTGGAAATCCTTCGCACTTAAAATGCGATCCCCAATTCCGGTCACGCTCAAGTGCACCGATGTATATGTAGATGACTCTGCTTAATAAAGTGAATAAATTTTAGTCATATAACAAGGACCTGTAAGCCTTCTTAGAACTGTAAAATAATTCTGATTGTGGGATAATTCCAAAATAAATGTATCCCGATTGGACATAAAAAATTTGTTCTCAGCTCATAAACATTAGATAACATAGTATTTGGTTCACTTTAGTCTGAACTGTTTTATTTAACATATTTGGTTCACCTCTACATGTAGGTTCCAAGGTCCAAGAGGCACTTGAGGAGTTCTTCCTGACTCCTTGAGTACTGAGAAGTTGAGTCCGACTTTACTAATGGCAACTACCCGGGGTGTGCCCAGTGTAGCACCAATTGGTCCTAGTGTTGAGCTGTGTAAGACAAAGCCTTCTTAAGGTGGATTCCCACCGCCAACCTCCAACCTCCAACTGGAGTCTCATCCTTGTGCCAGGAGCGTTTGTTTGAAGTGAGGGGTTAAAAAAAACTTTTTGGTAAGGTAGCATAGTTATTTAATTTCAAGTTAATGCAAAATTCCTATATCTGCAGTATTTTACCATTCTCATGAGTCTTCAAATAAGCCCGGGATGAACTTTGAGATGTGGAGAATCTGTCTCCATAAGGAGCCAGTCCAAAGGGATCCCCCTTGACATTGTTCTCAGGGGAAGGTCTTGACAGAGCCTGCAATCCTACAGTAACAGCGCAGAAATAATTTAGTCCAGGCCTTGACTATTGCAGCATCTCCAGAGAAACAATGGGGATGTATGCTCTGATGAGCTGTTCACTTCTGCTTTAGCAGTCTCAGGTAGTCAGTATTCGCACCTTGCAGGTGCATCACCAGAACATGCCCCAAGGTTCCAGTGTCCAAGAGGTGCTTCAGGAGTTCTTCCTGACTCTTCCTTGGGGACGGAGATGTCGAGTCTGACTTCACTTATGGCAACTATCGGGCGGGGGGGGGGGGGGGGGGGGGGGGGATGCCCAGTGAAGCACCAACTGGTACCAAGTGTTGAGCTGTTCATGACTAAACCTTCTTAGGGTGGATTCCCACCGCCAACCTCCAACTGAAGTCTTGCTCCTGAGGGGTTGAAAAGAAGTCAGGGTCACATTTGTTCCTGACCCCCCTCCCCCCTCCCCCCCCTCCCCCCTCCTTCAACATGAATGTAATGCTTGAGTAAAATTTATGAGTTTTTTAAAGAATCAAGTGATGGGATAAGGTAGCGTAGTTATTTCGTTTCAAGTTAATGCAAAGTCCTATAGCTGTAGTACTTTATCATTCATGTTTAAGAGATACACTCTATCTCCTTCCTGAAAATCTCTATGATGCACCCAGACATCATAATCCCTCCTCATACAATCTTGGGTGGAACGTAGTATCTTTCTTGCTGCTTCATGAACCCTATGGGATGGTTCAGTTAATTTAGCTGAATATTCATTCATAGAAGCTGCATGTGCTGAAGCTGGGAGAGGTAACATTAGATCAGCTGGCATGTTGATTTCTCTGCCTAATATCATTGGGTTAGGTGTTAAACCAGTACTTTGGTTTATTGTGGATCGAATTGTTCTAGCGATCTAGGATAGGAATTTATCCCATTGATTTTGTTATTTACCAATATTACATCGTGCAGCATCTGTAATTGTTTGATTATATTGTTCAACTTATATGTTGAAGGATGGCCTGTATGGAGTAGTTTTGTTTTTCTTGAATTTGCACTTGATGGCATAACTTCACAATAAAATTTACTTTCAAAATTCCTACCCTGATCTGTGAAGATTTGTAAAGGGTATCCAAACCTACAGAAAAATTCTGTCACTCCTGCATGGGCAGTTGTCTCAGCCGATTGAGAAGGCAAAGGAACATGTTAAACTCACTTCGTAAACTGATCTACCATTACCAGTCTGTGCTCATTTCCATTGGAGGTCTTAGGTAGGGGCCCCATGAAATCAAGATGAACTTGTTCTGTTGGAGCTCCAGCATGATAATTAATCAGGGTCTATATCTCAGAGATCTCTTGTTCTGGTTGCATGGAGCACAAGGCCTGATATTGCTCTACATATCCTGCGACATACCATACCAGAAATACCTGTACCTGAGTTTGTTTCTGGTCCAGTATATTCCAGCATGACCTGCTGATGCAATATCATGATTCAGTTTGATCACTTGGCATCGCAGTGAACATCCTTCTTTTTCCAGATCAGGGTGCCGTTGCATAAAACTTGCTATTATGGTAACTTTGCTATTATAGTAACTTTTCATGGAATACTGGATTTTGATTGGCTCTTGAGCAACGTTACCATGGTAGTTACCATTGATGGCAAAGTTACTATAATAGTAAGTCTTTTTGCAATGGCACCCAGGTCATCTTTAACAAAAAATAACTCCCTATTGATCCATAAGAATTTACTTGCAGGGTCCAATAACAGTAAAGTACCTTCTTCTTCATGTTCTTTGGACATGATCCGCCATATAAGCGTACAAGCTGATCATCCGATTTCTGTTCTTTCTTCAGAAATTCTGAGTATGAAAGATCTTCATCATTGACTGGAGACTTGTCGTCTAGGTTTATTTTTTTTGATGGACAAAATATGTATGCCTTGAGAGAAAGAATGTTCCATTTGACTCAAATTATAATCAAAATCTTTTGGATTATCTAGTCTGATTTCAGATGCTTGTCCTGATTTGATTGGGTTTTCAACTGTGACTTTTGATACCTGTTCTGATTACATCATCCACTACCTCTGAATTAAATCTCGGATTCGTCAACGCATAATAATTAGTTGGGATAACAAGGATGTGCCGTTGTGGTTGCCTGGACTCTTTTATTCAGTCATTATTGCTAGAAAAATGCAAACAGCCTCTGTATTCGTGAAAAAACATAACAGTGATATATATTTCAACATGTCAAATCATGTACATATGATAGATGGCAAAGTTAGCAGCATAACCAATTAACATATTGTCAAATGGCACTTGTTTTCAGAAATATGCACAGACTTGAGCAGACCAGTAGAAAGAACAATCAACAGAACTGGAATAATGTTATAAACTTGGAAGCCATCGTCAATAAAAGAAAAAAAATATGCTATGGTGCTATACTCACTTATTTACATTAATGCATAGTAACAGGGCCTGAGCTTTACTTTTTTTTAGGGAGCCAGCCGGGCTCCTCAAGTACATTTGTGGGGAGCCTGTATGAGTTTTGGGGAGCCATATTTACCTCGTCATTTTGTGGCCATTATTATTAAGAGTAGAGCGCACTGGTCACTGTATTTGAATGCACAGAACTTGTTTGTTACAACATTTGGTTGTAGATAACATAATCTCTTCTCACTTTTTTCAAACTTTTAACCTCTTCTCACTCTTTTAATTTTTTTAAATTTTACTTTTCTCTTCCTCAGACTATTGTTATCTGTTCTTCAGCAGCACTTTTTCTTTCTCTTTCTCAAAATATCATTTTCTTAGGCTTTCTTGTCATGTGTACTCCAAATGTGGAATAAAAATATGACCATGGAATCAAATCATGTACAGTACAGTACTGCAGAAGTATTTATTGTTCAACTCACCAAACTTTAGTCTTAGCCTGCATGACAGGATCAATATCAGCCTTCATTCCGAGACAGATTCAGACAAATAGTCCAGAAAATCTTATTGTGTTATGCCAAGGGAATCATTTTAAGTGTTAGTTACACTCCTATTGAATCAAGTTGGATGCATTTAGTCAAAGGAAAAAAAAACAACACTAAAATGAAGATTCACATTTCATTTTCTGAGTCCACTCCTCTCCTAAATAAAAGTTATACGAGTTTACTGAGTGAGGTACAAGAATTTAAATTCAAACTTGCATCCCTCTTTGTTTTAATTCACTCACAAACTAAACCTTACTTTCAGTGAGAGAAACTAGATTAGCCAGGCAGGCCATAGCTGTTAAACTTTCTTTGGTGAATGAAAGTAACAAATTAGCATAAGTAAGTAGACTATTGAAAAATGACACGAACCTTGTACTTTTATCAGGTTTTTTCAATTAACTCAAGATGTATAAATCTCGTACTGACTTGTAATTAACTACATGTATGCCTGTTATCAAACTAGTGACCATTCACAAGGAAACATGTAAATCAAAAAGTTGTAACTCAATAAAGATGATCATGATCCAGACCATCAGTTGTTGTGTTGTATTTTTCTTCCATTTTAGGTACTTTTGGACTTTTGGTCAAGAATACATGTACTAATACTTTTAACCTTTCAAGTCATTCAGTCAGAATCAAGTTCCATGGCGATTACTTCATCATCATCACTGTCGGCAGATGGAACATCATCCTCAAAATCAGGCAACACATTCATCTCTCCTCCCAGTCTCTGGGTATCGCTGCTGTCAGGGCGTCTTGCTCGAGTACCACCAGATTGCCACAAGCTTATGCACGGTTCTGGATCGAACTGCTTGATATTAGTTGCATGAAGAGTGATAAGCAACTGGTCGTTTACCCTGTCATCTTGGAGACTTGTGCGGAGGTTAGACTTGACTAGCTTTAAACGGCTAAAACCTCTTTCCGCATCTGAGGAAGTTGCTGGAATTGACAGTAGCAGATCGAAAAGTCCACAGATGTTGGGCAAATGATCTCTGAGTCGGGGGATAATTTTGCTCCAGTCCTCTCCTTTCTTGTTGTGCCTAACATTATAAATGAAAAGGGAGAATATTCAGTTTCAGTTATTTGAGTTTTGTTTTCTCTACATTGTAGAGGCCCAGCCTATCATTTCCAAGTTTTTATGTAACATGACAGTAATTTCTACAGAAATCAAATAAAAAGTATATTATATAATCATGCAAGGGATTCTCATTTTTTTGTTTGAATAATGAGAACTATTTTACTTTTCAAAACTTGTTATCATGTTAAGAACATTGTTGATTTTTAAAAAATAAATATTTAGTGCATACTTTGAGTACATCCTTGCTCTCAAGAGGTCCCACTTCACTCCAAGCTTACTTCTGTCCACGCCAGCATAATCAAGAGTGCTCTTGAACTGCTCTCCAAGGGTACGGACAGCTTCATCTCCAAACTCTATAATGAAAATGAAAATAGGGAAAACAAAAAAACTATTAGTGCTCAACTATTATGACTTATGCAATAAAAATATACCACATCTCATCGGTATATTATTATTTTTTTTTTGATTGACTTATTCCCCTTGACTTAAAAGACACTCACAATAATTGGGAAAATATTAAACATAGAATTGAATTATGCATCAATAAATTGTTTTTTGTCATTCTGAAGAAATCAATCAGTCTATATTATAAGTATTAACTATTATGGTAAACTTTATGAACAATTATTATTCAATATAATTACCATCGTCATTTTCTTCTGGCCAGAAGTGGAAACTGGTTATCCTCATGGCATCAACAACTCCCTCTGTCATGTCATGGAACCTGCCATCAAGACTGGTGAGGAGACCATCAATGAAAGTCCTGATTCCTCCTCCGATATTGGTGTCTCTCGTCAGGTCTTCATCTGATTCTCCAAAGTACTTGTTGAACTCCATCATGCTTGGTGAAGACATCCTGTTGCAATAAAGAAAAAAAAAATGATGGAAAAAGAAGTACATAATGAACATATTTTATTGAAACAAAATATTATATGTAAATTTCCACCAAAATGTAGATTTTACTGGCCTGTATTTTGGCTGGGTAAGAATTACAACGAAGAAAGGAGAAAAAAAGAATATAGTGGCTTGCTTACTGCTGATGTTTCTTTCCCTTTTTTTCTCTCTCTTTTTTAAAAAAATGCAATGAGATTTGTCCGTGTTAGAAACTCATCTTTAGTATAGTTAAACTGGCCCTGGTACTTACTTGTTCTTATACTTTGCAAGAGCAGTCTTAGCATCTTCAATTGTAGCAGAGACCTCGGCCAAATTGGAGTTCTGACGTTGAGCTTTGAGGGACACTTTTGCCAGCACTGTCACAGTGTCCAGGAGAAAAAGAGAAAACATTAGAATATCTCTGCGCTCCAGTAGCCGGAGATATCCTTTGGCTTTTGCTCTGGCATCTGTTGTGTATCCGGGCTGCACTTGAATCTAAGTAGATAATCATCATAATGATAAATCTTGAATCTAAGTAAATAAATCAGTCGTGATTGAACTCAGTTTTGCAGGTTGCACCACTGCCCACCAAAGCTGCGTACCAGAGGCATTTGTTTTTAAGTAATTGTGTGTCCATCTGTCTCACTCTGTCCCATTTCCATTCTTGCAATAAATCAAGAACAATTAGAGGAATCAACTTTGAACTTGGCTCAGTTATTGCAGAGAATAAAAAGATGATCTGACTATTCTAGTTAATCAAATTTTTGAAAATATAATTCACATCAATGACGAAACCATTAATAATTTTTTAATGTCAAGAATAATCCATCTATATATAGGATTATCGGAAAATACAGAACTGTACTTTACTAATAAAAATATTAAAGTTTCTATTATAAAAATGTTCTAACGATCCCCAAGACATATATTTTAAATTTCTCTATTCAATCATGATATCAATGTTTTTACCACTAAATTATAAATGCTAAATCTTGTGACCAAAGACAAACCGAATTCAGTAATCATATACCTGATGGAGATGGGCAACCAATGCACGATAGCCTTTTAGCACATTTCTCATGGCCCGCTCCACATGCGGAAGCCATCTGGTTCCTCCAACTCTCGTAGGCACAGCTACAGGGGCCCCCACAGCAGCTGCTGCTTGCTTGAGGGCACTCCTGTTTTTCGAACTGTTTCTGTAAAACAAATACAAGTTCAGAAGCAACGTGTTCAGATGACTGCTGAGGGTTCCTGCCTTTGTCATGGCATCTTTATACGCCAGCTCCAAACAATGGGCGGTACAGTGTACCGCTTGAAGCTCTTGGTTGACGTCTTTTAGTCTACTGGCAACACCACTGTTTTTACCAAGCAATAACGCTTGCACCGTCAGACCCAAGTCCTACCAGCTTCCTAGAAGTGTCTTCAGTTGTAATGCCAAGTTCATCAGAGAGAGAACTTAAGATTGCATCAGTGATGGACTTCGAATCTGCTGTTATGACTCCTGTTACAGCTACAAACTCAAGATGTGTCTGACCATCTTTACAGTGGCGGAGGTATATTATCTCATCCTCCGTAATAGAAGCATCAGTCGTCCCATCACTGATAACAGAGAAGAAGTTTGAGCCCTGAATGCGCCTTTTCATCTTGAGTCTTTCCACCTTGAAAATAAATCAAACAAAAAAGAGTTGATAATAATAGCCTCACCAGTGTTATCTGTCTGAACCCTGAAAAATGAAAAAGAAAAAAAAAAAAAAGTTTATTCAAACCAGAAGACTATATTGCTGCCTGAATTTGGACTGAAAGGCAAATTAGTGTTAAAAAATAATAAGTACTCGGCCCAGGTCTATTTTTAAATTTATATGATTTACTTTAGATCTAGGACTAGACTGTAGATCTAGTTTATTGAGGATTCGCTCGAAATACACGGGGTGGGCATTCGCCCCCGTGAGCTACAGTACAGAATCGCCTCCAGGTTGCTCACGGGGGCGATGGCAAAATTAAAAATCGCCCCGTGGGCCGTGCAATTATGAAATAAAGATTGACCATCTTTTCTATATATTTCACACAATATTGGGTTTCAACCCTAGAATCAATGAAATGGAAGTAAGATTAGCGTTCAGGATTTCTTGCTCGAATTTATTGTCATTCGGTGACTGGAGGTGGCCATATTGTAAACAAATGTACGCTTATTCACCTCAAGATGGCGCTATATCGCCAATTTCAGAGCGCGTTGAAAGAGAAAAATGTATAGCTCTGGCCAATTTCCTGAATCTCAACATGTATCCGTCTAGGTGTGTGTGCATGCACGCATTCCGGATCTGTTCAGAGTTTAGCAGTAAGAAGGGTACCAATCAATGGAAATTTGTCTTAATAAAAGACTAGAACCCCCGTCATTACTAAAAGAGCCCCCGTGAGAAGGTTCACGGGGGGCTTTTTTTTTTTTTTTTTGAAGAGCCCCCCTGGGGAAAAAAAAAAAAATAATTCCAGGCTGGCCTTAATCATTTGCCTCTAGCCAACTCCACCAAACCATATTTAGTTGGAATATCACCTCTATTTCTGATTCCGTTGCCCTCATTCAATTTAGCCTAACCCCGAAAGGCCTGATGGTAATCCTTAAATATGAAATTGTATTTGAATTTTGATCAAGGGTTCGGGAAATTCTTGCCCCTCAGTGATCCACTTCTTAATTTATATTACTGCTTTTAATGCATTACATTTGGGATCTAGAAGTGAGTAGAATATATATTTCTACTAGATAAGCGCTGTGTATTATTTCATTCACGAGTCAGGACAGTTCCAAAAGGAATTAGGTCTACCATGATTAACTAATAACTCACCTTGGCAATGTAGCGGGTGAAAACTTGAGCATATTTGTCTGTCCTGTAAGATTTTCCTATGTCGATCCCTTTGGCCTCATCAAGGTCACACATCCACACAAAATCTGTTAACGGGCGACAATGTTTTGCAATGGCATGTGCATTCCGAAATAAGTGGGTCAAGCGGTTGATTGTTGTTTCGTTGAACTTGAGGATCATTTTTTCGGCCTCTGAGGTTCCGGGAGCATCTCTGACGGCCTTCATTTGGAGTGCCACCAAATGATTATCACTGGCGGCATGTTTCTTGACCGCATCTATTCTAAGGTACTTGCAACCGTCTTAAAACAAGTTTTGATGCTTTCCTCCCTCGGCTCCTTTCTTCCCAACCTCTCTGCATACAGTACAAAACATGACTTGTTTATCACTGTCATACCGTAGCCATTTGTATTCTTTCTCCCACTCTTTTCTGTAGTTCCGTGACCTTACTGCTTGCTCGTAGTGCTTGTCCTTTTCCAGTTTACGCTTTTTAGCTTCTTGTTTGGGGTCACTAACATTTTCAAAGAATCGCCACATTTTTGCAAGTTAACTCGAGCACATGCCTGTGAAGTGAAGTCAAGATCGATGAAAAATGCCTGCAGCACTGTACTACATACACTGCGCAGGCCAGCACGTGCCGCGCCATTGACGCGACTAACTAGCCGTACGCATGCATATATTCGAGCACGGCGCGAAACGCTAGCAATCTTCCGAAGATATTAAATGACTGGTCTAGCCTTCGATGGCTGCGCTGATTTGTGGTCTGTGCATGGTGGACTGTTACGGACTAGGGGCTTGCACATTAAATTTTGAAGGGGAGGGGAGGAGAGGGGATAAGGTCAAGGAATGAGGCTCAGGGAGACTCAGAGCACTGTCTTTGTGCAAGCATTCATGTCCCCCCCCCCCCCCCCCCCCCCCCCCCGGGGGGGGGGGGGGGGTATTCGAATTTGGTTCTGACGAGGGTGTGCTGCTAAAGCCTTCATACCCGCACCCATCTTTAAGGGTCATCTTGGTAGAAAAGGACATCAATTATTAGGGATTTTCTGACTCAAAACTATACCCTATGTCACCATTATAGGGATTTTTGCACCTCGGGAGTGTACTCAAAACAATAAAATTACCGATTTTTAAAAAGTGGGGGGGGGGGGTGTATGTCTTAGGGATTTTCTGACTCAAATCCACACCCCATGTTTAGGGATTTCTTCCAAAAAAGAAACCCATTTGAGCGGCACACCCCCGTATACCATATTAGGCGAATGCCCCCCCCCCCCCCCCCCCGGGGCTTCTGGCATATTATTCACTCAGCTCAACATTTCTTGGATCTGATGCATCTAACTGCGAACGAACTGGAATGTGCATGCCTTCAATTGGTTGAATATTTGTGTCATTATTTGCGTTCGAGTTTTTATTTATTATGCAACATGCCCGTGGAATTGGCTGATAACAACTTATTTAGAATTTTTTTATTTCTTTTGAAGAAATGAGTTGCCAATTGGAAAGTAAATTGCAAGGCATGCGATACGGCGACAATAACGGATTACTCTGGACTTTCTCTTGGAGGTTGTGGAGTGATGTACAGGAGCAGGTATTAGCCCTTCATCCTTGTTCATTCTGTCCTGCAAAGTGACCAACAGCTCTGCCAGCTGGTCATCCATAAAACTGAGGACATCTAACTCCCCACACATGTAGGAAAGGTCTTTCATTACGTCCAGTTTCTCTCGGCATCTGATTGCCATCTGCTTGATTGCAGATGGTCGCCCCATTCTTTTGTCAAGCTCTCTTAGTGGGCAGTGTGAGATAGGAGGTTTGTCATCGTACTCCTCATGAGGTAGATCAGGATTGAGAGGCATTCCAACAAACGATGTCACTTCTTTGTCAAGGGTGAAAAATGGTGACTCTCTGAAGTTTTCTGGAAGCTGCCGCCACGTTGCCTCTGGCTCATGCTGAAGTACAGCGAACAAATGCTTGCATGGGAGGTGCGTCCAAGACCAGTCCCAGCAAGAACAACTTGGCAGGCCACTGTCAGTCTTCAAGTAGACATTGTACATTCTCTTGGATTAAAAAACTTCACTCTTAACCTGCAGATACATAAATTGTAGAAAAACAATTAACATAAGTCTTTCGCATATCTGCTGTCAAAGAGTCGTGTTTAATACAGGTAACAAAGAACTCCCTATTTCAACTGAAATCTATAACTAGAAAAAATGGTTTGTGTCCACAGGACACGGATGCCCCCGCTTAATATGAATTTGAACTTGAGCTGTATGTCTAGTGACATACCCAAAAAGATTAAAATCCATCAAACATTTTAGAACTTATATAGATTGGAAACCACATTTTTGATTGGTTTGCATATATAATAAGCTGTGACCTTTGACCTTTGTGGAGTTCAAATTTGAACCTGACCTGACTTGTAGTGTCATCTACCTATACACCAAAAATTCTTAAAATTTGTCCAATATTTTCTTTCAAGTTGTCACGCGGAAATCAATTTGCATATATAATAAACTGACTTTTGACCTTTGACCTGCGGACTCCAAATTTAAATTTGACCTCTATTTTAGTGTCATCTAACTACACAACAAAAATGATTAAAATCTGTCCATCCAATATATTTCAAGTTATCGCGCTGAAACCAATTCGCACATTTATAATGAGCAGTGACCTTTGACCTTTGACCTGCGGAATCCGAATTCGAACTTGACCAATTTGGGGATGGATGGACAAAAGGACAAACAGGTGCTACGCTTAATGCCCCCTCCAGACTTCGTCTGCGGGGGACATAAAAAATTTGACTGTTTAGTAGTCTGTAGTATGCCTCTACCCTCCCCTAGCTAATTCTAAACTCCGCACGTGAAAAGAAAATAGGCAAGTGCCCAAACTGACATAAAAGAATTTTCAACATTCTTCACAAAACGCAACTTTGATTGCTGCTTGATGTTTTTACAGTATTTGATTTCCCAATTCATTATCACCCATTAGGAAACAATCACCGTGTTAAACCAAGAATCAAATGAAATATTCATATTTTATGTATTATCAAAACTCAACTTCCTACATATATGAAGATGGCAACCTGGAATGTCGAACATCAAACACATCCAAGCGCCTGTAGAATTCCTTTGTAAGTCCTTGGAAACTGACAGCTGTTTGAATTCATTACAGCTAATTGGAACTAAAGGGTTTGTACCTCAATGCTCAGAATGTGTATTTTATTACTAAAAAGTAAACAAGTACTGGGCTGCACGTGAATCAAAAGGCAGAAGTATAAACATAAATCAGTGCTAATTTTAAATTATATTTAAATTCAATTATTTCATCTTATGTGATATGAGGAGCATATGTATATATACCTGAAAATGGTTGTCTGAGACCTTCACAACATCTTTCCTTTCGAGTGTGCCAGCCAACTCCATTTTTTTCATACAATGCTGGATGAAGCCAGTTGGGCGATTCTTCAGGAAGTCTGGAATGGCCTCATTGTACAGTCTACCTAGGCATTCCATCGCACTGACGTTTTCCTTGATGTATCTGTGAAATAATGAATATGACCAAAAAGTTCTTAACTACAAGAATTAGACTGCTTATGAAGTGATGCATATACCTCCATCTTTTCGCTAGAAGCATACACATTGCCATGTAATAAATTACAAAAAAGATTTTTTTTTTGCGAAAAAACTACGTAGCGACACTCTTTACACGTGTCTTAATGTCTGTGCAAAATTTTGCGTCGATCGGACCTTTCGCGACCGAGATCTGAAGTAAAAACTTGGTCTGAAAAAGCCAAGTTAAAATAGGGTTAAGAAACGGGCACAGAATGAAAATTATTTCACCAAATATAACGATCTTGGTATCATTTTCTTTGGTAGAAGATTCTTTACCCACTGGTGTAAAATTATTTTCTACTTTTTGAAGGTAATTACTGAAAATCCACCGTTCTGCTTTTTCCGGGACACCCGGTATATATGTCTATCAATATATAGCCGAGGGCATGGCCGTACACAGTGGGGAAGCAGGGGGCTGTTGGCCCCCTCCCCCAGAAATGTTGAAAACTTATATTTTTTAACTGAAAATTTTCACCAAATCCACCAAAGGTGTGCACCAAATCCTTCAATTTCACTTCAAACAATGCAAAAGCGCCCTCATCACAAGCTCGGCCGCTTCGCTCTTTCACTTTCCAGTTTCTTCAAAAAAATTTTCCTTATCAATTTGAATGATGTTCTGACATCTATTCACCAAACTGTATTCAAAATAAATGAGCATTTCCAACTGGAGGTTACAGGTAGAAAGTAATATTTTGGGACAAAGTTTATTGACCTTTAAACCTTAATGGATTTGGCCACAAATCTTATTATTTGTTACCTGCCACCCAAAAAACGCCATTAAGTGGGAAATTTGGGTTTTTCTGTTTCTGAAAGCTGAGATTCTGAGCTTTAAAATGATACATCACTTGGCTTCCATAGACACTAGGAACCCTTTTAAATTACACTTGGAACGTCTGCTGGTCAGTCAAAGTCATGAGCAGAACAAAGTTAAATTCAATTCATTCAATTCATTGTAACATCACATACTTCTTTTTTTCATAATGCTCAGTTGTTTTCAACAGAGCGAGAAGAATGTATCAACAAGTAAGTCTATTGGTTGTCCTTGTTGAACATGTAATGGTGAAAATTTTGAAAGGAACCCTGAAATTGGTTGTCTTCGTATTTCAAAAGTGTCAGTGATTTCATGATACACGTTATAGGAATATGAAGCAGTGAAATTTAAGAGAACGCAAAACGGAGGCTGTTAGTAGGTAAATGAGCGTGGACGCACAATTGGATTAGAAATGTTATTCAGCATTGGACAATCATATCTTTAACGAAAATAAGGAATGCTGTTTATGAATGAGTTATGAGAATGAACCGATCTTGAAAACAGCTTTCAGAAGATACCAAATTACATGCACTAACAATTAACAGTAACAAGTACTAGTACTAACAAGTAACATTAACAAGTAACATTAACTGTTACTAGGTCTAACGTTAGTGTTAGTTTGATAAATATTTATTGGCGATGGGATGAGCAGTGAAGTCAAGTCAAGTAAACCCAAGTAGATCTAGACCTAAGTAAAATACAGTCAACTAAGTTACTTACCTGATGAACTTTTATCTGCACGTACATGTACGCCTACTGACGTTGTGCTTGCTCCTGCAAGATAATGGCAGCCAAAGTCTGGGGTTTTACGATTTCCAACAAAATGCAGAGACTTTGCGGACTCGAACATTTTCAGCACAGTAGTAGCTTCATCAAAATCTCTCACCCAACCTCTGAGACCTTCGGGGTTGAGTGATCTCCACGATGGAGTGGCCCATGGCCATGAAACATCCCCAGCATCATCATCCATGATGATATTAAGCGTGCAAACGATGTCAAAACACGTAGGAGAGATGGAGGGATGATGAGATCTCTACAGGCTAGCTTACTGCGGCAGAGCCTATGGGCAGAGCTAGTATCCACACAGGCGCTGCGCTGTCAGGGGACATCCTAATGCGTCTGTGGTGTTTTTGAAGAGCGCGCGCGGGAAAGGCCGATCTCGCTTTCTGTTTTTTTTTTTTTTCTTTCTTTCTCTCTTCCCTCGATCCCCTCCTCGAATCTCCTTTTAACCCGAAAATAAATTGAACAGGGAAATGAATAACATTCAGCTTAACTTAACGTCAGTTTTAAACACCCGACCTGCCCCCGTCCTACAATAAAACAAATAATTTGACAGGGGAAGGGGAAAGTAGGCCTGCTCTCAAGGCAATGAATGAAAAAAATCTGATTCGCTTGAAAGGAAAGCACGTAGTTACGTTTTTTTATCAGGGCACATTTTTTTTCACAACAGAACATGATGTTATAATTAGCAAAGGATAATCATCAATGGAGCATAATGACGAAAGAACAACAAACAAGGACAAAATAAATTAATGCCAGTGATGCTTTACTTGAGCTGAATTTTATTCAAAGAGTTGTACATCAGAAAACATATCGGCGCCATATCTTACGAGATCGACGCTCTTCGCAGAAATTTTTTTTTTATAACATTACACCCTTGTCCCACGCATTGAATATGTGTACTGTGATTGTGAGCCAGCTATTTCCGAGGCAGGATTTGCGCAAGTATAGTGCAATCCATGAATCGGTATGCGCAGATTGAGACTGCGCAATTTCCAACATGGCGGCCTCCACATAACGGAACGAAATCTGAAAATAATTTGATTCATGGATCAATTTTAGGTTTGTAATCAATATTGTGTGAAATTTGAAGGGTACATTTACAGGTGAAAAACTTAAGGAGCCAGCCAGGCTTTTCAGAAGGTTTTCTAAGGAGCCCGCGGAGGTTTTGGGGAGCCAATGGCCACCGGGCTCCCGCTAAAATCGAGCCCTGAGTAATGTAGATCTTGTTCAAAAGATTACATTTATAGCACTTATAACTATGACTGGACACCAACAAGGGCAAAATTACTAAATGAACTTGAATAAAATTAGCTGACAAAATTATAAGAACATATTCTAATGAAATTGTAGCCAAACAGGACTAAAGATCAAAATTATACATTCATCATTTGGCAATAGAACGATTGGCAATAGGCATGAAATATGAAACCAACTGAACTCTTCAACCATGACTACTGTAATTGTTTCTGCTAAAACACGTTTTACAACTCACCGGTCCACTTCTGCAACTAGCTTCCCCTGCAATACATCAGAACCTAGATGCAGGGACATCACACACCAGACCTAAGGATTAACAAGCAGTGAAATACTAAATAACTGGAACACACAAAGCATCAAGCATTTGTATATGAAGTGTATATGAAGTGCCAACTTCATAAGGCAAACTATTGTCATTGGCAAGTTTCTCTTTCCTCCCCAGTGAGGTTATCCTAGTCAGAAATGACATGTGGAAGAAATTCCTCCTGGAGCAGTTGAATCTTCTTGCCAAACTGGGGCATGGTGGGGCTTTGATCTGTCATGTTGACTTGATTGTCAAAATCATCTGCTTTTTGATAGGTTCAGCAGAAGAAAGACAGTTCAGTGAGAGCTAAACTCCTGCAGTCTCTGTTACTGCATCTGTAAATGCATTAAAGACTGCATTCATGTCCCCAGCAGCCATCTCGCCAAGTCCCATAGTTCGTGAGCTGCCATCCGGCAGAGTCATCTGAAAATTTTGATACTTTTTATGGAACTTTGTTGTGCCATCTCTGTGTATGCAATTTTCTATTATGTCAGCAAGATGGCTACCTCTACTAGTATCCTGGACTTAGTTCCAATGAACAGAAGGCGATCAGTCTCTATCCCTGCCATGTTTTTCAGGACAGTTCTAATAACTTTGTCAACTTTGCTTAGTGAGACATTACAAGTAAGAAGGTGCATTGTGGTCAGCCTAACTGCATCACAGTAGTGTCATCAGCAAAAGTCTGGATGGAATCATCATCCATCAAATCAAAGAGTTGGGAAAGTTCTTTGTTCCTCTCTTCTAGAAAACCGATCCTGTCCTTGCGTTGAATTCTTTCATCATCAGACCTTTCAAGGTGGAATGACAATGGGACCATCCTCCATAATCTGCATTACACCATCAGATAGTTCTAGGGGGTTTATTTGCTCTTGCTTTGCCTCTATATTTTTGTTGGGCCACAGGTTAGGGTAAATGTTGGACCTAGGTTCTTTAGTAATCAAGCTCTCCTCAGAGTCTGAGCTGGGACTATTATTTGGGCTTTGCATTAGCATTGCCAATGATTTACCCTTAAGTGCTTTTTGGGGAGGGGATACATTAAAGGTGGGACTTGAAGAAAAAGGGAAATTACAGCTCGGCTACTGAGTATGGGGGATGGGAGTTGTTGGACAACCTCCATCATTGCTCTCGGGGGGTGTTTTGGCTCTTTTCGCCAGTTTTACCTGTGAAGATTTCAGAGGATCAATCCTTTTGACCTGTTGCCTGGGGCACCTGGACCGGGACCTTGCACGACGCCCATTTTCATAGTGCCTTCTAAGGTTCCCAGCCTGGGTAGTAGAATAATTGCATTTCCGGCAATTATATCCTCTTTGGTACTGCTGGTGCACCTCCTCCAGGTGGTCAAACAGTTCAGACTTTTCCCTGAATTCCGCATGTCAGATCACACGTTCATATTGGTGTGATGAATCTGAGTATTTGTTCTCAGCCATTTGTATTAAAAGGAAATACAATAAGAAAGATTCACAAAGTGGAATAGTTATATTAAGAAAATACAATTATATTTCAGAATGATATTGATCTAAGTACCTTGGCTGCTGTGTACGGCGCACAGGATATCTTTTCGAGTTAGTACTATTGAGGGTCTCCCCGGTGGACTCGTGTGGAGTGCTGTGATATGCACTAGTAGCATATGGCAGTTTGTCACATGATACATGCATTCATGTTAAAGACAAATGCAACAAATGCAAAAGAGAAAATAGACACAACAGAAAAGGCATACGACAAGAGAAATATAGAATTTGAGCTGAATTTTACTTCCACTATTTCTTTCTTCAAATAATTCACATTAAAAAAATTAATGAAGCAAAGTATTTTGTATTACATTTAAATGATTGGCAGTTGCCCTTGATAAGTCTGCTAACCCTCAAAAGTGGTGTGGTACATGTAGCATCCCCATCTGTCCATCTATTGACTGCCTATCTGTCCTTGGCAGCGAAGTCTGGCCTGGACCACTAGCCCCCTAAAGTACTTCTCCCGTCCATCATCCGATAAGGATAATCCTCATACCGCCTTACAATGTCTTACTCTTCGCTCATCAGCCCGGCTATGTATAACTGAAATATGGCTGACTTTAGTACCCCTACACGTACGAGTTCAACATCCTTCCACAGGACCTAATTACTATTTCTACAACAAAAGACTGACTCGAGTTCTGAATAATAATTGAGTTGAGTTCTCTCTGGCTAAAACAAGGTCAATAATCTGTAACTTTAGTAGCATAAGGTCAAAGCAACATAAAATTATTATTTTTTTTTTACTGACACATTTGTTCATCCCAATCTTGCTCTTCAGTATCCTCGTCTAAGGCTATGAAAATTATGTTCTCTAGTGTTTGGTTGAATCTCTCGACCATTCCATCTGATTTGGGGTTGTATGCTGTCGTTTGGTTCTTTCTTATACCAAGTAGCTTGCACGTTTCTGCAAATAGTTCAGATCCAAAATTTGACCCTTGGTCTGATGGAATACGTGTGGAACCCCAAACCTGCAGATGAATTCTCCAACCAGCTTCTTAGCTACCGTTGCTGCTTTAGCATCAGGGAGGGCATAGGCCTCCATCCACTTAGTCTGATAGTTCCTGCTACCATGATCCACTGGTTTCCACTCCTGCTTTTTGGCAGGGGCCAAAGTAAATCTATAGCTATTCTTTCCACTGTTGCTCCTGACCTATACTGCTGTAATGGTGCATATGCGTTCTCTGTGGGGATGTTTTCTCCGCTCACCCAAGTCACACTTTGTCACATGGGATCGCACATCAGCCGTCAACCCAGACCAATAAATAAAACCTGGACTTGGCGTTGGCCATGGTCTGTTTAAATCCCTAAATGCCCTCTGAGGGGTCCACTGTGAATTTCTGCAATTGAGTAGTTTGCTGGGAAGTGTCATCGGCAACACTATTTGCCACTTGAGAGATTTTCCATCACCTGATTCAAACCTTCTGCAGATTACACCATTGTGAATTTCCCATTGGTCCCATCCTGACCAACATGTCTGGGTTGATGCTGGCTAGTGTGAGAGGGTTGTCCACTCAGGCCACTCCTTCCCATTCAGTTTTTGAACAAGTGAGTGAGGCAACCTCTCAGTTCTTGGAAAAGCTTGGATGGAGATACAGGTTGGTAGGACAACCAAAGAAAGATAAGTTACAAAAATTGATGGTCAGCCTAACTTGCATCACAATAGTGTCCATCAGAAAAAGTCTGGATGGAATCATCATCCATCAAATCAAAGAGTTGGGAAAGTTATTTGTTCCTCTCTTCTAGAAAACTGATCCTGTCCTTGCGTTGAATTCTTTCATCATCAGACTCAGTCTGATTGGTCTGGTATGCGAGGACTCCCTTGTCATAGAAATCTTGGGTCATCTTCTGGACCATTGATCCTAGGACCTTTCCAGGTTGAATGACAATGTGACCATCCTAAGGAATCCACATTACACCATCAGATAGTTCTAGGGGGTTTATTTGCTCTTGCTTTGTCTCTATTTTTTGTTGGGCCACAGGTTAGGGTGAATGTTGCGTTTTCTGTGGGGATGTTTTCTCCGCTCACACAAGTCACACTTCCTCAAATGGGATTGCACATGAGCTGCCAACCCAGACCAATAAATAAAACCTGGCCTTCGCATTGGCCATGGTCTATTTAAATCCGTAAATGCCCTCTGAGGGGTCCACTGTGAATTTTTGCAAGTAGTTTGCTGGGAATTGTCGTCAGCAACACTATTTGCCACTTCAGAGATTTTCCATCATCTGATTCAAATCCTCTGCAGATTATACCATTGTAGATTTCCAATTGGTCCCATCCTGACCAACATGTCTTGGTTGAAGCTGGCAAGTGTGAGAGGGTTGTCCACTCGGGCCTCTTCTTCCCATTCAGTTTTTGATCAAGTGAATGAGGCAACCTTCTCAGTTCTTGGAGAAGCTTGGATGGAGATACAGGTTGGTAGGATCACCAAAGTGAGATAAGTTACAAAAATTTATGAAAAACACAAAGTTACGGCTATCACTGACTAAAGTTCTATACTTTGTTGGAGGTGAGTAAATTTCCCTCTGGTTCTTATAACTGTTGCCCATCATATGGCAACAAGAGGTTTCGTTGGAGGACCTTAGGTGTAAGATCACTACCCATCTTCTGCATAGTGTACACAGGTGAATCTTCCATCTTAGACAAAACCACATACGCATCATCACCTTATCTATTAGCCAGTTTATGTATGCCTCTTAGGTGTACATACTTGACTAGAACACAGTCACATTTCACCAGGACAGATGCCTTGGCCTATTCGCCGTAGTGTCTTTTGTTGGCACTACTGCGGGCTGCAATATTTCTCCCAACCATTTCATATGCCTCTACACACTGCTCATGCCAGGCCTTGACATATGTTGTTTTGTCACTCCGTACTGACCACCGTGGATCAAGACCTTGCCTTAGGTATTGATACCCGGTGGTCAGTACAGAGTGAAAAAACAGCATATGCACAGGGGCCAAAGTAAATCTATAGCTATTCTTTCCACTGTTGCTCCTGACCTATACTGCTGTAATGGTGCATGTGCGTTTTCTGTGGGGATGTTTTCTTCGCTCACACATGTCACACTTCTCAAATGGGATCACACATCAGCCGTCAACCCAGACCAATAAATAAAACCTGGCCTTCGCGTTGGCCATGGTCTATTCAAATTCCTTAATGCCCTCTGAGGGGTCCATCGTGAATTTCTGCAAGTAGTTTGCTGGGAAGTGCTGTCAGCAACACTATTTGACACTTGAGAGATTTTCCATCATCTGATACAAACCTGCTGATTACAACATTGTGGATTTCCAATTGGTCCCATCCTGACCAACATGTCTTGGTTAACTCAGGCAAGTGTGAGAGGGATGTCCACTCATGCCTCTCCTTCCCATTCAGTTTTTGATCAAGTGAGTGAGGCAACTCTCTCAGTTCTTGGAGGAGCTTGGATGGAGATATAGGTTGGTAGGACAACCAAAGTAAGATAAATTACAAAAATTGATGGTAAGCCTAACTGCATCACAATAGTGTCTATCAGCAAATGTCTGGATGGAATCATCATCCATCAAATCAAAGAGTTGGGAAAGTTCTTTGTTCCTCTCTTCTAGAAAACTGACCCTGTCCTTGCTTTGAATTCTTTTATCATCAGACTCTGTGAAAAAAGCTCTTGTCTGATTGGTCTGGTATGCGAGGACTCCCTTGTCATAGAAATCCTGGGTCATCTTCTGGACCATTGTTCCTAGGACCTTTCCAGGTGGAATGACAATGGGACCGTCCTCCGGAATCCGCATTACACCATCAGATAGTTCTACGAGGTTTTTTTGCTCTTGCTTTGCCTCTATTTTTTGTTGGGTCACAGGTTAGGGTGAATGTTGCGTTTTCTGTGGGGATGTTTTCTCCGCTCACACAAGTCACACTTCCTCAAATGGGATTGCACATGAGCTGTCCACCCAGACCAATAAATAAAACCTGGCCTTCGCATTGGCCATGGTCTATTTAAATCCGTAAATGCCCTCTGAGGGGTCCACTGTGAATTTTTGCAAGTAGTTTGCTGGGAATTGTCGTCAGCAACACTATTTGCCACTTCAGAGATTTTCCATCATCTGATTCAAATCCTCTGCAGATTATACCATTGTAGATTTCCAATTGGTCCCATCCTGACCAACATGTCTTGGTTGAAGCTGGCAAGTGTGAGAGGGTTGTCCACTCGGGCCTCTTCTTCCCATTCAGTTTTTGATCAAGTGAATGAGGCAACCCTCTCAGTTCTTGGAGAAGCTTGGATGGAGATACAGGTTGGTAGGATCACCAAAGTGAGATAAGTTACAAAAATTTATGAAAAACACAAAGTTACGGCTATCACTGACAACCCTCTCAGTTCTTGGAGAAGTTACTGCTATCACTGACTAAAGTTCTATACTTTGTGGGAGGTGAGTCATCTCCCTCTGGTTCTTATACCTGTTGCCCATCATATGGCAACAAGAAGTTTTGATGGAGGACCTTAGGTGTAAGATCACTACCCATCTTCTGCATGTAGTGTACACAGGTGAATCATCCATCTTAGACAGAACCACCCACACATCTTCACACCATCTATTAGCCAGCTTATGTTTGCCTCTTAGGTGTACATACTTGACTAGAACACAGTCACATTTTGCAGGACAGATGCCTTGGCCTTTTCGTCTTAGTGTCTTTTGTTGGCACTACTGCGGGCTGCTATATTTCTCCCAACCAATTCATATTCCTCTACAAGCTGCTCATGCAGGTTCTTGACATATGCTGTTTTATCACTCTGTACTGACCACTGTAGATCAGTACCTAATGCAAGGTCAATTGATAGGCATGCTTTCCTCCCAAACATTAGGAAATACTGTGAGAAATGCATTGTGTCATGTTTGCACACATTATATGCATGTACATGTACAAGTTTACTAACATGTTGCCTCCATTCAGATTTGTCTTTATCAAAAAGGCATCCAAGCATATCTGGTAAGACATGATTGAATCTCTTGACTGGATTAGACTGGGGATGGTAAGGGGTAGTCCTTAACTTTGTGATGCCAGCCATAGCACAAAGTTCCTGTATCAGGCGAGATTTAAAATCTTGCGCTTGGTCGGTAAGGATCTTGGCAGGCCACTCGCAAGAGCATAATTATTGAAATAATTAGTCATGACCAGTACATTATCTTTATACCTCCATTGTCTGGATCAATACTCAAGAAATCAATACATAACAATACCTTTGATACCATCAACACAGGGATCTGGTAATACCTGCAGGCTGCATTGCCAAGTGGGCAGCGATGGTTAGAGGCTTAGCTTATAGCGGCCCTGACTTGCCTTGTTCTGACTGTTGGAGGTACTGTTGGAGGTTCTGTTGGGGAACATGGATGTACCCTTGCAAGAATGCTGGAAACTAGAGAGCTTTGCATGCAGATTCTAACAATTGATATTTTCGTCTTTAGGGTGAGATCCTTTAGTTTACTTTCACAAGCTGTAGTGGCTTGATGTACTTTTCCAGTGCCATAATCAGATCCAGTGGAGGATGTCTTGTTTGTGTGATATTATTAACAGTTTAATGAAGTTTATGTCCGATGGTGAACTGTCTTTATGGATACTTGAAAGTTATAAATATTTGAGTCATTAAACTTATTTAGAGATCTGAAATTAGTGAGGGATCTAAACGTGGTAGTCCACACATCTTACACACCCAATAATAACAGGAATGCTGTTCCATAATCTGAAAAAAGTTTCTAATCATTGGATGAGAAACCAGTCTTGGCAGTTGCCTGTTTCCTGTTTCATTTACCTCTAATAGCCATTCTTTTGTATGACTGTGGCTATCAAAAAAGCAAATGGCACCTGCCAGCTTATCCTCATTAGAGGTGTCTGGGATAGTATCTGCCATTATGGAAAAAACTCCAGCCTCCTTGACATCATGTCTTATTGTGGAAGAAATGACCTCGACATTCAGTTTAGCCTTTATAACTTCATTTTGCATTCCTTGAGAGTTGGCTCAAACTGTACATGTAAATCAAGAAAAGAACAGAGAGAAAAATGATATGATTTGTTCAAAGTCACAGAGAAAATTCACATGCGTATTTCATACTCAGTTGAGGTCATGAACACGAATCTATTTTGAGTGTACTTAAAAAGAAAATTGTCTCTCACCTTGTGGAAGGAAGTGGAAAAGAAATGTATACCTTTGATGTAAAATATTAATTAGAATGGAGAATAATTTCTAATATTTTTTGTTATTATTTTCTTTCATTGTCATAGTGAAATGGAAGTAAACATTTCTAAAATATTAATTGTCCCCGCCGAACGAAGTTCGCGAGGGGACTATGAAACGGGCTCCGTTCGTGTGTGCGTGTGTGTGTGTGTCCGTCCGTCCGTCCGTCCGTCCGTCTGTCCGTGTGTGCTCAAATGTTAGAAAATGCTACTTCTCCGTCATTTCTTGGCCGATTTTGATTCCGATTCTTTTATCTGATAGGGCTGGGTGGGGGCTTCCGAACTTCTACACAGAATTTTGAAATTCATTAATTATGCAAATTTATGCAAATTTATTCAAAATTGACGAAAAATGCTACTTCTCCTCTATTTCACATCGGATTTTGATTCCGATTGTTTTATCTGATAGGGCTGGGTGGGGGCTTCCAAACTTCTACACAGAATTTTGAAATTCATTATTCATGCAAATTTATGCCAATTTATTCAAAATGGCTGAAGGTTCATAATGTTTTCATGTTTTATATTTCAGTTGTATACATGCATTGTTGGTATTCTCTTCTTTTGCATGCAGTAACATTATTATTTTATTCACTAAAGTTTTTCACTGAAGTTTTAAGGTTCAGGCTAGTTAATTTCCACAGATCTGCATTTCCGGCGGGGACATTTATTACGCATTGCGTAATTTACTCATTCACTTGTTACTTGTTGATTCTGTATCCTTCTGGTACAAAGTCAATGCTAAATTTGGCTTTGTGTAGAATTTTCTGTGAAGACATGATACCCTTTTCTCAGGAGCCCAGTCTTCTCCAGTAGGGTCATGACCAGGGCATGGGCCTACCCCTCCTCGTGTCAGACGTCGAAGTGCTTCCCAGCATAGAGTTCTACATGAAGCACATAGCCTTTGTTGTCCCATAGCTCAAATTTTTTATGCCAAACCTGGTATGGCGTTTGTTAGACATGTATTGGAAGTACACAGCTCTGTTCTTCATGCTGACCATCGACCCAACAGTGATGTGCTAATATGGGATGTAGTGCCTCTTGAAGGCAAGGTTCAACTTGTCCATCACAGGCCTCATTTTCTGCTAGGGTCAATTAACGCAAAGAGCCAGTGAGGCATCACACTCCCCAAAAAAGGTGTTACTTGACTAGGCTTAGTCGACCAGTACGTATCTAGTCACTTCTTGGTAATGAGACCCATGTTTATGGATAGTCCCAAGCACTTCCTTCAACTGCATGACGTTGATTCCGTTGACAGTTCAAAGTACTTCACAAGGTCTGATTTTTGGTCGAGCACCTGTCCCGGTCCAAGATTCCTTGCCGTGAATGCTGGTCAAGTAGCCACATCACGTGGCACGTCAGGTGGTGAAACGCGAGTTGATCGAGAATCCGCTGGTGGTTCTCTCGGCCTGGGTTGGGCATGTGAACGTACGAGGCACTGCTGGGCGAGAATTTCCACCAGCTTGCGAATGTGGCGATTGGACGGCTTCATCATTGACAATGTTTAACAAATCTCCACTAACCTCGATACCTGAAAATTCCCCTCCAGAATAAGTCGACCACATCTGATGCTCCATCACTGTCGTCGTTGATACAAAATCTCTCTAATAATCCTGGATGTTGATGGTACGATGTCGACAGGGCATTATCATCCATATTTTCCTTATTTTACTCACTCACAGGTAGCTAATCTCGACCTCCACACAATACAATACAAACCGCACACATAATCACACAGCTTCCCTTGAATGAAACTCTACATGCAGATCAAACGTAAAGAAAATGTTCGGAAGATGACAAAAGAATTTTTTTTTTCATTGGTCAAAGTGTCTAGGGTTTTGATATGATGTTTTATTCATAGGTAGAATATATCACGCAATCACAGTTTGTTCTATAACTTGGTACAGTGGCATGAATGGCTGAGACCTGTCAATCAAACAGGCGGCCGTTTACACGGGCCAGAGCGAACAGGCGGGTATGAATGGGCAATGAAGTTCACCTGTAACAGAAAAAGGGTTAATGAGATTCTCCATTAGTGGATATGCTGGATATGCCAGCCGTAAATTGAGAATGGATGTTGCATTTATGATTAATTGTAAAATTGGGTGGGAAGAGGGTGGATTCTTCAAATTTTGTACAAATGTCTGAATTTGCGAACACACGTGCATAATGAACGCTACCTGTTCATCTGACGTTCATGATGAACTGGCCTAAGCTGTCCACTGTTCCTTAAAGAATAATTCACCAGTATCCTTTATGGTTACAAAAGTCTTGGTGCTGTTGGCTTAGTGCAATGATCAGAATTTGTGAACCGTCTATAACTCCAAGCTATTTGCAGGCATTCCTGAAAATAAAGAAAATTCATAGTCAATAACTGAGCCTTTCTATTACATTCATGTAAAGTTTGTAAACAGAGTATCGGGTAGTCACATGGAGATGCTTTATCCCGTGTTGGTTCGCATGCTGTCTGATCATGCAACATGCTGGGAACAAATTCTGCAGAGTTTTGGAGTCAGTGTGAATCGTGAGTTGAATATCTCAACTTTATTCATCGCAGTGTTTACAAGCAAGAATGGCCCTATAAATGGGTAAAAGTGGTTTGTTAGCAGTCTGTAGGAGAGTTCTACATTTATCCACCACACTTTTCACTCATTTCATAAAACCATTCGTTTGGAGCACGGTCCACAAGATGCCATGTCCTCCTCATCCTCTTCCTGGAGTATATCATATAGGGTGGGCAGTATAGGTAACCTGCCAAAGTGGTCTGCAGGGATGTGAGCGTAGTTCTCTCATTATAACTGAAAATGTAGACAAATTTAACCCCCCTCTCTATTATTTATAACCATTGATTCCTTTCCTCTGAATCTTCTTTTTAATAACAGTAAGTCCTTTCCTATTTAGATTTCTTTTGTTACTCAATTTATTTATTTCCACTTTTGATGAGAAGCACAACCATTAACATTCTGTGCACACTCTTCACAGAGTGAAATATATTGAAACTTTATTCCTGCACCATGTTTTTAAAGTTCAATTTCTTTTCTTTTCCATATACATTAATGTACACAATTTCATCTTTAGGAATTCCTCTAATGACCAATAATAAAAAATCTAACTACATGTATAGTTACCATACTACATGTACATGTACCTTCACTATGCCGTACTTAACATAACTGACATGACTTTTATAGATGATATTTTCATATGATATTTTCATATTAATGAACACATCGTCTAGGTTTTCTTTCCTCTAGAAAATTCCCATAACTACAAAGCATCACTTATTTCAGTCGATAGCTGAAAAAATATAAATGCTCATTATAAAGAAATAAATGACCGTATTATTTGTGAATATGGAGATTATGATGTTGTGACCTATTTTTTTTTTATTTTGTAAATTGTCAATTTTGTGTGGCATTAACCATAGTGTGCATCATTTCAAGAAGTGGTGAAAAATGCTTGAATTTAACCTGTACAATGTAAATTAAAAAACAGAAGGGTCATTCATGTGGACATTGAAGGGCTTATCTTGAAAAGGTGGGGTGGATTGTTCAGTGCACCCTTTTGAGAAAAGCACCCCCGCTTGTCTCATAAGGGTGGGTTTAGAACGGAGTGGCGCGTTAACGCACTCTTTCAAGAAAAGTGGGGGGGGGGGGCTCTTCTCGAAGGGGTGCGTTACCTAGTCTTCCACATCAGTTGTTTATAATAGAATTTAAGGAATAGAAATTCAATTGAAACAGATTGAAAATTAAATAAAACTAATTTTTACATAGTCTTGCAGATCAGTCGTTTATATGAATGAAAGTACTGAAAATTTTAAAGCAAAATAAAAAAAATAACAAGAAACACAATCAAATGATTTACTTAAATATTTAAAAATGTCAAATAAAGGTGCTTTACCTAGTCTTGCATATCAATCATTTCTTTATGAAAATAAAAAATAATGATCCATTTCTTTCTGTGTATAGAATTCATTTTTTAAAATGCAAACTAGTCTTGCATAACAGTTGTTAAAAATGAATTTACAAATAAAAATTAATCAGCATTTTTTTCTTTCATTTTAATCAGGCACATGTTAATGTATTCTTTAAGTCTTACATTGAATTTCATTTGATTAAAGAGAAAATTGAAGGAGAAAAATTGTAGGGGGTGCATATGCTGCTTTTTTTTTCATTTTGCCAAAACAAATTGAAATTATCTTTTAATGTCTATAACATCTGAAGAATTTATTCACTGGCATACATGCTATCTATAATCGTTGTAAACACATCCACACAAATTGCAATTTAAGGAAAGTTGCAGACATTTTCTCACATGATATGCTCTTCTTTAGTTCAAAATATGTAAGCATCATTTTCAGGATCAGTTAATCCAATTAAGACAATAATAAGACAAAACCAATCAACATTCACTAACACACTTTTCACCTTTCCAACAAAACTTCATTATTGTTGCTAATTAAAAAGACAAAATAATAAGTTTGATATAAAGGTCTAAACATATTTATTACTTTTCAACAAACACGTCACTAGCAAACAATAACAGTAGTAGCAATGAAGGTATTATTATATGGTGAATTCAACAGAGATGGATCCCTACATGGGTCTGTGCTGATCCTATAAAAGCTCCATCTTTTTTCTCTGAACTGGGCGTTGTGGCGTGCGCCTGTAATCCAGCTAACAGTGGAAGTTATAAACTGATTCAGTGGACCCAGGTTCAAGACTGAGTCACGTCTTTCGGATGGTGACGTTAAAGGTCGGTCCCCAGACGTAAATAATCATATCTGATTGATACACGTCTGTAAAAACCCAATTACACACACACACCCACACACACACACACACACACTCTACCCCCTCTTTCTCTCTCTTCCCCTGTCTCTCACTAATTCAAGAACCCTGAACTCTGAACTTTCATGCATCGTGAGAAAAAAATCTATGATTTTTTTTTCTTTTTTAAAGAAATATCCCATTAAATCTGTCCCCCCAAAAATGGGCACGGTATAATGATTTTAGACTTAACAAAATGTACTAAGATGAATGGAACGGCATTTTAAGTTTGATTCTGAGGAATCTAACATTCATTGCAAAGACTCTGTTGTTTAAGAAATAAATTGTCAAAATTAAAGATGAATATGAAAATTAAACGAGAACTAACTGTTTGAAGTTTGATATTTTATTAATATTGTCTGAGATTACGTGTATGAGATTTTGAAGCACCACAGTCGCCTTCTAGAAAGGCAGCAGAGCTGCCCGTTAACAAATTAGAGATACCCAACTGGGTATACATAGAAACTGCTCAACAAATAGAAGAGACAGTCATTTTAATGAAAGCATACCATATATCTTTTGGAAACAGCAGAACAATCTTGATCTGTTATTGGTTTAGAATGTCCTGAGAAAAGGTCCTTCCACCATCCATTGGCTTGTAAAAAAAATTCTGAATGTTTTTTTTTTTCATTCGACCAGCCTGCTGTCATGAAAGAATTTTTTGCAGACAAGTAAGAGTTCACTGGCAGGAAGTGTATTGTTCAAACTTACTGCATAAATTTACATTTAAGTTACAGAGCCAATGCGAATTGTTTAGTTTAGGAAACGGAAATCAAATCTATAGAAATGTAAATGCATGCTTTGGGTGTACTGTACTGGATGTTTCTTTTTGTGTATTGATTCCGGCAACCTGTTAATACAGTTTTAGCTTTGACAGTGAATTTTTCTTGCATACTTTTAATAGTTTGATGGTAATTTATTAGGCCAGGGAAATGTATAAATAGGGCTTGGCTAGGGTAACTCGAGGAGAACCACTTCAAGCCACTATAGACTATAGATCTCCGTCGAGGCAGTTAAGTTTTTTCTGAGGGTATTCCACGTCGGGACGAGAGGCGAGTCCAGCTGCCATTCGGTTCTCCCTCATCGTCGGGGCTCGATCTCGTCCGGTCAACTTTGCAGCTGTCGGAAACCACATCGCTGGTCTAGGGGGTCTGGCTGTGGACGACGCCACCTGCGGAGGCCAAGGGGCTAGAACGACCGCCATAATAGAAGAGCGTCGAACCGAGGGGCCAAGTGGGCGTGGCACAGTGCAGCCAAGCGTTCCAGCAAGACTGATGGCAAAGACGTACGAGAGCAGCCGACACCCAGTAGAATGTTCTTTGATATAAGTTAAGTTCATTCCTCTTGCAATTCTTTTAATGTATTTATTATTTACATATTGAAAGCAAAAGAGAAGTTATAATTAAATTTGGAATATAACTGTATGCCATTTGTTTCTTTCTTTTATTTGGAGTCAGTAGCAGTTTAAAAAAAAAAAAAAATCACTAACGTGACACCTGCTTGCTTCAGTATAGCCGATATTGGTAAATCACTGTTCTTTGCTGCTGATGTCGAAGCAGCTCTTGTAGAATGGGCTTTGTACTTGGCTGTGTCAATGCCCGCTGAACTCATAACATATTTTAACCAATGGGATATTGTCTGAGAAGAAACCCTTTTGTGTGGTTTCTTAAAACTGATGAACAATGTCCGTTCAGCTTCTCCGACTTTGTCCTCTTTATGTAGTACTTTAAGTATCTCACAACACAGAGCCTCCTATCTGGAGGGTAAGCATCAAGGGTTACAAATGTATCTTAGTTCTCCAGTTTAGAATGTTTTAACAGTTCTTAAAAATGAAAGGTGACTGCGCTGTTGGACAAATTCATTTTGTCCAGATGCATGAAGTGGAGTGTTTGGACACGTGCAGAGGTCAGTGCAATAATCACACATAATTTCAGCATTAACATTTTAAGAGTCAAGGAACTCGCTTGTGAAAGGGAATGTACTAGGTAATTGAAGACATCGCTGACATCCCAAATTTCTTTATATCTTGCTATGGGAGGGCGAAGTTGAAAAACGCCTCTCATGAAGCGGGGTGTCTAGCAAAACCAAAAAGGAAGATAAAGCACTCTGTGCACAATTCAAAACATTATATCCAGCAATATCATTGTAATAGAGTTTGCTGAAAGGGTACCAATCACCAAAAAATATTTTACTCTGTATGTTAGAGGTTCCATGTCATTTTACTATATTCCAAATATGGGCTTTGAATATCACTTCTATAGAGAGATATTACAAGTTTAATTATACTCCCTATAAGCATAAAAGTGACTCGTGAGTAGAGTACTCAACGCACCCGTAAGCGCTCGCCAAGGTAAGGGCTCGCGCGGAACCCAACTTGGAGGTTCGGTTACGTGCGAGCACCTTCATGTTATCCTTTATTTCCTTCATACTCCTAAACTGTTGACCTATAGAATTTCAGATAAGTTCTTTGAGGTTCATTTTATACTTCCTAGCGGTATACAAATTCTTTTTTCAGGTGGTTGGTACACTTTAAGAAGTCTAATATAGCAGTCACATCTACATTTAAGTGGTCCAAGCCAAATATTACACAGAAACTTTTCCACTTTCTCATGTACGTTGCATACTGTTTCTTTGTGGACTTGCGCCATGAAGTTGTTATCTTTATCGTTCCAGGTTGTAGATCTCTGTTCTCAAAGGGTTTGGTGATAACCTGCATTAGATAAGATCAATGCGAGAATGCAAAGGATGAGGTTCATTTGTGATAGGTTGTGTGAGGAGTGATGCACTCCTTGACAAAAACATGGGTTTTCCAGCAGTCATTTTCTTGAGAAGAGGGAACCATGACTGAGTGGGCCAATTTGGGACCACTAATATGCCTGTTGCATTGTCCTTGTTAATTTTTTGGAGGCATTTTGTGACAAGGCAAAAGGATGGAAAGGCATAGAATCCAACCCTTTCCAATTAAGGGTGAATGCATCTACTGCTACAGCTTCTGGGTTAGGCAACCATGAAACGTAATTCTCTAATTGTTTGTGGAGTCTAGAAGCAAACAGATCAATTTTGGGTAGACCAAAATAATGCACAATTTGTTGGAATGGAATTCAGCATCCATTCTGTTCTGTCATTGAAAGATCGTGACATTTTATTGGCCTGGGTACATAGTTTCCCAGGGAGGTAGGCTGCCATGACCCAAATATCTCTTTCTCTCCACCACATCCACAAGTCTCTTGTGGCCTTATTGCAATCATTTGACCTAGTGCTGCCCATGGAATTGATATAGGAAACTGCTGTGACATTGTCTACATGCACTAAGATATGTGTACTACGTAACTCTGAGCATGATTTAAGGCCCAGTAGAGCTGCTTGAGTCTCAAGGTAGTTTATTCTGTTATTCTGAGCATATAAAAGCTCGATACTGTTCCATCTGCCACCAGTACTAGTTATGAGATCTGTGGCCCCTCAAGCGATACCGCTAGCATCAGTATGAATTTTGTGTTGCCGTGTCGACTGTCTCAAAGGTGAGAATGTCAACTGCACATTGTCTAACCACCTCCACAGCTTGCTTTTGGCTTCTGGTGATATAGTCATCTTTCTATCAAAGTGACCTCTATTCTTTTTGAGTGAAACAATCTTGTCTTTCTCTAGGGCCCTGTAAAATAAGGGACCATATCTCGTGGCAGGTAGAGCAGCAACGATTTTCCCAATAACTTTGGCTACATGCCTTATGGAAGGATTTTGAGTCTGTAGCAACTGAAGACACAGGTTCTTAATGTTTTGGGCCTTTTCCTCTGGCAAGGTCATTATCATTTTCTCCATGTTGAGAATGAAACCTAAGAAGGGGATTTCTTTGCCAGGTGTAAGGACAGACTTCTCTGGATGGATTAAGAAGCCAAGATATGAGAAAATTTCTACAGCAGCCTCAACATCCAGCTCTTCAGAGACTCAAAACTACACTCAGCTCTTTGTCATCCTGCTGAAGTTCTGATAGTTGCTCAAGGTCATATGACGGGAACACACCAGGTGTCATCATCTCCAATTCTGGCTTGTTGTTGCTTCTTTCTTGTTCTATCTGTACTGGCATCACTGAGCAGTGAAGAACCTGTTCAACTATGGATTCCAAGGTATCACCACAGTCTGAATCAACTGGTCGACGTCTGAGGGCGTCAGCACACTTGTTGGTTCTTCCCGGTCGATACTTAATCTGGAGGTAAAACGGAGCTCTGTTGCTCCTAGCTTTGCAGTCTCCAGATGTGCTAGGGGGTTATGATCGGTGAGAACTTCGACCTGGCTTCCTATAAGGTACTCCTGGAACTTATCATCTATTGCCCAATTCAGGCCAAGAAGCTCTAGCTTGAAACTAGACTAATCAGGATAACTTTTCTCAGCATGGCAAAGTCCTCGGCTTGCATATACAAGTGGGTGCAGTTTCTCTTCTTCTCCATACTGTGACAAACATGCACCTAATCCCTTTAATGAGGCATCTACCTCCACCACAAACTTCTTGCCAAACTGTGGGTATCCGAGGACTTGTGTAGTCGTTAGAACATCTTTCAGCATACAAAATGCCTCATATGTTTCTTCTGTCCAAGCAAACTCTTTTGTTCGACCAGTCGTGCTTCCATTTCTCTTCTTCGACTTCTTAGAAGGACGCTGGCAATGACCAAGCAAAGCATGTA
The DNA here is from genome assembly GCA_025618425.1 of Heliocidaris tuberculata. Taxonomy (NCBI): domain Eukaryota; kingdom Metazoa; phylum Echinodermata; class Echinoidea; order Camarodonta; family Echinometridae; genus Heliocidaris; species Heliocidaris tuberculata. The sequence goes on along the minus strand of CM046832.1, from coordinate 11,051,085 downwards.
GAGGAGCAGCAATGCTTGCAAATCCTGGAACAAATCGATGATAATAGGATGCGAGTCCAAGAAAGGACCTCAACTCCGCAGCTGTCTTCGGTGTAGACCATGTCTTGATAGTCTCGATCTTCTTAGGGTCAACTGCTATGCCTGAGGCAGTGACAACATGTCCGAGATGGTGAACTTCTTGTTGAAGAAACTGACATTTCTTACCCTTTAGCTTCAGGCCGTACTCTGTTAGACGATTAAATACCACTTCCAGTCGAGTTAAGTGTTCCTCCAGTGTACTTGAAAAGATCAGAATATTATCGAGATAGATCACTAACTGTGTCAGGTTGAGATCTCCTTACACCAGCTCCATTATCCTCTGAAAGGTATTTGGGCTGTTCACCAATCCTTGGGGCATTCTCAGGAACTCAAACAAACCCTATGGATCTCTGAAGGCGGTCTTCTCAATTGAGTGCTCATCCATTGCTATCTGAAAATAGCCGTTTGCAAGGTCAAGAGAACTAAAGAACTTAGCTCCTCCGAGGGCTTCCAGGGTTTCCTCAATCCTTGGAAGGGGGAAGGAATTCCATATTGTCCTAGTATTCAGCTGTTGATAGTCGATGCATACTCTCATCGACCCATCCTTCTTACGAACTGGTACCACCGGGCTCGCATAGGGACTGCTTGATTGTTGGATAATTCCTTTCTCTAGCATTTCTTGTAGTAGAGATTTCAGCTCTGGGATGTGATTTGGGGAACTCGACGATAGGGCAGTCGGATAGGCGGTCCTTCCAATGTTCGGATTTGATGTGGGATTACTGTACAGTTTCCTAGGTCCATTTGGGTTGCTTGTGTGAAATAGTAGTAGTCAATTCCCTATAATATTCTATAATTCTTGCAGCCCTCGGGCCATGATTACCAAGTGCCAGGCTTTATTTGTCAAATAAAACCCAAATCAGATTTAATATCTTTCCAGGTGGCTTTAGTTTGATAGCCACATTCATCACATAATTACAAAGGCTGACAGAGTTGTTGGTCTGATTAGATGTTCCTGTCTATATTTAGATGAGCACATATTTTTAGGACTATTCAATGCTCTTGTTCAGCCACATCTTGAGCATGCTCAATCTTCATCTGTTTGGTGCCCTTGTTTATAGATGCCTTGGAGAATGTGCAGAGGAGGGCCACTCGGCTTGTTCCTTCTTAGTATGAAGAAAGTATGTAAACTAAAACTGCCTACCCTGGTTTATAGACGAGCTCTTGGTGATATGATTGAGACTTTTAAAATGATCAAAATATATGATCCGAGTGTAATGCCTCTTTTTGAGCTCAACAATTCCAGTGCTAGGGGTAATAGTTTTAAGCTAAGCAAAAGTAGAGCTAAAAAGAGTATATGTAGCAATTTCTTTTCCATGAGAGTGGTAAATATGTGGTACAGCCTCCCAAACTATGTTGTGGAGGCTGATAGTTTCATACATTTTGAAAAAACTAGATGTTCTGGCACAATGCCAAATATAAATTCAATTACATGGAGCAGCTTTCCCAAACCATGTCAATACTGCCGAGTCCTATCAGGCAACCAGGATCTGGACATAGAGGCATCACTACCTGCGTCTAGAACTCCACCTTAAGTAACCTTAAGTAATCTCCTCATACTATAGACCTAATCTATAATTTAAATACATTTTAAATAGATGACTGAAACTGAGCTGACAGTCCTCATCGTGAAATAATATTTCAGCCATCTCTCGGCAACCCTGTACAGCCTCTCGTCTACCTAGTACTAGCAAGGAGGTACTAGTTAAATAGTACCTCCTTGGTACTAGTACCTTTGTCCTACTCTGTCACACTGACAATAGCTACATTCATACAAGACTTGTGCTTTCGAAACTTTAAGTTGGCGAAACTTTAAGTTAACGAAACCATGACTCCCTAACCGCAATGAGGGTTCACACGAGCCCGAAACTACAAGCCGAGCGATCGTCGTGGTTAACCCCGGAAGTAGATAATACCGATTGTGTGTACAGTACACATACAGATCCTGTGTTCATAATTTGCGTGAAGGGTATGACCCAGAAGTGTAACATGAACAGCGAGGTCATCGCTAACGATGACGCTTGCGAAACTTAACGTTTGTTCTGTCCACCCTGTCCGAAACTGCGACGGAGGACCACCCACTGCTCGTGGTTTCAGCGTTAACCACATGCTTGCTTGTGGTTCTAGAACTACAAGTAAACTTGAATTTTCGAAACTATGAGTCCATCCATACGGTCTGAAACTACAAGATAACTACAAGTTAACTTAAAGTTTAGGTCCCATCGTGTGAACGTAACTAATGTCAATGCACAGTGTGTAGTCATGGTCCCTGTTGGCGTTGAAAAAATAAACACTCAAACTGCAGCCTAGCTGCTAGCTGGTGTACCACGGTCACACAACTCACATAAATTACTTATGCTGGCAGTAAACTTACTTGTTATTATACTATCATTCTCACTCTCTCTCTGGCTTCAGAGTTGAAGTTTCAGGTCAAGGCTATGTCACAGGCAAAGCTACCATCCATTGGCTCCAAAACGTTGAGATCAGACTGGCGAGGTATTTTCTTTGTCAGCTCAGCATGACTCCCAGGCGACGCACCGTACGTCACCATTAAACCCTCATAGAGACGCGCGCGGATGCTCACGCGATTGTTTCCCGTGGTCTACATATTCAGATCACATTCCCCCCCCGACTTTAAGACCGCGTTACCCCCGACTTTAAGACCGCGTTACCTCCTCGGAGTTAGGACCAGGATCCCTAAATTTGTGGGTCCTTTAAAGTTCCTAGAAGAGGGAACGACTTTGTTAGTACACCACCGCTCCTTTGCTATTAGTAAGAATGTAAGACACTCCTTTAATATTGAGTTGTCCGGAGTCTCAAGGATTAACATATTAACATGTCATAAGTCTAAAAATGTCCTACGTTTAATAAAAAGATAACTAATCAGCTTCTCGAGTAAAAGGTCAAGGGGTATCTTATCAATGTGACTTTTAGAATAAATGTTTTAATCAAACCAAAACTGGTCACATGATAAGCTTGATGCTAATACAGAGACTACTGGGGATCCAGCACCCAAATATTGTTAACTTCAAATGTTTAATTTCCAGTGTTAAGTTTAACTTGAACAAGGAAATATCAAAATTGTTAAGAAAGCTGTCAAAGTCACATACAATGTTGACTTTCACAAATAGATTATAAATATACATTCATGCAAATAAACTATCTGCATGTTTGCAGTAGGAAGTCCTATTTACTTCCAAAACACAATATAGATTGCAGATTTTGCAATAAGAAGTCACATTTGTCAACTTCTGAAAAACAATGTATCATATAAACAATCTGCATGTTTGCAGTAGGAAGTCCTATTTACTCCCAAAACACAATATAGATATAGATTGCAGATTTTGCAGTAAGAAGTCACACTTGTCAACTTCTGAAAACAATGTATCATACAAAAGGCAAACTCAAGATATATACTTGTACATACATGTATACAAGCAAACTGATATCTAGTGTGTGGGCAGGCCATAATACAACTTTAGACCATTATGACGCGTTGCCTCGATGACCTTTTCGACAGGTTCATCCCAGATACGAGCTACAACATGAGCGACCTCTCCCAGATGTTCAGGAGTATTCACTCGCACTTTTGGTCTAACAGAAAGATATGGAGAATCTGTCTCCAGAAGCATGTGCTCAAGAGGGCATGAACGCAACGCGCAAATCTGGTCCGGGTTGAAAGTTTTCACCAAGCCTGAAAAGCTGACATAGCAATTCAGGAAATGTGACAACCACTCTTGCATAGTGTCTGTGTTCCCAGAGAAACTGAAGATGGATGCGCTGATACATCGAGCAATGCAATTTGACCTGCTTGAATACCATGCGATGGACTTCGCGTGTAAGTCCGGGGTCAGAATGAGGCCCTCTTATATGCATAATAGGAACATACCCGGGAGTGCCTACGCTTAAAATCCGGTCAAGCAAACGCCACTGTGCATTCCAAGTCTCTGGGTCCTGAGTATAGTCTAAACCAACCTCACTGATTCCTGAGATCTTACGGGATGACAGAGCTAACTCCAAAAATGCCCAATCAGAAGCAGTGTAAGTGCATGCGCGCTTGGGATGAATCCCAATAGCCAGATGCCATAGATGTTGCAGCATAAACGGCATTGTAGAGTAGGTCTCTTGGTCGCAGTAATTCAGGACACCCCCTTCCTCAGTAACCGGAGAATTAGATGGAACTGTTGGAATACAACGCAAATGTGAATCCATACGATCTTTGTGGAAATGTGCATCAAATATGTGTATGGGTGCAACAAAAGTTGCAGGTGGAGCAGTTGGCGCTGTAACTGACTGTGAGATGGCGACTGGATCCTGAATCCCCCTACATGTATGGGGCTCTGATCCACTAAGGACAGACATCACTGGAATGGACTGTGACGATGTAACAGTTGGAACCGGAATCCCTGCAAGGGGCTCTGATCCAACTGGGACGGATGAAAACCGCATCTTGAAAAGCGTCTGCTTTGCACTTGGCAATTGGCCTACCAAAAACAGCAGTGGGCGCCAATGAATAAGCACAGCAGGGGAGTTTGGTGGATTCAATTGAAACTTCCTTGGCAGAGGCCATCCATGTTTTGGAGAAAAGGCCTTCATCTCTGCCATCATTTCTACCGAAATGAGGGTGGTAACTGGTGTAGTCCACCGCTTCTTCAAAAACTCGAAAAGAGCCACCAAACTATTCACCTGCAACTCTTTTGCTAAAAATAGCAAAGCTTTTGCACGTACTGGGTGCATCTCAAACCACTTCGTGGATGAGTCCAAATGAAAGCACATGGTGGAGCATGCGCTCTAAGTTTATCCCTCCGCATGGTCATAACACACCCATTAAAAGGACAAGTGTAATTATGCTTCCGAATCTGTTTCTTTACTCTGAGCTTCCCCGGAGAAGCTGCAGTTCCGGCAATTGGAACATCTGAACCCGACTCGGTAGTATGGGTGACACCTGAAAGTGTTCTTGTAACTGATTCAGATTTAAGAGTCGGAGAGACACTCAAAAGTGTTCTTGGAACGACACTCGGAAGTGTTCTTGGATCAATATTGCTCGCGCCGGGAGTCGTGACTGAGTGAGGCTCTGAAGCCACACCAGCATCTGTCTCCATGACCACCTCAGGAATCTTCGTAGTATCCATCCTGAAATGAGAAAGAAAATGCTGCTCTTATACCTGGAGGGTTGCTTATGCAGCCTAACAGTTACAAAGGACACATTTATACTTATGTGCATTACCCATGTCTTCTTGGTCAACTGAAACAAAAAGTACCTGGTAACCATCCAAACCATAATCCTCCTTAAGCTTACAAACAGGACATTTATACTTAGCCATGGCCTCTCCTTCTCCTTAAGTGATCCTGACAAATTGCCCATGATACCAGTCAAAACAATAGTTGCATCGGATCATGAAACTGCCGTCATCTAGTTGATGACAGAGACAATATCTCTCTTGCCGATTTCCCTTGTGGGATAATAACGGAACTGGACTATTGTCTTTGCAAGCTTTCAGTCGGTCATGATTCACTACATATGTGGAACGATGGTGAGCCACTTAATATAAATAGGGAGTAAACTTATGAATGATTATTGCTGGTCCTTTCCAAGGAGCCTTCAATTTCCTACCTTTGCCTGTTTGTGCGGCTGCATTCAGAATGTACACCCTATCTCCTATCTCAAAAGAGTTCTGCCTTACTTTAAGGTCATAATCTCTTTTTCGTAAGTTCACAACCGACTGAAGCTTGTCGCGTGCCACTTCATGAGCTCTCTCCAAGGATTCCCTCAAGGAAGCACAATATTGATCGGGAAGCATTGGCTTAACTGCTTGGGGTAAAGGAAAGACTAGGTCTACCGATTGGTTTACCTCCCTACCCAACATCATCATGTTAGGAGTAAAACCTGTACTCCTAGTGGACCTAACCGCCCCTGCTAACTGTGGTACGTAGAAATCCCCCTCTGCTGGTGTTGAATTCATGAAACATATGATAGCATCCATCAGAGTCCTATTGTATCTTTCTACTTGACTGTTAGCAGAAGGTCTATTGGGCGTTGTACGTGCCTTATGTATGTGCAAAACTTTACACATTGAAACAAAAAGATTACTCTCAAAATTACGACCCCGGTCAGTAAATATTTGTAAAGGGCAACCAAAACGACAAAAGAATTCATTAACTGCTGCTCTTGCAGTGATTTCTTCAGTTTGTAAAGGAAGAGAGATACAATCTACCCACTTGGTAAATTGATCCACAATAACCAAAATATATGAATTACCGTGTTTTGTCTTAGGTAGAGGCCCTAGAAAAACTAAATGTACCCTTTCCATTGGCACCCCTGCGTGATAGATTACCATAGGGTAACGCCCCTTCCATCCCGGCTTCTTATTGAGGTTACATACTGCACACCTAGCAACATAAGCTTGGACATCTAGGGTCGTACCCTACCAATAGTACTTCACTTTAAGTTTGGCCAATGTCCAGTCCACCCCAGCATGACCAGCTAATGGTACATCATGATTAAGACTAAGAATGGATTCTTGCAAATTCTGGGGCACCACTATCCTCTCAGATGGTTCTCCCTTCCTCCACAAAATCCCATCCTTCAAATAAAAGTTATCTCTACCTATCCATAGGGCCTTTTCACTTGGACCCCATAACATAATTGTCTCTTCATCGGGTATGGTTTGGTCCTTCAACCATTGCCTTAAATGAAGTAAGCAAGGATCATTGGTCTGTTCCTCCAAGAACTTAGAATACAAATCAATATTCGAAGAATTTATGGAGATTCAATTAACTTGATGATCCCCTACTCCCTCTTTTTCAATTTTTGGGTGACTTTCCCTCTCTACAAAAAATTGTGGTTTACTTTCCCTTTCAACCAAAATCTGTGGGTCACTTTCCCCTAACAAAACATCCATGTGAGTGACACACATGTCAGAAGATTTGTCCTCACTAACAGGTTTCTGTTTACTTAAAGGGACTACATTATCAATTATATGTGCAAAAACAGACCAATTCCTGTGGACACGTTCACAGTAATTGCAGCCTTCACATGGAAGGTCTGATGGGACCACACCCAACATATAATTCTCACAAGTAACATCTTTATGGTCTGGTCTACGAGAAAGTGCATCTGCATTGACATGTTTCCTACCTAGTCTATTAAATCATATTGACTGAGCACTTCTAGCCAGCACGCTAATTGACCATGTGGTTCCCGGAAATTTAGTAACCACCTCAAACTATCGTGGTCAGTCTTAACCTTGAAAGGTTTTCCCAAAAGAAAATGATGATATTGCTGTAAATTTTACTACAGCTAATAATTCCTTGCTTGTTACACAATACCTTCTTTGCTCAGGAGACAAACTTAGGCTACCATAAGCTACAGCATGTTCCACACCATTTTGGACCTGAATAAGTTCAGCTCCAATAGCGGAATGAGACACATCTGTATCTAAAATAAAAGAATCATAGGAATTTGGCAAAGCTAAAACCGGAGCTGTAGTCAAAGCTTGCTTGATTCGTTCAAACGCTAACTCATGCTGCTGTTCCCAAACAAAAGTACGCTTTTTGCTTGTAAGCGTGTATAATGGATCAGCTAATTCAGCGCAATTCTTCAAGAAAAGCCTATGATAATTAACTAAACCTAGAAACTGTTGTACCTCCTGGGTACTAGTAGGCGTTGGCCAATCTAATATTGCACTGATATGTTGTGGCTTCAAGTGTAAGCCTTGGGAGTCAACCTCGCGACCTAGAAATTCAACGCATTGTTGAAATAAACGACATTTCTTTGCCTTGAGTTTGAGGCCATACTTCTGGAACCGACTCAAGACTAACTTAAGATTATCTAAATGATTCTCAAAAGAATGGCCTAACACAATTACATCATCTAAGATATGTCCCAGTTTAAACTGCTCAATATCAAATTCATAACCCTAGAGAAAGCTGGGGCATTACAAAGTCCAAACCCCATTCTAACAAATTGAAATAAACCATACTTGGTGATAAAAGCCGTTTTTTCCCTGTCTTTTTCACTAACATGGACTTGCCAATAGGTGGCATTGGCATCAAGTTTAGAAAACCACTGATTACCTCCTAAGGTCTCTAGACATTCCTCTATGCTGGGTAGAGGATAGACATCCTTTTTGGTTACATCATTAAGTTTTCTATAATCTATGCACCATCTTACACCGCCATTGCGTTTCCTAACTAAAACAGGAGGTGCAGCCCACTCCGAAGCGAACTGTTGGGACTTGTCTAAATGAATGCAAGATTCTTCCCATAGAGCTTGTAAATGAGGGGGAACTGCTAATTCATCCATTGTCATGGCCCTTACATGTATGTCTTTCTTGTTATGTTCTCCCAGTTCAGAAACTAAATAAGCCTCTCCTACATTCATATTCCCCTTTAATGAAATTGGGGCATCAGTGGGATTCAAAACAAATATTTTTTTTCTTTTACCCCATACAGGGAACTTTATTCCCACAATTAAAATCACAATTATAGACACATAAATAAATTACATAGGAACATTACCTCAACATATTCATTAAACATTCCACTTTCTTGTCATTTCTCCCTTTTGTAACACTGTTTAAATAAAACTTCAATTCATATTTCCAATCTTTCAAAAGAACTCTAGCATTTACATTCCTACTCTTTTTCAAGTACTTAACATGATTTTTGTAAATGACATATTCAGCAAAATTAATCATAACATTTATCAAAAGATTTTCTGGTTTTTCTATGTCATATCCAATTACCATAATCTTTTCATTCATATTGATGTCTAAACCACAAAAATGAAATATCAAATGCATTACAATTTTCCAGAATACAGTTACATTTTTACATGCTAGCATCAAATGATGTGTTGTTTCAATAACTTTACAATCTTCACAAAAACCATTATCTATTATTTTCCATCTATACAGGTTGTATCTTGATGGCATAATCATATGCAAGAGTTTAAAGTTCAACTGTTTAATTTTATTATGTCGTATTTCGTGGAATTTAAACATCAAAACCGAATCCCAATTATAATTGGAAGGTAACACCAGCCGCTGTTGCCAGAAGTTAAAAACTGGTGAATTAATTTGCTTTGTCCCTACAAACAACGAATAAAAATGTTTTGCTTTTAGACTTGAAATGTTTAAGTTATCACCAGTTGATATTTGTATAATGCTGGGTTCTTGTGGCTGACATAAATCTTCTTCTCTCGTACGTAATTTATCTAACCATGATTTCGGAAATGATTTCTTAAGTTTTAAAAGCTTAAAAGAAAATAGAAATTTGGGTAAGTTATATAAACAACACATATGATTTACATCATTCCAGTGTCCTTGACGTAACACATGTTTCACTTTTAAAATTCCTACTTTTTCCCATGACTTGAAAAAAAGCATCCGATTATGACAAATAATGTTGCTGTTATTCCAAAGTATCTTGTTTTCGATATTTTCAACTTTAGTAGTTTTCACATATTTCAGGACTGACCAAGTACAGAGCAGATCAAAGTAAAAGTACGGAACATTAGCCTTTTGGCATATTATTTTCATATCTCGCTTATTACAATTAAACTGAAAACATAATTGTATCCCTCCTACCTTGTTTAGCCAGTAAGAAAATAAAATTTTCCAGAGAGCATTCCCCATAGTAAAAAATCTACTTATCCATGAAAGTCTCAAAGAATCGATTTTTGCTTGCACATCAATCATACCTAAACCCCCTTTGGTGACTTTATTTATACATACATTTCTTTTTATTCTTTCTTTTTTTGAACCCCATAGAAAAGAGAAAATCAATTTATTTATTATCTTAACAACATTATGTGGTGCTGGGACAGCAGTTGCAACATATGTGATCTGCGACGCTACTAAAAGTTTTACTACTACGACTTTCCCATAATATGTTAGATTACGCATCTTCCACATATCTAGAATGTTTTTTATTTTCTTAACTATTCGATCCCAATTCAAATCTTCCACTTCCTTAACACCTTTCCCAACATAGACCCCTAGACATTTAACAGGCTCCTTTGAAAAACGCATCCCATGCCATTCATTTACTATTAGATCGTGCACTAGACACATGATTTTCGATTTCTCCAAATTTACAGAAACACCAGAAAATTTACCAAAACATTCAACCTCTCACATAACAAGGTCCACTGATCTCAAAGAATCCACAAAGAATATGGTATCATCAGCGTATTGCATGATCTTGATTTCTTTTTTATCTTCCATAATACGTTGACTCGAAATACATATACCTTGTATATTTCTATTTTGTTTCACCCTTGCGGCTAACACCTCAACAACTATTACAGATAATAAAGCAGAGAGCGGGCATCCTTGTCGCACCCCCTTCTGGATAGAAAATGATTCTGAAAGCCAACCATAATTCAAAACTTTTCCACTTGCAACTTTATACAAAGTTCGAATCCATGAAATAAATGTACTTTTAAATCCAAAATTTTCAAGCGTCTTAAACAAATACGAATGACTCACGTTATCAAACGCTTGTTTAAAATCAATAAACATAAGAAACCCTGGAACATATTAAAAAACACAATAATCAATGACGTCCTGTACAAGACGTACATTTTCATTCGCCATGCGACCCTTCATAAAACCGGCTTGGTCGGATGACACAATGGTACCTATCACGTCTTTTAATCTCTGCGACAGAGCATGAGCTGCAATTTTGTAATCTATGTTTAGTAAGGATATAGGTCGCCAATTAATCAAACAAGTCTTAGGACCCTTTTTATATAACAGCGTAAGAATTGCTTGCTGTTGTGACCATGACAACTGTTGATTAAGGAACCCTTCGTTTAGACTACCCACAACAAGTTTTTTTGATCTCTTCCCAAAAGCACCTGTAGAATTCAACAGTAAGTCCGTCGCTACCTGGCGACTTATTAATATTCATGACCTTTAACGCACTCCAACATTCTTCTTCTGAAAGTAAACCTTCACAACTATCTGCCTCTTCCTCGGACAGAAAGTTCAACTCAAGATTACCAAATAATTCATTAAAGTTTTCCTTTTCCTTTTCATCATTAGAGAGTTTAGAATATAAATCAGTATAGTATCCATGTATATGTTGTAATATATTATCTTTATGAACTTTCCCATTAACTTCAACACAGTCTATCTCTTTCTTTTTGCTATTTCTCTTTTCCAATTGTAAAAAGTATTTTGTTGACTTTTCGCCCTTTTCCATTCATCGTTCCCTAGACCGAATAAAAGCACCTTTACATTTATAAGTGTACCATCTATCAATTTCGTGTTGTATTCTCTTCCTTTTATCAATCGTCTCTGCAGATGCAATACTTTCATCCTCTTCACACAGAGTCTTATTAACATTTTCTAGTTGTTCAATATAAAATTTGTTCTTTCTACTTCTATCTACTGCATATTTAATACTATATTCTTTTATTTTTATTTTACATAATTCCCACTGCATTTGCAAACGCATATTTCCATATTCCAACCTCACCTTTCGAATAACACCTTTCATATTTTCTTTAAATGTACTATCTTCAAGTAGAGAACAGTTAAATTTCCACACCCCTTTACCACGTTTACCTTCCTTCATTTTAATTTTCAAAGAAACTGCATTATGGTCACACCTTAGGGCGGGCCGTATATCGGTAGAGAAAACCATTGGTACACAAGCCACTGGAACCAACCAATAGTCTAATCTTGAATATATCTGTAAAGAGGCTTGCCTCCGTGTAAACTGTCTTTTCTCAGGATTGAATTTCCTCCACACATCAACCAGATTATGTTTTTGCTGAAAATTCTTAAAGTTTGGTTTTGGTACATAAACATTAGAAATTCCATATGTGTCTAACTTTCTATTCTGGACACAATTATAATCTCCACCAACAAGTAGAATATCTTTAGTTCGTTTAAACTTACTCACCCACTTATTCAGTGATTTGTAAAATTCTTCCTTCTGTGAGCCCTTTGTGGGGGCATAAACATTTACACAAAAATATGACTTTTCATAGATTGAAAACTGAACTGCAATAATCCTTCCATCTCCTCTAGAAAAGAATTCAACAGAGTCAAGTGGTAGATCATTAGAAACCAAAACTGCGACCCCTTTCGAATGATTAGTCCCGTTATTAAAATAACATTGACCATTCCACTCTGTCTGTATAATGGACTCCATGTCACCAGTTAGAAATGTTTCCTGTAGGAAAACAATATCACTTTTCTGATAATTTAACCAGCGAAATATTTTACTTCGTTTCATTTTGTCTCGAATACCCCTCACATTTAGGGTTATAAGGTGTAACTTTGAATCAGTCTTCATAATACATTTTTGAGCTTCGCTTACTCCCAGCGTGATGTGACTGGGGTGATGCAACAGGGTGATGAACTTTTACAAGGTCATACGATAAATGCAACACAATAGCGAACAACATCTTGCTGGACATGCACCACATTTTATCATAACATTTTTTCTTACTAACCATTCCTTCCATCAAATTCACTTTTACTTTCATCATTATTTATCTGCTTCAACTCTTACTTTTTCTTGCTCGATCCTTTCCGTTTTCTCTTAGCAGGTTTTCGACCTTTTGAAGAGGTCTTCGAAGGAGTTTCAGCCGGCAACGTGGAATCCTCACTTACGCTGTCATTATCGCTTTCGCTATTGCTGCTGCTCACCAGTGCGTCTTCTTCGCTGTTGTTTACACGTCTTTTGTCAAGTCGTTGCGCTGTGTTTTCGATCGCTCCATCAGACGCATACGATGTCGTTGGACGATCTCCGACTTTACATGTTAGATGCGAAGCACTGCTGTTAGTGACTGCGTTTGGATGCGTTTTCGTCATGAAATCCGCTAAGCTTGTTTGGCGTTTCGCTTCTTGTTGACTAAAAGGCATCTCTTTGCGAGCGTTGACTTCTGTAGGAGACGATGTATCGCTTGTTGTCAAGTTGTTACGTAACACTTCGGTATGCTCGTTGTCAGGCCAAGCGCTTCTCATGTGCCCAGACTTATTACACCTGATGCATTTGACCTCACCTATACAGGTGGACACATGATGACCAACCTCTAGGCATTTGGAGCATTTCACTAGCCCGCGAGTGGATTGTTGAGGTTGACTGTCATGGTATACTCTGCCTGTAAAAAGATTGCCAAATGTAATCTTCCTTGGTAGGGGGTGGGTTGGCGGAGTAATGTAGAGGTTTCTGTCCCCATTCAAGCAATTGGTCAACTGACCATTTACGCGTAACTTTTGTCGATAGATTTCCCCTTTGATTTCATGCTTTCGAGCTAGGATCTCTCCTCTAATGACGTCATCGCTGAGAGACAAAGGGATTCAAAACAAATATATCAGAACTAGATTCCCCAGAATGTAGAGTGCGGGGAACCAAAACGGGCAAACTAGGGTCCGCTTCAATTAATGTTAGACCCTTAATCTCCGCATCTAGAATGCATCGCACTCGAGCAGCTGACCAGGGAGGCACTAAAGTGGTCCCATACAGCCGTACAGGATAGCACCGATGGTCACGCTCGCGTCCGAAATTCATATCCCTGCCTGCAGCATTCAGAGTTATTGATTGAATTACAGGAGGTGGGGTGTTCAGTTTTGCTATTTCCCTATCGGAAACTATTGTTACTTCCGCGGCAGTATCAACAGTTGCACAAATTGACATACCATCAACTAAAATTGGTACGGAGACACTAGAGGAAGATATAAGTTGACAAACTATCACTTCGTCATCTTCTGTCTTTTCTACCTTGGCCCTTAATTCCAATCCCTCTTCAATATTAGGGCTTGAACTAGTTGCTTCCGGGAAAATAGACTCTCCCTCTAATTCTCTCTTCACAACTTCTAGTTTTGCCTCTACATGTACTTCGGAAATTAATCTACCTACCTTTAAGGAGTTTCGGTCTCCTTCTGTTCGGGTTGAAGTTCGGCCACTGTCTCTAACCCTGTGAAGTCTGGGTCACACTTAACAAATGATACACTCTTGGGGGAATTCAATGGACAATTTGCTTTGAAATGACCCCCCTGACCACATCTATAACACTTATCTGACTTCAGTGCTGAACGGGATGGAGACTTAGTTCCTAGTTGGGGACTGGGAGAATTTGCTATAGAGCTTTTAACCACCAACGCAGAAAAAGCATTCACTACATTAGTGAGTTTACTAACAGAGGTCTGCATATCCGATAAACAAGTTTCCAAATTGCCTACCTTCTGTTCTAACCCCTCAAGTCGTTCCCCATGGGATTCAACATTGTTGTTTCCACTGAACCATGCTTAGAGCTTTCTCTAGAGTTGGCAGTTGCATATTCAAGGCCCACTGCCCCGCCTCTTTGTCCCTACACCCTTGACAAAAACGGATAATGCATTGTTGTTCTATGAACATTTCAGGTAATTCTGAATAGCCCAGGGTTGCAAGATGGGCAACACGGTCCGCCCACTCTACAATATCTTCATCATAAGCTTGTTTGGCATATTGGAACTCAATCTGAGAAGTCTCTGGCAACTCCTGTACCCCAAACCTACAGTCTAACTTAGAAATTAAATCAAAATAATCTATGTTAGGATCTCATTTGGTTAAGGCAGCATAAACCTCACTTGCCCTCCCTTGCAGACACCAACAAAGATTGTTAAGCCTCTGCACTCCGTCAGCATATTTATTAAATTTCTGGGTGAAAGCCATCCAGCTACCTTTACCGTCATACGAGATGGTCTTTGGGATGTTAGTGGGTACCCTTCCTTCTCTATCCCATGCTGAGGAAAACTCCCCACTACTACGGAATTTATTTCCTGCACTACTAGTCCTGACAGAACCAGATTTAGCGCCCTCCCTAACACCGGCCCCAGTACGTGTTCCAACACTTCCATAACTTTTCTTGGATGATGGAAATTGGAATCTAGTACTATTTCCATTATCTTCCCCATTATCACTAATCCTAACAGTTTCAGCCTCACCAGAAACCTTTACCGGACTGTAATAAAGTGGGCTGCTGAACAGCAGGGACTGGACTACCAGTGGGAATACGTTGAATTGGAGGGGGAAAAGCCTCATGAGGATATGGGGTGGGTACACCATTATCAGTGGATAATTGTCTCAAACGGTGAGCAGCAGTGAAGTCAAAAACCTCATGCAAATTCAGCCCACGAAGGGTCTGGATATCTCCCAATTTGCCTGGTGTCAATTTGCCATCATACTCTATCCTACGTTGAAGTATACAATAGGCGGTCCTCTCCCCAATCCCTGGCACTAAATGTAAGTCATCCTCAGAACAGACATTTATCTTGATTCTATCCATTTAGTACCCAATTTGAATATTTACCAGGTATCTGGTGGTTTCCTATCCACAAATCCTTATAAGAAAGCTAAATACTATCTTCTATCAACTTATTACTTATCTACACAAATACTTACCTACAAACAAGCAGTGCAATTTATTATCAGCTTTATTATTAAAAAGCACTACTGAACCAAAATTGATAAAGCTGATAGGTTGAAAAATAAATCCTAAATGTCACTAACCTGAATGTAATTACCAGTTATTATCAATAGTAAACTCACACCATGTGATAATCATTGTTAGACAGTAACTATCAAAATCAATCCGTAAAGCACTCTATAATGAACAATCATTCCTAAAATGTGAGATCTTATCACAAAAAATAATTTTTGTAGACTGAGCAGAATATTTTCTAATTGTCAACGAAATTGAGATCACTTCTGAACTGTTAAGTATCAGTTAGTGATAGGGTAGCATGTGCCGTGTCCCCTGTCCAAAAATTATCTGTCGATTTAAACAATTCAAAAATTATTTAAAAATTGCAAATTCTAAAATTCCACGCTGGAAGGAATTCACTCTACCATTATATAATGAAAGAAATGTCACTATGAGAGTAGCTTTTATTGTCCTCCTTTATTTGTCAAGCTTTCGATCAATGATCTTCGTCAGGACTGTATAAAAACACACTTTGTGATTTTTTGTAGTCAAATGCCTTGCGTAGTCGGAAGACTAGCAATAATAGGTAGATAAGTAGATTTATCTAGCAAATAATAAAATCAATTCTGATTTTACTGACTGTTGGAATTGTTATTTTATGCAGAACAATTTATTTCACATCAATCACAGGTCTCAAGTATTAACAAAACATGAAATTTAGTCCTCCACCCCATGAATAAAATAGTATTAGGTGATTTATTAGTGTTTTGACTCATCACTGTCACATTACATTTTCACTGACCTATCCACTTTATTCCATCCAATTTGATTTACATGTAATTATTTTCTTTCTAAATAATGATACAAACAACTGAAATACCAAAAGATACAACGTAATCACTTAATCAATATGCTTATGTTAAAAAAGTGAATAGCCTTAAAGGGCAATCCAACCTTTGTTAAAAGCTGATTTGTGTGAAAGAAATATAAACAGGATGGTGATAGTTTGATAGAAATGGGACAAAAAATAAGAAAGTTATGAATGCTGGAAAAATGAGATCACTGCATATACATGCGAATCTCAAATTGGAAGTTTGGAGAATCGATTGTGATGTATTCATGGTCAACCCACCTATTTTTTGTACAGCAAAATGTCATTAAATTTGGTTTTCTCCTGAGCTCCTTTTCCCTCAGGGCAGTTACTCGAAATACGTGTGCTGTATATTGTAGATAGCTTGTTGTTATAGGTCCTCCTAAAAGAATAAGATCCTACTGAGTTATACATTTTGAAAAATGGACATTTTAGTAATTTTGTGTGTTCGAGTGAAAGGGAAAGTTGACCACCGCTACATCACAGTGACCGTACCGATATGGCCAATTTGAAATTCCCATATGTATACTGATTACAACTTTTAAAAAATCATAACTTTCTTATTGTTAGTCTGATTTCATGCAAACTTTCACCAATCTACTTCTCTGTTTTTTCTGCTTTCACACAAATCAAATTATTACAAAGGTTGGATTGCCTTTTAATATGTAGATGGTTAGGGAGTCCATAGAGTAGAGGGTGTCTGTGCCTACTAAAAGTGTAGACACTTGGTCCTCTAAATTTCTTTGTCAGTTAGGATAAAAGATTTGTATGAAATTTGTAAAGAATAATCATGTTTTTTCTCTAATCCGATCATTTATATTGAAGGGAGATTCTGTAATCAAGACGTAGAGTTTAAATGAACCATTGTGTTGACCAGTTCAAGAAAGGCAGTTCAATACTCCTAGGGTTTCAGATTTCTTTTCTTCCAGAATTATTCCTCTTTTCCCTTCTTAAAACAGAATTGTTGAGATGAGATTTGACACCCCAGTGCAGTAAAGAAGTCAGATCTAAGTTTGTTTGCTCCCAGATCAAGTCAACATGATCTGGAACTCAATAAAAAGTCTTGATTGCATTTGGGAATGGTATGAATGAATTGCGCTGGGTGACTCACTTCTCTAGGTTCTAGTGGGACAAAGGTCTTTTTCTCCTTTTCTCATTGATGGGAAAACAGTGGTCTTTAATCTAGGAGGAATATTCAGAGTCTCGTTAATACAAGCTTTGCTACTGGTGAGATACTTCCACACAAGTGCTGTGCTGTATGCATTTGGAGCAAGCATTTCAGGAAATGATCCGTACGTTTTAACATTTGTACGTAAGTTGTAAGTTTGTCTGTTCTGTTTGTGACAATGTAGTTCTCTATGACCCTAATATACAATGTGAGTCAAAAAAAATGTTACACTTTTTAAATTGAGTATTGTTTTAAAACTTGTGGGATTAACAGAGTATTTTTAGCATGTATGGATGAAGTGTATATTCCTTTGTTGTTTGGTAACATTTGTTTCGATGTTGCTGTTACGGTTGAGTGCACAACAGTCATTGTTTGAAAGATAGTCAAAACTCATTTGGTATGATTATCTGCTGAAACAGAGACACCATTCACACAAACAATGAGCATAAAGTTTATGCATATGTTTAATCAAGACAAATAAACATGAGAACCAATAAACAAATGAATGAATAAATAAAGCCAGAAGTCATTCCACAGGAGCTGTTTAGCATTAGCTTCAACATCCCCTTGCCTGATTTGGAATAACTCAATTATCATTACAAAAGGCTTTTTTGCTCATTGTGCAGTTTCATCCAAATCAGACAAGGCATTGTTGATGTTGGCGCAAATGGGTTTTCACCCAGACACATTAATTAATTCCTATCCAGTAAATTCATTACTGATTCCCCACAAATGTGGTATCAAATAAAACTAGAAGAGTTATTTTAGCTAACTGTGGTGGAAGAATTATGATATTTCTATCATATTTGTAATAAAAGCATTTTAAAAAGTGTAACATTTTTTTCTGACTCGCACTGTAGTGTCAGTCTATAGCGGCTGCTTTTTAACCTTATTACCATCATTTGCAAAAGTTTAAGACCATTATTCCAAAATGCAACAACTCAAAGAAAAAAAAGTTTTAAAAAGTTAGATTTTTCAAGACATACAATTATTTTCATGGCATAACCTATGTATCATACTTGAACTATAGGCTTATACCATTACTCTTGTGCTACTGATCACTGTAGTAAACATGTTATGTATTCATTCAATGAGACAAAAGAAAGTATTCCAAATTATTGAAATACCCACAAATCCCGAGGTGGTCTTAAACTTTTGCAAATGATGGTAGATAGTAATTTTTTACATGAAATTTTGATAGTGGCAATTCTAAGCAAATTTCTGCAATTGCAATGTATTTGTTTGGAGAGATACTTTTGCCAAGTTATAATGGTATCTACATATATTAGATTTTTAGCCAGTCACAGATTTAAAACAATTGACATTATATTCATGTCGGCGAATTTTTAATTTTTCCTAAACAACTTATTGTGAGGACATGCTACTTCAGAACCTGCTTTATGTCATATATTAATGCTGCTTGTAATATTGATCAGTTGACAAACAAACTCAAGATGACATTCCTTAGTTAGCATGCACAATATTATCAAAGAGTAACATTGATGCCACCATCATTCTGACAGATGAATGGAAAATTGTCTCCTACTTTATTTTCTTTATTTCTGACTAGGGGAATGTTTGACTGAATTATTTATGATATGTGGTATGGCCCAATTAGAGTAATAGCTCCTTGTAGTGTAGGTTGTAATTATTGGAAGTATTTATATTTTTACAAGAAAGCTTATTCTCAAATATATGTACTTATGGCAGAAGACATATTATCATTGTCAAATCCCAGAGATCCCCTAAAATAGGCTAGAGAGATAGTGATGTAATTTGTATGATGTTCATTTAAGTCAGCACTAGCTTGGCATTGCCATTAATGCAATTAATTCTGCAAGGCCTTGTATGATGTCAAAGTACCTTACTTCCTGTACTTGGTAGGGGATCATGGAAACAGCAGGTAGGTCTCCTAGTATGAATAAAACCATCTTTGAGCAGATATCATTATATTTAGGGAGTTTAGCTTCCGGTGACCATGACTTTGTCACGAAGGAGAGGTCAGGAGCAAAATGGAGCAAGAAAGTTTAGAAAGAGTAGCAAGCTCAATAAAGCTCAAATGAGTCAAATTTATAAAGTTTGTTCATTACCAGGTTGATTCTTGTCTCTGATGATAGCCACTTCAAACCTTGCAAAAGCATGTCAATCAATGTGTTTTCATGTTCAAATAAACATCCATATTCATAATTTGAGTACAAGACCCACAATATGTGGTTTTGCATTTGTTATTATCGACAATAGATATATTGTAGAATTCCCCTCCCCCCTCACTCATGTCATCTTTCCTTCTGGATAGTTTAGCATTATGCATACAGGAACTGCTCAAAAGTTTTATGGTGCAGGTTGTTTGTTTAGAAAGAAAAGAAGCTCTCAATTGAAATAGCAATTTAATTTTCCTCTTGGCTGCTCACACACAGAGCCTACAGGAAAAGGAAATAGCACCTCTCTTACTCTTTCCGTCTGTCAGTCTCCCCTATTTGTCTTTTTTTTTCTATCTCACTCTCTCTCTTGTCTTTTGTTTGGCCTCTATGACTGTCTCTGACAGATTGTATTCATTAATTGTTTTTTACCCACTCCCTGTACCATTCTCTTTCTCTACCCTGAAAAAATGAAAAGTAAATTATAAGTACTAAAGAGCTATATGTAAATTTAATTAGGACTAATTATCATCTTTGTTATGTGCTACAGGTATGTAGATATGGGAAAGTTAATGTAAAATACTTTCTGAGTATTATCAACGGCAACGTCATCAATAATAAACTGTTGTAACTTGTATAATATTTCTCCAGAAATTTTCTTGAATTTGTTTAATGAATAAGCATAGAAAACATGGAAAGAAAAATAAAATTCGTTTAAACTACTAAAAGATAAATATTTTACATTTGAGAAAGCTTTGCAGTAAAACAATTCAACTACTTTCATTTGCACTGTATGTTGAGTAGTACCTTAAGCTTGGAAGAAGATATTTATACTTCCATCACAAGCTTAACAGCCATTCCAGTAATTCCTAAAATAGAATCTGAAGATGTATTATTGAAGATTCGGCACAGCCAATCACATTCCATAATCACAGTTAATCTATAGAGTGAGTCATCTGCAACAATATGATTGGTGAAAAGTCTACCCATCTGTAATGGTTTGATCCATTATTATGTGGAGGGGTGATATGTAAAGCACATTGTCTTAGTGGAAGGTGACCTTGCTCATTTGATGCTCCTTGTAGCCTGATGATGGAAATAATAGAGAATGGAATAGATTGAGTGACAGAGATGAGCAATGGAGAGAGAGAGAGAGAGAGAGAGAGTGAGAGAGCAAGTGAGAGAGAGAGAGAGAGAGAGAGAGATGGGGAAATTCAAGATGAGATACATGTATATAAAGTTGGAATAAAGCAAGAGGAAAGAAACGGTTTCCATAGATTAAGCAGGGAAATGGGGTTAAAACTCCCATCTCCCTGGATTAAGAGAAGGTTGATGAAAGAGAGGTGAAATGAGAAGGGGAGAGAGAGGGAGGAAGGTGAGAGAGAGAGAGAGAGAGAGAAAGAGAGAGTAGGTTGGAGAAAGATTTTTATAAAGAAATAAAATCAAGGTGAAGAGAGATTGGGGTGGAAAGATGAAAAAGGGGGATAGGGTCATAGATAGTAGGAAAGACTGATAATAAAGCTTTCAGAAATAGTAAACTGGGGTCATTAAACCACAGTGGCAAACAAATTTAACAATCCACTGGGACAATTTCTGGTCCTTTTGAGTACAATTGATTATTCTTTTTTGTCAGCAATCATTGACGGTTGATTGACATCCAGGCAGGATGGGGAAATGCAATCAGGTTGTTTAATGGTGACATAAAAGAGAGGCTAGACAGATAACACTGTATACTGCATGAAGTTGGCAGCTTCTATCACCCAGGTGCAGTTCTGTACCCCCTCTAAATAGAATGAGCTAATCTGTCTGAACAGTTGAGGTTACGGCTTCAGGAATTGGGTCTAGGCTTCATCAAGATTAGACCAGAGTTTGTAGCAGAGTTGGATGGATCATTTGGGGAGCTGAGCACTTCAGGACCGGGTCAACTGAAATCAGAACATGAGAGACATAGATCCTTTGCAGGGATATAAGGTGTCATCTACTTCTGCTGAGAGCTGGATCTGGAGGCAAGGACCTGTCAATCTCTGACTGCAGCTCATTTAAGTCCTGCCTCAAACTCTGGAGGTTATTCCTAAATTGCTTTATGGGATATGACTCATGTCTGAAGGACGTGAAGGATTATTTACATTCAGGTATGTTGATTAGTGGATTGAGTGATGGCTTCATGCTTTTTTGATAACCACATTATTGAATTTTTTTGCAGTTGAAAGTGGAAACTCCATCTTTCATGGCCTGGAAGAATCTGGTGTTAAAAAAGTTTTCAGTCATGTTTACTCTTTTGATAGCTTACAAAGAATATTTTCATTTTGTGAATCCCATTTCCAGATCAACAGGAATTTTTGAGCTTGACATTGGCATACTGAATGAGTAGAATTGTTCAGCAAGTCAATTTACAAGAGTGATTTTCATGAACTTTTTTTAGTGCAATCTTTTATTCATTGTCTCCTAGAGCATCACTATGACCACATATTTAAGACCACATTTTTCTTGCCTTAGTCATTTAATTCAGAAACAAAAGCATTAGGCCTACAGTATTATGACTGATATCTAATTGATTGGTGAATGTTTAAGAATATGCACTATTTTATGGCATCTGTGATATTCTTTTTTTTTCTTCAGGAAATGAGTTCTACAAAGGAAGGAACAGAAATGCTTGAGGATTACATTTGATGTGTCTTCGGTTGACCTGGGAGTCTGACTCAGCCTGATCGTAAATGGAATCATAAACAAACAAAGGAAGAATATGAAATACGTGAGGTGCTTTTAATTCTTTAACAATTTCACACCAAGACAAAGATCAGTGTTCTTGACTCTTTGATCTGGAGCATGAAGAACAGGACATTTCCAACTATGGATGGGACCAGGAGATTCCTTATCTTTGGGCTTGAGCTGCTGGTCTTATTGAACCTTGCCACGGCCCAGTTGATGCCTTTCACCTTCCCCTGTTCATACAGCAGTGCATCAGATGAGGGTGGAGAGGAGGAAGGAGAAGTAGCACTCTCTGTCAGTATCCATGGCAACCCTAGTCACTATGTTCCTCAAAATATATACCAAGGTAAGTAGTCTCACATTTGATTCATATCGAGGGGGAGAAAAGGAAAGAAAAAAGTGCTGTGGTTAAGAAAAATACAAATGTATGCAAATATGTTTGATTTGATATTAGCAATAACAGAGTGAGATGACTTTTACCTTTGAAGAATTTTTGGTGAAAAAATATAATTTGATAACAAGAGTTCAGCCTTTTATTTTGGGGAAAGGGGGAAGCTTAGAGACATTGAACTTGTTTGCGCAAAATAGTTTCAAACATAATGTTTTCAATATGCTAAACAATAAAGGAAATTTCTCCCTGAATGTCTTTTGACACAGAAAATGGGTTTCATTTTACTCATAGACATGGTTTGGGTAATGATGAATAAAGATATTATTTGCATTTGAATCTCAACATGTTTCATAATAAGTAGTATGGCAGTGCCCCCTGTTCTCAAGTAAAAACACCTGTATACATTACAAGTAGGGATTTTGTGTATCCAGGTAAGTTAAAGATATTGCATATTTCCAGATACCCAGGAAACCCAAACATTGTGACTAACACCACACAGATCTAACAGGAGCCACTTATCAAGATTTCCTATGAGTGCACGTCTTCCCCTCCACAGACAAATCACCTGTTTGTCGTGCGGTTTGTCTCTTTAATCGGTTAAATCAAACAATTGAATTTCCTGGATGGCATGGGCTATGATTATCATGTTTGCAAGGTGACATACCATTAGCTGGTTGAATAAATATAGTTATCACTGCTTAGTGCTCTTTTGCTAAATAATGTTGCCTGTTGGTCTTCACATAGCAAAGGTTTAAAGTGCACTTTTCTAATGCAGATCCTGGGTCAGTTCTATAGGTTTGTGTATGATATTTCACTCCTGTGTAAAGCCTAACTGTTGAATGATAT
The DNA here is from genome assembly GCA_025618425.1 of Heliocidaris tuberculata. Classification (NCBI taxonomy): domain Eukaryota; kingdom Metazoa; phylum Echinodermata; class Echinoidea; order Camarodonta; family Echinometridae; genus Heliocidaris; species Heliocidaris tuberculata. Next base: position 11,027,460 of record CM046832.1, on the reverse strand, counting down.
GTATTTAGGATGGACGCTTGATGAATGAAAAGAGCTACAACAATAATGTCAAGAATGGAAATGCATTCAAAGTTTGCTAAATTTTCGCCTTTATATAGAGACTGCATTTATTCTATTCTCAAAAGTTGCAAACTAATGAAAAGAAGTTTAGTTCCAAGTCACAAATAAGCTTATTCATATTTTAAATAGAATAAAATCCCACTGCCACTTTTGACAAATCTATAAGTATGAGGCTATCTCCTAAATTGTTTCTTGCTATATAAGGTGTTTTTCAAATTCAGATTTACAGTGCGTATCAAAAAAAACGCAACAAGATTTGATTTCAAATTTGTGAAGATTGTGTTAACTTTACACCAAAGTGAGTAGCAACATCTTAAAACCACATATCTCCTCTTTCCAATGATATCTTATTTATTCATACACGGTCATGGATGGCTGAGTAATCATTCTTTTTGGACAATGGGTCAAATTGGACTTGGGACCAAGTTTAGACACTGCAAGAATCAATGCACCTTATCAGAAATTAACTTAACAAATGGAATAATGAAATTAATAATCGCAACTTACCATTGTTTTCTTTCGGATATCTCTTTTTAACATTACATCCCATGCCCCTCAACATGGCCCCCAATCCTTTCCACACAGAGATTAGCTCTTTTCTCCATCTCACGCACAGCCCTGCGAATCATTGGGGCTTGGTGGCGTAGAGCTTCAAACTCATCAGTGATTCTTTGTCTCAGAGTTGCAATGTCAGGTGGAGGGGTAATGAACACTTTGCTCTTGAGATAACCCCAAAGAAAAAAGTCACAACAAGTCAGATCCGGAGATCGTGGTGGCCACTCCACATCATGATACAAGGCAATCACCCGATTTCCAAATACCTCAGCCAATCTGTTTCTTACTGCAACTAGTCGATGGGCTGGTGCGCCATCCTGTGCCCACCATAGGCGTCTGAACACACCCCTTTGTTACACAGGAAAATTTTCCGTTAATTCAGGAATCACATGTTCATTTAAAATTTGTAAGTATCCATTTCCGTTCATGTTGTTTTCAAAGAAGAAGGGCCCTAGGAGCAAACCGTTTCCACAAAGTCCAGCCGAGACATTCAGCTTTTCTCTACGAAAATCGACGTCATAGTTAAATGCAGGGGGATTACCTTTAGGAGCATACTGGCGAACATTATGTGTTGTTACCTTTCCGTTCATCCAGAAGCTTCTTTCGTCTCCAATGACAAAATTGCTTAGGAACCGGCCATCTGCATGACACTGATCAATAAACCATTGGCAAAATTCTAGTCTTCGTGGCAAGTCTCCAGGTAAAAGTTTGTGCCTTGCTTTCATTTGATACGGGTGCCATCCGAGGTCCAGTCTTGTGATCCGATTAAATGTTGCAGATGGAAGTCCCAATCCATTTCTTCTGGCACTGACATTTCTTGGATTCTGCTGAAGGAGATTTCTAACTGCATCAATGTTTTCCTCAGATCGTCCTGTTCGCCGCCTTCCAGAGTTTCTTCTGTTACGATTGAGGCTGGTCCCTGTAGCCTGGTACTTGGCCACATTTCGCAATATCGTGCTTCTGGGTGGAGGATCACGGTTAGGAAATCGTGCTCGAAATGCGTCTTGCACAATCCTTGAGTTTTGGGTGCGAGCATACTCACTCACCACAAATACTCTCTGCTCTGTAGTCAACTGAGGCATCTTGGACACTGATGACAACTTAATGAGCAAATTACTACACATGCTTGTTGCAGGGCTAGTGCCTATGAAAAGCAGATCACTGCAACAAATATTCAATCTAGATATTATGTAATTTGTCACCTGTCTGAACATTCCAAAAGAGAGATGGAGCATCCAGATATTATGTTATGTCTCACCTGTCTAAACCTTCCCAAAAAAAAAGAGAATTGAAAAGGATTTATGCTGGTCTTACTAACTGAAACTTGGTCCCAAGTCCAATTTGACCCATTGTCCAAAAAGAATGATTACTCAGCCATCCATGACTGTGTATGAATAAATAAGATATCATTGGAAAGAGGAGATATGTGGTTTTAAGATGTTGCTACTCACTTTGGTGTAAAGATAACACAATCTTCACAAATTTGAAATCAAATCTTGTTGCATTTTTTTTGATACTCAGCTGTATAGCTGTATATATGAACAGGGTATGCTTATTGCCCTCCTAGCATCTTTAGCTCAGCAAATGTCAGTTGGTACAATGCATTTTGAGGGATAATCTGGGTTTTTCCACAAACTCTCAGGTGTCTAGGGTTATCAGAGTGAAACCTATTAGATGCACTGTTCAGCCATGTGCATGTAAACAGTTTGAAGGAGGTGAAGATGGATTGGATGAGAGTTTACAGGTCAAAGGTCAATATAGCTGTCACCTGCAATCTCTGACAAGTGATAAAATCCATAGTCTTTTAACATAACCATGACATAACTAATGGGTGTAGTAGACCACAGTCTGGGTGTTTGCTGAATTGAGAGATTATCATGAAAGTCATTGAATCGTTTTCTTCGTTATCGATAATTGCCATCTTTGCTATCAATTGTGACAAACGTGAAAGAGAATTTTCATTTTATTTGATAATTCAATTTGATCCCGCATACAAACATTGCATTACAAACAAAATGGTGTCGAGACATTAATTCATGAAGCTCTTTTCTGAAAAATAAGATTGGGAAAATTCTATTATCTCTAACACCCACTAACATCCTGCTGACAATACCCTGATAACCCTCTGAACACCCACTCTTACCCCTCCACACACAACCATATATACATGTACATGCAGCCCTGGAAAAAGTTATTAGACCAAGCTCCTGTTATAGGGGTATTATACCTCACATCCAAATTTAAAAATATTATTTCTCTTTTTACTTCCTTGAATGAATGGCATATTAAAGCAATTACACCTTACTATTATGATATCTTATATCTTTCTCCCCACAGAAATAACATTAATATATAAGTAGCCTTTCTTGGTCTGATAAATTTCCCATGACTGTAGATGTACCTACATTTATACAGTCCAACATTTTAAGGCAGAAGCTCTGCACGCATGAGAATGAGTCTAAGCAACAGAGTGAATGTGAAATAGATATTAAGTGTGACAGTAAAAGTATCTTGACATTAGTTTTTAGAATGGTTTCAGGGGAGTAGGGCTGAAAATTTGCATTGGGCAGGGGGATTATCATGGCACCATTCTTTCACCAAGCACTCTCATGTTCATTCATATCATGAAATATTTTCAAAGTTCACAGAGAGTATTCACATATCAGCATATCTCTCTGCTTAGTCATAGATAACACTATAATCTTAAAATGGTGCAGATAGCACTCTGAGCAGTGTGTCTCTTTTTGTCATGTAATATCTGATGTGAAAAACCCCAAACAAACAATGTAGGTCTTTGATATTGATATGACAATGAAGTAAAAAAGAAAAGAGAAAAGGAAATTTGATAAGTTTGATAACAGTAGTTAGGTCAGAAACTTTACAGTTATTCCTAAGTTTCTTGTTTCTAGGTAGTGAATAATGGATAACTTAATTTGTGAATGCACCTTGTCTGTTAACCTGATTAATGCATTCTGTACTTTTTCTTAATCTTGCACTACCTGTAATTATCATCGCTTATTATGTGACTTTTGTTTCCAATTCATTTAAATAGATTCATTATCATAGCTTGTCAGCTCATAGGTGTTTAATAAAAAGCAATTTCTCTTTCTTTCAGTGACACTTTCCAGTAGCAGTGACTTCACCCAGGTACAAGTGATTGGTCTCTATGAATCCTCTTCGACCCAACCACTCCCACAACTTCTACCAAGCTATGGTCTTCTGAATCCTGCATCTTCTGTATGTACGATGATCCATCAGTATCATAGCTTGTCTGCTCAGAGACACAGTACCTTCTTATGGATGGCACCTCCTGCTGGGACAGGCTGCATCAATTTCATGTGAGTTCAAATGGTTAAGAAAACAGTTTGTCTTAATGTTCTAATTTTTGGATACACCTGTGAGGGTAGAATGCACCCCCTAAAAATTTCCTTCATGAAGGACTGCATTAGCAAGAAAAGTCAGTATGTGTGTTAGTTTTTCATGATCTTTCTATGACCAGTAAAAGTGTTGTGTTTGTTGTGGCTGATTTACTATTAAAAATCTGAATATCTCATTGATGGCATTGCTGCATTGTTTGCAAATTTACAATTGACAAGTAAGTCTTCATTCCTTGTGATGAATCTTAAAGTAACAAATAAATGGAAATTCCAAGTAGAGAACAATTTTCATCAAATCCATGACCAATTTGCTATTGTTTAGTTTAAATGCTATTCAATTATGAAAAACTGAAAATGTTATATGTTACATGTAGAGAAGCTGTAGAAGCCTGCCCTCTCTTACCCAAATTTTCTATGCACACTTTTCATTTACGTCAGGTTTGTTATAAACACTACCTTGCTTCTTATTTTTCAAAACCACCAAATATTTATTTTTCTTTGTGACTTTCTTATTTTATGTCCATGTTTTTTTCCCCAATATATTCCCTTCAAGAACATTCAATTTTACAGTGTTACTTTTTTGACCTGATTTTGTTGTTATTTGGTTTTATTAAGATGACAAAGAAAGGTACCTGATTAAAGTAATCAGTTAAAAAAAAACTCTTTATCACAATGTTTTAACTTTCTTGCCAACTCCATCTCAAATGTATAGCAGGGTGGCAACAAACAGTGCAACGAACAGTGGATTCATTTTTTTTTTTCTTGAGTCATAGAAGAGTTTGTTCCTCTTTCTGCCTTTTTATTTCTCTTTCAAATCTTTCTTCCCACCTTCTTGTCAAAATGATTTCCTCTGATTTGTGAGGAGCAATCACCTCAAACAATTGTGGTTTTGTAGGCTCCTAGTTGTTGGCAAACATCGCCAAGAGCTGTGGTAAATACTATTTCCTGTCCAATTGTTTTCACTTGTATTCGAAAAGTGCCAGAGAAGAAAAGGTTTGCTTTCTGATATATTTCAGAAAAAGAAAAGAAAAGAAATCTTATTAAGTTAAAGTTCGAAAACTTCTTGCCACTTTATGAAGACGTATGTGCTTTATACATTTATAAAAACATGTAAATAGAAGGAAAAAAAATCAATTTATCATGGACTCAAAGGAGGATACATAGGTCAGAATGTTTCATATAAGGAGGAGAGCATGAGTACCCTCTTCCAAAAAATGAATCTGTAACAAATATTGCCATCATGTAAAGCAATTGCTAATTTTATCCTGTTCAGTTTGTTTGTTAATGTGAGCATACAGTTGCTAAAGTGTATATTTTATTAAAAACATTTAGGTTAAAAGGCTTGTTCACACATGGCTTTTTTAAAGAGTATCGCACTTCACATTGTTTATATGTTATAATACAAAGATAAGTGAGTATGCCTAGGACCATGGTTGTGCACAGCTACTTTTTTCATCTCCTCTTCCTATTTACTTACATGTTACCACAACATATGTGAACATGCCTCAAGTTGTCAGGGAATAACTTACCTCCTTTTCAGTTGATGATTGACCTGATTTTGTCATCCGTTTCAATTTCTTTGCAAAAGGGCTTATTCGTGACATATTTGATATCCATTAAAGTGCATTTTGGGAATTCTGCGTTAGAATCTTCTTGATTCAAGCCACTTTAAGTAGAAAATCTCTTCATACAAATTGGCAAATAACTTAAAGTGTTTTATTGGGTTTGAAGGTGACCTAAACCCTTCAATAACAAAGATGGAAAAAAAAAAGGAAAAGAAAGATCAAGTCACCTCTCTTTCTAATTTTATACACAAGAAACTATTCACCTAACAGTGTTGCTAAAATAATATATTTTAGCAGAAATCCTTCCTTATTAATTTGCCAGTCCAATTCATTTGGCTGTAGTTCTGAACCATGGCCAAAGTGATTTCCTGTGACTGTCTTCTGCAATCTATTACAGTCTGCAGTGACCAATAAGACATGAAATGTCTAGGATAGACAAGGTCACATAGATCATGCAAAACGGTTATTTATGAGCAGTATTCCCAGAAGATTTTAATTTTCTGATTGCTCTTTCTTTACATCACTGCAGTATTTTTTGTCATGGCTTCTTTTTGGTTAATAATTTGAATCTAAGGATTACATCTATAACTTTTAGGTATCTTATAAGAGCCTCACACATCGTTTTTTTGTTTTTTCCTAATTATTAGAGTTAAGTGTTGGTATGCACCTTTAAGACAATATAAATGTGTGAAATATTTTGATATGTGAAAAATAGCCAATTATTTCTAAAAATGTCCATAATGAGGTCCCAAAGGGTTGAACGTCTCTGACATATTTTTTTTTTTTTAAATAGTTTTCATGAGACTGAAACTGCATTAAATTGCAAGGCGTGAATGGTGGAAACATTAACAAGTGATTGACATTTATCAAGGCTGTTTTATGTTTGATCTTTTCCTTCTTGGTACCCAAGGGATATTTATGTTACCCCTGACATTTATGTACACAAAAGTGTTTCAAATTTTGGCAGCCAGAATACTTTTCCTTTTTTATTTTTCTGTTTTTATCCTAGAAATTTCTGAAGACATAAAGATATATAGGATGATGTCTTCTAGCTCATCTTTGACCTTCATTGTTTTATCCAGACAACTTCCAGATGTTTAATGCTTTTTATGGTTGTTTCGAGGTGTTGAATCCTTTTTTTTCTTTTTGATTGGTTTGTCTTGAGCCCCAAATTGTTGCATCAGCATGAAGAATTCTATCCATTTGATCAGATCAATCGCAATGCTCTGAATAAACTTTTAGTAGTTTGGTGTCTGAACAGTTATATCCATTCTCTCCTTTTGTTGAAATCTTTAAAAAATTTATTAGATCTTTCCCCATTTCACTCATCAAAGTTATTATTTTTTTTACCTCATTCTTCTTATCCTTCTTCGCATTCGTTGCTCTTTTCTTTTCCAGTGTTTGCATTCCAATCATTATTCTTCCTTTGCTACATTGATATAATACCTATCTAAATTACTTTCTTTTTCATTGTCTCTTTTTCTGTTTCTGTGCTCTCCTTTTCTCTCTCTCTCTCTCTCTTTCTCTCTCCTCATTTTCATCATCTCTGTGTACCACTTTTATTGCTTCTCAGTATTTATGCCTTTTTTAACTCCCAATATTCCTTTCCTTTTTCCTACTTTCATATTAATTACTTCAAATTCTTGCCTCTTGTCATTTTCTCTGATCTCAGGGTGACAGCAGTATCATACCAACATCTTCTCTTCAAGGATGTAATGGCTCTACAGCTATGTGAAGCAGGCATGCCTACTTCATCCCCCTTCAGACCTCAACTAGGTTAGCTCTTGTCATTATCTTACATTGTTTTGTTTGCTGTATTATGTATATTGTTTGTTGTGAAGAATGTTATGTGAAATCCATGTTGATTGAAACTATTTCAGTGTTTTAAATGCAAGAAGTGTAAGTGAGATTAATATTATAGGCAATTAATTTGATAGCAGTGTCTTGATATATCATTGTGTGCAAATGTTGCAGTCATCAGTAGAGGACTCACAATTGCATGAGAACTATGAATTTCTCATTTTGTATTTCCGCTGATACAGGTTTAACAGGACAAAAAATCACTTCATTTCTTGAGAAGTAAATAATTAACAAAACCTGTATTATATTAGAAGATTGATATTTTGTATCAAAATTTTGTAGTACATCATTGCTCTGCTGCTCTCCAGAGATACCGATGATTGTAAGTGATGGATGTAAGTTCCTGTTTAAAGCTTCCTTTAGGTGAACATACATTTCTCACTGACATATTTGTCATTGTTCCTCCTTGTTTGTCATTTGCTAGCAATGGTCCACAGTGATGGTGTGATTCTCAGAGATGATTTTGATTCTTCACCTGAACTAGACTACACAATATGGTAAGGATACCAAATGAAATAAAAGATTGGTTTGAAAATTCAAATTGGCAGTAAAATTGTTTTTCGATGAATTTTGTAGTTTGTTTCTGTACCGTGATCTCCTTTTGTTTTCTCTTATTTCATTTGTATAGTCTGTATTCTAGACCTTCTGTCTCAAAGTATTCTGAAATATATTTTTCATTCTGAAATACAATGAGTATGATTTTTTTTTGTTTGATAGTAATTTCTTTGTTTTCTTTTTCATCTCATGTTTTATTCTTTCCTGTTATTTGTACAGTGCGTCCCAGAAAAAAGTTAACAGTTGAAAAAAGTCTACCCGAATAAGTGTTTCAAAATATTTTTAGGAAATTTTCATACCTGTTGATAGCTTAGGGTCTCTTCTATCAAATGACACCAAAATATCGAACAATATTCTATGCTTGAGTGAGTAAAAGCCAATTTTGTGAAAGGGTGCAAAATCTAGACTTGACAAGAATTGATATTGGCTCTGGCTGGTATCAGCTATTAAAGCTGAGAGTCATGAAAGGGCTTAGAAATGCCCATATTCTGGTCAATAAAAAGCGATTTATGAAATAACAGGCTTTGTTTACTGTGTATCCTTACACATCCATCAACATCTTATGCTTGAGTGGGCAATTAACTACTTTGTTGAGTGTTTCAAAATGTTACTGTTGGTAAGTCTTTTAATCTCACCTGGCTTGCTCACTCAGCAATAAATTTTTGATGGGATATGTCAGGACATACAGTGAACAATGAACAAAGTCTGTTCTTTCATAAATTGTCTTTTAATGATCAGAATGTAAAATTTCTAAGCCTTTTCATGACTCTCAACTTTGCTGATACCAGCCAGAACATAAACAAACATTTGTCAAGTATGGATTTTGCACTCTTTCACAAAAGGGATTTTTGCTCACTGAAGTGTAAAATACTGTGAGATAATTTGGTGTCATTTGATAGAAGAGACCATGAGCTTTCCACAGGTATGAAAATTTCCTGAAAATATTTTGAAATATTTAATTGGGGAGACTTTTTTTAACTGTCAATTTTAAATGATTTTCAACTTCGTTGATACTAGTCAGAACAAATACCAATTCTTGTCAAGTCTGAATTTTGCACCCTTTCACAAAAGTGATTTTTGATCACTCAAGTGTAATAACTAGTCAGAACTTTTTTGGCATTATTGCAAAGGATATACCCTAAGCTATCAACAAGAATGGAAATTTATTGAAAATATTCTGAAATATTTACTTGGGGAGACTTTTCCAACTGTTAACTTTTTTTGGGGACGCACTGTATATTCTGTATCCCAGCCCTTCTGTCTCAAAGTATTCTAAAGTATATTTTTTCATTCTGAAATATATAAAGTATGATAGTTTTTGTTTGATATTCATCTCTTTGTTTTCTTTTTTTCATATTTCAAACTCTCCTTGCTGCCCTTCTACATTTCTTGATCTTTATTTTTTGTCTCAAAATTCCGTAATGTATTATTATGAACCCCTTGTCATGACATAGGTCAGAGATATATGGAGGTAACATTAGTGATACATGTGGGTCTGTTCTACATGGTAACTCAGCCGTGTTCTGTGATTCATTTGGACAACGAGAGCTCAACACTGTTCATCTTAATACAACTACTGCTTCAGCTCTTCAATTTGCCATCAGTAAGAATGCCTACATCTGAAATTCTTATAATTTTCTTTTTTTTCCCATCATGATGAAGACTGAAAAGATGTGTTGTTCATAAAAATAAGTTATTGTTAATGTCCTAACATCAGTTAGATCTTCTTTTATGAGATAATCACTAGTAGCCATTATCTAAAGCACAGTTTCATATTTTGTGTAGATGATTTTAGAATCTTTGTTATGGAATAAAGTGTACAGTGGCATATATTGGTTCCAGCCATTGAGGGGGCACTTATGACACGTGGTAGGGGGGGGGGGGGGGCACTGGACTCCCTAGGTGGATGAAATGCAATATATTGAGGAAAGGGTGTGGAAAGGGGTCTTATAATCATCTTTTGCTGTTTGATTAAAGGCATGTGCCTCCCATTTGACATTGTATTTAAATGAATTTTTCAGCCAGACAGAGAAAAGTTCATTTTCCCATTATAAATTCCAAGGTTAATGGACATTAAAAATCTACATTATGAAGCCAGTTGGCAATTTATCAGCACTTTGATTCCTGTGTGTTCTATTTCCAGGCTCAGGTCTCTGTAAACCAGGAACTGATGACTACAGTATTACAATATCCTATGCTGTTAATACTAAGGTGGATTGGCATATTATTGATAAGATCAGGTGAGAAACACTGCTGTATTTTATTGCTTAAAATGCAAAGAGATTAAAAAAAAAAATTTACATTAAAAATCTATTTTTCGACAGTTAATAACAACAGCAGTAAAAGCTGCATAAATAGCAGCAACAAAGATGGTTTATGTTATATATTTTATGGAGAAAGATAATACTTTCCTGTCATATTTATTCTGTAGTTTGTAAAAGATCCTATGATCTCATGGTTTCTGTAAAAATCTCTGTCCATTACTGTCTTCGAGTGGAACATATTTTATCTCAAATTTAAAGAAAATAATAATAATTTTAGTGAAAGATTCGTTATTTTGTGGTTTGTTACATCAATAACGTAAAAGATATGCCAAAAAGAAATGATGTATGCTGGTACTCCATTGTTTTTTTTTTTATTTTTTTTTTATCAATATGAGATTGCTTATTTTCTAAAAAAATACAACCTTCTTCATTTATAATCCCAGAGCTCCCTCGGATGGTAGCACTAGCATCCACATAGTCCACCTGCCTGTAGCAGCGAGGACTGAAGAGGTCTCCCTTAGGTTCCACCAAGACCTTGCCATGGATGCCCATCATTACAGAGGCTGTTGGGCATTAGATAACGTCCTCATTACTAACATGGCTCATAGACCTACCACACTCCAAGAGGATTTTGATCCGGTCGATCCTACCAGTTGGCTTTTCTTCCCGAATGGTGCTATTAGAGTAAGTTCCAGTATGCTGTTTGTATTATGAATCATGCTGTAGGATGATATTTCTTTTGGTTACTTTGGTGTTTATAGTAGAAATCTGTGTGTATGGAATGATGTTTCTTCACAATGTTTTATGGCTCAGCTACATAACTTAATTAATTTTTACTAATTTTAATCGCAATTTCTTTTATTTTCTTGTTTTTTTTACTTGTTCCCCCCCATAAAAAAGGCACTGTATTCTCTTGTCTTGTGTTATCCCTTTAATATATGCATGGCATTTTGTTTAATTGAATTTGTAAATTCTTCACCCCCCCTTTGATTCTGACTTATGTTTACTAGTGTTCCTTTAACTTGTTTTGCATAATTATTTTCAAAGTTCAATACCTCAACCTTTTGGCTTGTCTTATATCGTTCTTCCTTCCCCTTTTTGATTAGACCTGATAGTATCATTTACCAGTGTCCCTTTAATGTGCAAATGTAAAGGGCATTTTCTTACCGTACCATGCTTCTACGTCTGGTAAATTGATATCTCTTCCCCTTTCACCAGGAGAATTGTCAGTCAAGTGGGAATGCTCTTTATTTCCATGGTGATGAAGAAACAGAGACCAATGCCTACCAGTTTGTCACCTCTCAAGACCTTAATCTGTGGCAAGATGTTGGTAGCCCAGCCTTCTCTCAAAACTTTGAGTCCATGGAGGATTTGAATGAGTGAGCAAGACAAAACATTCAAGTAGAAATATAGTTGCAGATAGCTTTAGAGGATGTTTGTCTAATGTTAGAAAATATTTGTCACTCTATTACATGTAGAAAGATCTTTCAAATTCGTAACAGAATTTCACAAAGCAAAAATTCAAAGTTGAAAAAGAAGAAGCAATTTGTGATATTCTAATGCTACCAAAGTGCAAATACTTGTACAAAGAATATAATTTGATTTATGTAATAGACATTCATAATTAAAAAAGGAGGTTCTTCTTGATAACTTTCTCCATCTTTGTTACAAATTCCAGATTAGCTGTTCTTCTGTCTTCATTGACAGAAGTGTTTCAGTTATCTTAGTGATAGCTATATATATATACATGTACACTACAAGTATGTAAGAATTATTATATTTGTTTCCATGGCTAAATTTCATAATTCCACATGTTTATCATTCCTTGTTTTGCTGATATCATACAGTTGGGAAGTGAGTGGTGCAGAAGTTAGTCAGATGTGTGATGTGGTACATTCATATAACTCTATAGTCATGAATGGCTTAAATGAGAGACTAGTCTGCACTCCATACCTCAATACTACCAACATGGGCAACCTTCGCTTTTACTACATAATGGGTAAGAGTAGTGCTTGGTTTCTTTCCTGAAGATCTGCATTTTTTAACATACATTTTCCTGCTTTAATTGATTTTCCTATCTATTCTGAGCCTTGAGTACTTTCTCTGAAATATTTAAAAATCCACTTAAATGTTAGTTATCTAAAAATGATAAATTTCCAACAATTCTGACAAAATATCACTTTAATTTTCCATTCCTTTCATTATCAGGTGGTGGATCCTGTGACCCAGCAGACTCTGAGTTGGTACAGGTCTCTGTATATGCACAAATGTCTGGGCAGGATGCACCAGAACTGCTACATATGTTACCCCATGATTCACACAAGGTAAGGTCATTGTGCAGTTGACATTATGTAATCAAGATTTATTTGTATATTGACATTTGATGATCATCCACCAGAACTGCAGTTTTTAAAAATAAAACTCTTTATTTTTTATTGATTCAAAGCACACATATTCACTCTCGACTACATATATAATCTGAATTCTTTTCTTCAAATGCTTATGAGAAATATATATATATATATATGTGTGTGTACAAAGTTTATTATGGAATTCTCATTTGGAACTACAAGAATGTTATATGAATTTCTTGTTTCTTGTGATGTTTACAGAAACCACAGCTTGTCTCAGTAGCCCTTCCACCAACAACACAATCCCCTTCCACCAAGTTCTGTCTCTCCCAACCCCGCCATAATGGTTTGAATCGCAATGTCTGGGCTATCGATGACCTCGTCCTTCTGCCGATCCAATCATCACATCCCACGATGCATCTGCAGTTTGGCCTGAACCTGCAATGCGGATCTGAGGCAGATGACACTGAGATCAGAGTGGAGTTCTCAACGGACATGGGACGGTCTTGGTCTCTTGTTCGTCAGGAGTGTCTTCCTGGTGTGTGTGAGGGTATAATGACACCTGATGACACTGTGTACACCACAGGAGACTTTTCTGGAAGGTAAGCTTTAAAAGTTTTTCTGTATTTTCTTACTTTAAATAGAAAATATTCCATATAATCTTCATAGTTGTATTTGATCATGGTAGTAATGGCCTAGTTTGGTTTCTTGATATCCCCTAGATACAGAGAAATATTATTTGTTTTATAAAGTGCAGTAAGTATTCTGGGCAGAAGAGATCACAAAAGTTATAATAGCAAACATATCTGAAAGGACTTGCATTTTGCTTGCTGAGCACATGAAATGAAGATTTGTACAAAAAGTTGTGTTACAGTATTAGAGAAAAAAGTAAACTTACTTTTCACATTTACCTTTTCAAAGTGAATGTAAAAAGAAAATTAGCAGAACATTTGAACTTAGTTGCATTTAAACAGATTTTTCTTCAGTTTGCAAAATTTGTAATGGTTCACATTAGTAATCACTTTGAATGTTTTATTCTTTAAATGAAATGAATAGAAACTATGTTAATGAGATATTCAGGGCAATGAAAATCACAAATTCTGTTATTGATGTCATGGAAACAGAGATTAGACCAACTATGTTTATGGTATGGTGTATGCAATGTAAGCCTTGTGTCATGGACTGGTAACTTTCATGCAAGTGAATTTCATACAAGTCAAATAAGTCTTATATGTGGTTGATTCTGGATACCAGTTTTTTTTTGGCCAGATCTTCTTAAAAAGGTGATTCATAACACTTTGGAATTAGTTAGAATGATACACATTTCAAGTTCAGTCTCTCTACTGAGTAGTACCTATTTTAGTATATATTTTTAAAAATATATTTTTGACTACATATTACCCTACTATTTTGTTTGTTTTACCCTGTGCAGATGGAGAAGAATCACCATTCCACTTCCTACGGCTGCATTAATGAAGCAAACTAGATTCAGATGGCGTCAGAATGATCTGGTTTCCTCAAATACTAAATGGGCTGTAGATAATGGTGAGATTCCTATTTACAAATGTTAAATGTGTACAGTTCACGCTTATCAACATCGCAAAGACTAGCAAAAAAATGTACTCTTTCTGTTTAAAAGGAAGATATTCATGTCTCCATGTCTCCATATATCCCATTCCAGATGTTTAGTCTACTTGTTTTCAAAAGTGTGACTGTAGCAAGTACTGTAGTATGATGCTCTTGGATATGAAATACCAAAATTGATTTTTTTTTTGCTATTTTGCTGTAACACTTTAATTAAAGTCATTGGCTGCATAATACCAAGAGTGGGAATCGTCCAATTTGGGGGAATCCTTTCCACATTGCAGTTCAGTTTAATCTTTAAAGAGCCAGTTTAGTTGCCCACAAATTCCTACAGATTAAAAACATTTTCATCTCTCCTGTATATCAATATGATTATAATAATACATTGCATAGTTGAATAGTTCGTATCTACTTAATATGTAACTCTCTACTAGTTGATTATAAATGTATGTGGAATATAAAATTGTGCACTCAAATGTTAATTGTTGTATGATGTTGTCACTACAGTTTATATTGGTGATGCCTGTGGATCTCTGATGTGTAATGGGCATGGCAGATGTACGCACCTGGGATGCAGGTGAGAAAATAGATAAAATTCAATTCTCAATTTTTCTAGTCCATTTTAAGTTCTTCTAAAAGTTATAGCCAATATTCATCATCATTACCAAAAGAAATTTAGCAACACTTTTCATTTGATAAATTTCAATGTTATCAATAAATTATGTATGAAGTGAGTGTATTACTTCAGTGTTTGCAATAAAAAGGCTCTTTGTTTTCATTGTGCAGGAGGAAATATTCTATCAGATCTGTGTAGACATCTTACCAGGAAACACAAACCTAGAACAGATACATCACTGCTTTAACTTTTTAATGTTTGACTTTCAGGTGTGATCAGGGTTTCTCTGGAGTTACCTGTCAAATCTCTGTAGGCATTTTGCCAGGTAACCTCACAGAGAGCTTTGAGATGTTTTCCTCAGACTTTGATGAGAATGAGAAGTTCAGTGTAGTCCAAGGCGGATCTACTGGGTATGGATGTGGAGTGTTAGCGTCCGGCAAAGCTCTGGTATTCAATCACAGGGGCCGAAGGGAGCTCATCACACAGGAGATCAACACAACAAATATCAGGTAAATCTTTATCTTGGAGATAAGAGAAAAATATTTTGTCATCTCATTCAAGCAATGTGTCTGGGTACATGTAGTTGGCTGATTTTCTAGAAAACAAAAAAAAGTGTTGCTTTGAGTATTTATATGTATTCAGATTAATGAAGGCTTGAAACGCAGTGGTGCTGGTAATTGTGATGCACTTTATTTGCAGGGCACTTACAACAATAAGAATGACAGATGGTGAAATTATTATGTTTTCTTATAGAAATTATATCAGTCCCAACTATTGCTTAAGAGACAGTTGTAGAATAATATTACTCTGTATATCTTCAACACAACTTATTGTAGTGTAAAAATTCTGAATTCTATTTAGTCCACACATTGTCAAGTTATTTGAACTTGAAGCTATTTATTGATGTATTTTACAGCCTTAAACTAAAGTGTACACCATTTTTTTCCTTCAGATATTTGCAGTTCACAGTTCGCATTGGTAGCCATGGATTGGCTGGTACATGTTCACCTGCACAGAATGCATCTGAATCTATTCTGGTCTTATCATCTTGTGATAATGGCATCCATTGGAATCTCATCAAAGTGTTACAATATGATGCTTATAAGACAGCAAGGTAATGAGAATGCACTCTGGAGTTGGGTAAAGATAATTACAGACAAATATTTGAAATAGACTAAAAAAAACCTCTCCAAACAACAGCAGTAAAAACTAAGGAAATATGAATTTAATCAGTCTGCTTCAGTTAACAAGTTACTGTGGTCAGTAAAACAAAACAAATGAACATCCCCTCCCCCAAACACAACAAAAAATTTATCAAAACCAGGAAATTTCATCATTCTGCTACAGTGGACATGTGAAACTGTGATATCCATTTTATAAAGAACGTTAATAGGGAGTTAGATCAGTTTGGTGAAATATATTTTCTCTTGTTATGTAAGAAAATTTTTGTGTTCCATACATATTCATATCAATTTTAGTTCAATACAAGTCGTTCCATATAGAGTTGCATTTCTTGCTCCCTCTGTACTTCCATATGTTTTAATATCTTGATTTTGTTATCTTCTGTCTGTTCAACATGATAGGACTGTCCTGATCCATCTGAACCCTGAAGCCCCGAATAATGCTTGTATGATCAGATGGTGGCAACCTTCAAATGGAGGAGAGAACCAAGCTGTTTGGGCTCTGGATGATATCTCCATGACAACAACTCTCAAGAACAACATCAACCTGGACTTTAGTGACCACAGGGAGGTACGCAGAGCTCTTACATTCCACACTGGGCAGATAGGCGAGGCATGCAATATCAGTCCTGCACTCATGTAAGTTTGCTTGATTATGAGCTTTCACTTTTTTTTTCTTCAAATACTTTAAATATGACCTTTGATATGAGTTTACAAGAAAGGATTTCTTTAGAAAGAACCTTTATATGTGTGAAAGAAATGATAGAACCATTCCATTCACTATCATTTTAAATTAGAGTAGGATATATGTACCAAAATATCATACATGTAATTTTTATAATTTGTTCTTACTTGTACACACAGTTTCAATTGAATAAGCAGCCTATCGTGACTAGTGTTGAAAGATAAGAAAGATAATGGATGGGGGGGGGGGGGGGGGGGGGGCTGGGGAGAAAGCAATTGTATTTATGTTCAAGCTTTGCAGCATGGTGATTTCATCTTCAATTAATGTGTCACATCATCAATGATGTTGTTGTAAAAATATTTCCCAGATTACCAGGTCAGTCCCATTCGAGTGGTGCCTCAATCCTAGAGACTCAATCTCTTCAGGTTGGGGCTTCCTTCATGATCCAGTTCTACCTGGCTGTAGGCTGTGGACAGCAGAAGAGACTAGGTAATTCCAACTTAATACTATATGTCTAAACCAGCTACGAGGTGGATACTTTGGCCCGAATTCATGAAAGCTGTTTATCTAACCCATGGTTTAAACCTCCATATTAAGCGCATGTCCTCATGTCCAATGGGCGTACAGTAATGTGCTTATTTACGCTTATTTTAGTCCACCTCGATACTATATGTCTAAACCAGCTGCAGGATCAAAAAATATTTATCTTTAACCCTTTGGAGGGAAAGGCTCAAGGGTCATAGGAATTTCACATTCCTTTTGCAGCAGGGGAAGCCAGTTTATTCATTCTTACTTTGTATTCCATGTTACCATTCTATTGTACCTTTGAAATGCCAAATAAATAATAATGATAATAATAGTAATACATAAAATTGTTATTCACTATTTACTTGAAATCAAATGCTTTTTTAAAAAGTAGGCTCTGGCTATAGAAAGAGCTGATTTATCTTTGTTCATTTTGAAATACTTGTTAATGTTTAATTTTAGTTCACAGAGACTCTCATTCTGAATAATCAACTACAGGCTGAGTAAATAGACAACTGAAATATTTCTTTAATCATTATATGATTTTTTCATGCATTTCAGTCATCCAGCATCATCTTTCAAAGAAACATATTTTGGGGAAAGTAGAATGTATCAATCCTGTACAGAATTTCAGTATACATGTAATGTTAGGTATGAAAGTTTTTATATATTCTGAGAAAGTGCAGTTGGGAACCATTTCACCCCTTATAAGATTGTTTTGCATAATACATTTTTATAGTTAGGTCTGAATCATATTTTCTTTCCTACTTGCAGGACATGATTTCTCCATCAATCTGGAGTATTCCACAGACCATGGTTTAACTTGGCATAATGTAGTCCCACCCTGTTTTCCTGGTGAGGTAGGATGTACAGCATTCAGACAGGGATCTCACTATCACTCAACAGAGTATACAGAGTGGACCAGGATCAGCTTGCCTGTACCGCCAAGGCTTAGGTTAGATACATGAATTTACAAAGAAGTTTTACTCATGTTCCATATGCATATCCTTAAATTTTTAAGTTATTGTGTGTAAAAGAAGCTGAATGACTGTGTTAGTAGGGAGGAAATGGATTATTTTTTATTTGACATTTTCTACTGCTAAATCAACGCTGAATTCTTTCCTCATCTCTTCTTGAGGGTCATGTTTAGAACACAAGTCAAGTTTTCATGATATGTAATGCTGTTTAATTTTCTGAAATGTTATGTATATAACTGTCCCGCTAATAGCATATTCGTTTATTGCTAGGTCCTAATATTTGGGGAAACATTTCATTATTAAGAGCCTGCTTTGATACATGCATGTCAACAGTAAAGTGTATAGAGATGACTGTAAAGAAGGATGTTCTGTAGTCTATACAGAGCATCATGCTATTGTACAATCAAAGAGAAATCAACAAATCTTGCACTGATTTTGAAACATGAATGACTCTTTGGATGCCGTGGAGAGTGATTGAAGTCATTAATAAATATATTGTATATTGAATATTTAGTTGAATTATTCGGGGTACATGTAGGTTAGTAGAAGTGACAAAGTAGTTTGATATAGTTCAGAAATAGCAAATCAAGTTTTTCTGACATGGAATGAAAAGATATATGCAATCTAGCACTGAAGTAGATATTTGCCCCTCTTGAGCTACTAGTATGTGATTATAACTTTACCTTTTTGAAATATCTCAGGTTTGCAGTGACTAGGTTCAGGCTACGTCAATCCCATCATGCCGATGGAGCAACATGGGCCATTAGGCATCTGTATGTAGGGGAGCAGTGTCCAGATATGTGTCATGGACATGGTGTGTGTCAGGAAGGACTATGCAGGTAATTATGGTTCATAATTCTACTAATGATAATGATATAATAGTATTAAGATAATTAAGATGATTATGCTGATGATGACTAAATACTTCATCAAGAATTTATAGTGTTTATATTTCTATTTGGGGAAAATGTTACTCAGTAAGAAAACTGGATGAAATATTGTAGAAAGATGAAATACTTGCTGCTTGTCATTCATATCATGGAAAATGGAATCTCAATTTTGTATACCATGTCATATGTTTGCCATTAAAACCATTCAAATTGAAGAATAAAATCTGAATGAAAAATTGCTTATTCCTGATATCTTAAGTTTTTTGTATTGTTCTACATTTTTTAATCAATTGCTTATTACATGTATCACCAGTTGTGACAGAGGCTACAGTGGAGTGAGTTGTCTGCCAGATAACCCTCGACTGAATGCTATACAATCTAACTTTGAGGAGGCTGCTACAATCAATGCTGATTGGTCAATCATTCAAGGTGCTAGTGTCAAGTGCAGAGGTCAAGGGTGTGGAACTATATCCTCAGGATGTTCTCTCTATTTCCATGGGGTAAGTATTCTGTGGCAATTTTCTTGAAATATCCCAGACCTTTCCATTGAAACATTATCTAGTAGACATCATAATTTATGGGAAATAGATTGCTGTGCTATCAGTGCTTTATACTCCAGCAAGAAATAGGATACATAATCTTTATTTTCAAGTACCATTTGTTCCATTTCCATTCTCATTTGCATATTTTTTATGTTAAGAAAATGTGTCTTATGATTAGAGACACATTGGTTTGTGCCCTTCTTGGTCTCAGTTGTCAATATCATTTGAAAAGGGATACTCGCATGGGCTGTTTTTTGAAACTCTGATGTACACATTTATTTCATACTCTATTTCAGGTATGGTAATTGATTTGAAGTATGTAATCCATGTCTAATGTAAGTCTGTTTTGGGTTGAACAAAGGTGCCACAGCCTATTTCTATATTGTATTATGATCATATTTTGGTAATAAAGTTCTTTCATTCATTTATTCATAATCGTCCCCTTCCTTCTTCCACAGCCTGGTGTACGACAGCTAGTTAGCCATGATATGAGTACAGTAGAGCCCAGCTATATCCAGTTCTACATCAGGATTGGTAGTGATGAGGAGAGGGGTGCTTGTAGCAGCGCCACACAGAGGTCAGAGGGTATCCTACTTCAGTACTCTATAGATGGTGGTGTCTCATGGGTTGACCTACTAGAGTTATACTACCAAGATTATACCATGCCAAGGTACATTCTGAGGAATAACAAGAACTGATTGTCATTATTGTTAATATGTTTTTATATATATATATGTATTTAGTGCAAGTTAACAACTTCAGAGGTCGGATGTTCTTTGAAGGTTGATGCTTGCATGGTGGAATAGATAACATTGATGAGGTTTACGGTTCACCATGTGTGTAAGTCCTGAAAAGAGCTGTTGGGTTAGAGAAGGATAGTAGAGCAAGGAGAGAAGAGGAGATTTAAAAGAGTGAGAGAGAGAATAGGAGTACAGAGTTTCTTTCTTGAAAAGGTGAAGTCCTGAAAAGGACTAGTAAATCAGATGAAAGGAGGAGAAGGTGCTCCTTCTCTTCCTATTTTATATCTCCTCTTCTCTCCTTGCGCTACTGTCCTTTCTAACAACAAGTACATATGCATGATGTATTCCCTTGGATTTTTAAATATGCAGAATACTGAGTAATATAAGTGAATATGAATTCAGTATCAAAATGTAACATTGTAAAGATAATGATGAATAGTGCAAAATATAAAGGTTAGAAATACCTCTAGGTGTTACATGTTACAGGGTGTTCAGACAAAAAAAATTTATACCAAAACGGTATAGCTATACGATGGATTTATGTGTCTGAACGCTGACTAACGAAACGCCATATAACGAAACATCATGTAACAAAACTAGGGTCAGAACATCGTTTTGAACTAGATCTCGATAACGAATCACCTTTCTGTGTGCCTCTGAACGTATGGTGACCATAGAACGGTATAACTGGGCGGGGCTTAACTTGAGCTCGCGTGAAAGGTGACCTTACCAGGGGGCAGGGGCTAGTGGCGACCATAACAAACTGCGCATCTATACAATGCTTTTTCTAATCGGTAAGATGTGTGTCTGAATGGTCTGTAGGCTATACGATGAAAATTTTATACGACGTTTCTTTATCAAGTTTCGGTGTGAGCGTTTTGTGTCTGAACAGGGGGTTAGCCTCGAAATAGAGGACATGGGAATTGGCTTAATCCTAGACGATCTACTTTTCCAATAAAAAAGTAAAAACTTGCTTTATCCTGTTTCTTTAGATTTGTTCGCAAGGAATTGCCAGCTGGAGCTCAATCTCCTGCTACCCGTTTCCGTTGGAGACAGCCTAGGCATGCAGGAGCCTACCACAGCCAATGGGCTATAGATGATATCTTCATTGGCAATGACTTCAAACTTCAGTCACTGGAAGCCTCATTTGTGGTAATGCAAATTTTCGATGGGACATAATTTTATTGTCAGTAAAAGTGCCAGCAGCTACATGTATGCTAAAGTGTTGTCTTTTTACTTTGACAAGCTGTTCAGCGCTACGTTGTCTTAAGTACAGATCATTTATTTTACACCTGTTTATGTCAAGAAACTTACTCATCCTCTGCTAAAGCTTGAGAAATAATATTGAATAAAATTTATGTAATGGAAATGAAAATGAGCATTACTGTATTGACTTTGAAAATAAGAGTTTGTCTTATTTTGAACCATTTCTTATTAATTGTTGTGACTTTGCATTTCTTCATGCTTCAGCTGTTGAAAAGTGGTAGATGATGTTTTGAGTATAAAATTTCTCTATTTTCGCTCAGTTTGGGAATTTTTTCCGACACATGTTACTATCCTTTGTACAGAATGACAGTCCACAGCCAGACATCTGGATGTCAACTAGTAGTGGTGAGGTGGGTACCTTCTGTGGATCCAGAGGTCCTGCTCTGTACTTTGATGCTGTTGGTGAGGATAGATTTGCTGTCACCAGATCAATGCAGCTTACTACAAGAGATGTTGTTCAGTTCAAGGTAAAAAGGCCTTTTTTTCTCTCTTCTGACATTTTTTTCTTTCACTGTATAGTTACTTTAGTGATATTTTGTTAGTGGAAGTATGTTTGGCTATTGATTGTGGCTACAAAAATTGGCCTGATAATGCAAGTACCTGAAAAGGGTTTCCAAATCAGGTCTCAGAGAAAATGTACAGACTCTGAGACAGATGCATCATTGACATTGTTTATTTGTTGAAAAATTTGAAGAATACTGAGCAATTTTCATGTGCATATACATTTATTATTATTGTACAAGATTATGAATTTCTCAAATAGGTAATGTCACTGTATAGCATTCTTAATGAGAGGTACATTAGATTGTTAGACACATTTGATGAACATTTCCACCTAAATCAAATTCTTGTAGGTTGTAGTGGGATGCCAAGAGGAGTTCTCCCATTTTGCTCCTGTCTACCTGGAGAAATCTACCGATGGAGGTATCCATTGGGAGCTGGTAACCACTCCTTGCTATCCTTTCTCTGAGGGAGAGGTACAGTGTGATGGACAGGGTGGAGAGCTGACAGATGGGAGTGTCTACCACTCTGGAAAGTACAATGACTGGGGACTGATAGTGATTCCGGTTGATAGTGGTATGACTCACAGGTAAATACAGGACTCCATATTTTTGGATTATTTTTGTTTTAACTCCTTGATCCTACAAATAATAATAATAATAATAATAAAATGTTCTTGTATAGCTCATATCACATTATGATGTGATGTCGCTATGCGCTTTCAAAGGGTTTAAATATTATCACCCTGACTTTAGCTCCAGCGGCTGTAATCAGCGCACAGTGCATTTCAATGAATAAATCCTGGTACCCACTTAAGACCTGGGTGGAAAGTGGCAAATGTGGATTAATGTCTTGCCAAAAGATGCTAGTGCTGGGCTGAGATTCAAACCTTCAACCCTTGGATTGAGAGTCAAGTGAATGAACCACGACACCTCCACAAGGTTTCTTGGGTTTAGGGTCTATCATATTTCCTACTGAAAGCTAGAAGAGCATGAACTCAGTGTAGTAGATGAGTTGATACCCTTTTGGCTCTCAAGAAACATATTTTAAATTACATGTAATAACTTTGCAGTCCAAAAATGCAGATCTAAGTTGAAACTCTATTTGTTGCTCAAAGTCTTAACACAAGAAGTTCAGTATATGGAGGGAAATTTTAACCTTAACCATCTGAATGTATGAAACAACTTCATTCTTTTTAAGGTTTTAGCATAAACATGTAGGTCAGTGGGACATTTGTGCCAGTACCTTAAAATCACTTTCTCTTTTCCATTACAGCAATATCCAGTTTCGTTGGTGGCAGGCTGGTGACCCCCTTGCTCCAGCCTTTGGGTTAGACGATGTGTACATTGGTCAGTCCTGCCCAGGACACTGTAGTGGACATGGTGTTTGTAGGAATGGAGACTGTGAATGTGACTCTGGTTATCATGGTGAGCATCCTGTCATTGTTTGTTTGTTTGTTTGTTTGTTTGTTTGTTTGTTTTCTTTTATGTTAAAAGAAGAAGTGATAATCTGTAAGATAGATGTTTCAGAGTAAGGGGAATAAATGAATGTGTGAATATCTGATAACTTAATTCTGCACACAATACCTTTTAACATCTACATGTATGTAATATTAAAACTCTTGAAATTCAGCTAGATGGAAAAGCAGATTGAGTTTCATTTATAAGTGTGAGCACACATCTGTGAATAAAATTAGACAACTGAAAAAAATTCACTCAATATGCATTATGTACTAGCTTTAAGAGTCACATTTATGTGCAGTTGATGTATTCCAAAGAAGTATTTGAAACAATCCTTAATCAGGCATCAATATCTGTTAGTTATATTGGACCCAAGTAAATTCATATCATTTTCCATAATCTACCATTCCACATTAGGTGCATCCTGCACTCCCAAGGGCTCCAACCCTCAGAGTTTCATCAATGGCTTCGACTTGAATAGACCTCAGAGTGATGGTCAGTGGTCTCATGCCTTAGGAGCTGAATTGGGTCAAGGGTGCGGGGTCATCAAGATGGGCAACTCTCTCTACTTCAGCTCTACTGGACCAAGAGAAGCTCAAACTGAACCTGTGAATACTACAGCAATCAAGTGAGTTATTGTCTCTCTATGTTTGAGGATATTTTCTCTTAAGAATGATAAAATAGGAATTCGGAATGTGATTTTGTTTTTGCCCTGAAATCCAAATGAGTCTGTTGAGAATTCAGTCATTTATTAGAAAGCTTCCAAGTACAGTTTTCTGTCATATTGATTGTAGTTGTTGTTAAAGTAGCCAAAGTATTTTACCCATCTAAATGAGTTATTAGTTTCACGAACACACTCCTGTACTCATAACAGTGATAAAAAATTTATATGTTATTCTCTTGTTGGATACAAGAAGAAAGGTATTTTTTAATGTATGTTGAAAATATACTAAAACAGAAGTCTTGTATTTGTGTTTATCATTGATCAAAGACACAATGTAAAATAAGAATTTATACCTGATATAATGTGCTGCCTTTGTACCACTTTGAAATCAGGATTGTCCAGTTCTACATCCAGATAGGCAGTATGGACAGTGGTGACCGGTGCATGCCAGCTGTTGATCGTAGTGAGGCAGTCATCGTCCAGTACTCTAACAACTCTGGCATTACCTGGCATACACTGAAGGTTGTTGACCCTACTCAGCTAGGTGAAAGGTCAACCCAGGTCACCATTAGTTTGCCTTTAGGGGCAAAGACACCAGATACTGTGTTCAGATGGTGGCAGCCTTTTGTGTCTCTTGGTATGTTAACGTTTGGGAAAGTGGAAAATGGATGGAATATGTAAAGTAAAGTTATTGATCTGATTTCACAGCAATGTTTGATAAATCCTATAAGAACACAAATTGTGAGGGTGAGTCATTTCAGTTGTAATGATTTGATAATGGTTACAGTTATAAAATATATGTATCTAGTTGATGTCTCATTGTCTATACCATCATTTGGAAGTAAAAGTTTAAAGGGTATGCTCTGACGATGCTTTCATGTTCAGGGATTCAAATGCTTTTGTAAAGATTGTTAATTTCATTATATTTTCAAATTTCAATTTTTTTTTTATAGTAAATGATTTACAAAGAGTTTTCTTAATTTAAAGAATTATCTTGATATTTAGAACAAAGTGGAATATACCACTGAGAACATTGTTTCAAGTATTATTAAGTGGCCTATATATCTTTCAGGCTCCTTTCATGTATATTGCATTTTTCTTGTAATCCAATCAGGTAGAACTTCTTAAAAATTTTACCATTATCCTGAAAAAAACTTTTGATGCAAAATTTCTCCACTGACTTGTACGTGTATTGAAAATGTAAAAAAGATTCTGATCAAGGCCTATGACGTTTATGTAATAATGTTAATATATTACTGCTGTTTACATTCTAATTTGCATAACAAATGCAGGTATACCAAGGGCACAGTGGGCCCTGGATAACATAGTGATTGGTGCCAATGAGACCAGATCTTCTGGCTTTGAGGATACCTTCACTGGTGGTACCAGTGATAGCTGGTATATGACAATGGGAGGCCAGGCTAAACCATTCTGTGGGGCCCAAGATGCTCTGGTATTTGATTCCACACTAGGTAAGAAATGTCTCCTGTTAGATTTGTTGGTATGGACAAAGGATAGGCCTCAAACACCTTCATAAATTAAAGTAATGATATCATAGTATGTAGATATCTTGGAACCAGCTTACAAACATTGAACTTCCAAACCAAGTCTTCAGACAAGTTCTATTCCCATCTCTTATTCTGGATTATTCTGATTTGATTTTTACTTGACTGTCTCACTTTAATGTACATGACAAATCTATTGAAAGCATTTAAACCAAGTTTAAAAAGTGCTGGGAGTTATTGCTTTGTGTATTTTTTTTTCTTCAAAATATGTCTTATCTGTGGTGTACTTGTCTGTTCAAACATTAAGAGGGCTAATTAAGATCAAGGTCAAGGTATTGATTTATTCAACGTTAGATATCATAGATATCTCGGAAATAGCTTACAAAGAATGAGACTTCCAAACCAAGTCCAGGTTCTACCCCATCTCTTATTCTAGAGTGTTCTAATTTGATTTTGACAAATTTTTTTGGCTGATTACTTGATCATAGAGATACAAGACTAATGTTCCATAACATACACATACCCTCAATATAATTGATGTTGATATTTCCTGTATTCTCGCAGAGGTAAAACGCTACACTGAAACCTGGGACTTCCAAATCACCATGACTGCCTTCCTGCAATTTGAGCTGACCATGGGTTGTGGGGGCACACCCTCCCTCCCAGCCTATGCTGTGGTATTAGAGTACTCCTTGGACATGGGACAAACATGGCACCTTGTGACAGAGGAATGCGGCCCACCAGACATGGGGTGTGGACAATATGGGATGGGTACGGTCTATCTGTCTCAGATGCATCTGGATTGGACAAGGGTCACTGTCTATCTACCCGAAGCTGCCATGTGAGTCCTGAGTAGTTAGAGATAAAATCAATAAAACATGGGAAGTGTAATAATGAAAGAAAGACAGAGAAATATGGAGAACAAGATAGAGAAGATAGATAAAAGATAATCTCACTTTCTCTCTCTCTCTTTGTTTTGCCTTCTCTAGAGAGAGATACAGAGATACAGAGAGGTGAAGAGATAGATGTAGAGAGAGAGAGAGAGAGAGAGAGAGAGAGAGAGAGAAGGAAGTGTGGAAATGATGGAAGCATCAAAGTAATACAGATGAACTACTTCACCTTCCTAAGGAATGAACAAATGTTTCCTTTCATATAGTTACTTGGAATAATTGATAACTCATAATGTTTGATTCTTTAATTTTGTGTATTTGTAGATCAACCTCTACCAGATTCCGATGGCATCAGCCTGACTTCCGTAATGGTCGTGATGTCTGGGCCATAGACAATGTTTACCTTGGTAATGGTTGCCCTTGGATGTGTTCTGGACATGGACGATGTGATAGAGGATATTGTGTGTAAGTCCTTTTGTTATTTTTAGAAATATAAATACATGTACATGTACCAAACATAAACAGTGACTAGTAAACATCAGTACTGCTGTTTAAAGTAGTTGATTTAAGAAAACACATTTATTTCAGTAGTCATTGGTACCAGTTATTTACCAGTAAAAGTGAAAAGTCTGGAGTGAATTACACATCTTTTCATAAAACAAAGAGTTTGCTTTTCAAATGTAGCATATCTTGGTGATGTAACCAATTGTTGCAGATTGACTTGAGATGTACTGATTTAGATCAATTTAGTTGAAATTCAGGCTAGTTATTACAGGGTGACCTCCTATGTATCATTTGTATTCCAGTTGTGACCCAGGATATGCAGGAAGCTTCTGTGTACCAAGTATCCCATTACCAAAGCAGCTCAAAGACAGTTTTGACGGACCACCCAGATTAGACTCAACTCGATGGCTCTACCAGTATGGCATGATTCGTGGTAGCACCCAATGTGATGGGGTACTGGTGTCTGGCAATGCTGCCATATTCAATCAGGTATAAGGAAGATTGAGCAAGCCTTTGTGCCAGATTGATTGGTTTTAACATCTTTTACTCTGCATATAGTGTGGAATTTGGGAAGATACCATGTTTATTTCTTAAGTTCCAGCACAATGTCATTTCCTACAAGTGTGATGTAAGGAGGGTGGAGATATCACAGCACAGTGATCATTTCAACTACATAGAACACACAGGATCAAAGATAATATGTGACCCTGCATGACGGTTTCAGGCGGAAGTCGCAAAAATCAAAAAGTCTAATTTTACATCCTCTAGAATCTCTGGTTCATAAGCTTTAAAATGATGTATAACAACTCTATTTTGCTCAAGTAGAAGTCATCGTAAAAAGCGATTAAAAACACGGAAAGTATCAAAATAGAAATCTAAATAACGGAGAAAATCGCATTCAAAGTTTGGGTGCGAAGCAAAAGTTGAGGGTGCGAAATTGAGCGTGACCCGCTTCGAAACTTCCTTAGCAACGTTCCCCCTTGAACTTGCCCTCTCGAGCATGAGGCAGAGTAGCGTGCTGTGTGCAAACAAAAAGAAATTACTCAAGCGGTACACTGTCACGTGACAGGCTCGCTCCATTGGTCAATGGCTGACCCAGGGCTGACCATTGCGCGGGCTTTTTGTTGACTTTTAGCCGAGGACCTGAAGGTGGATTTGTGACACCGCAAACGCAATCTTTGTTCATGCTAAGAAACCATTTTACACTCTTTTCGTATACTTAACCAGCATGAATAAAATCAGAATAAATCTTGTCTTGACTCTAGAGAATTAACAGAACGAGACACGCATTTCAGCGGGAGGGGGGGGGGGGGTGAAAAAGGGCTCCTTCTTGTTCATTTTCAATGCAAGAATCAATAGAAAAATAGCGCCGAGAAGCTTGGGGATAATATCCTCATCGCGGGCTCGTCAGGGCAGGATCTTCTCACCTTCACTCATTCAACAACCGCATGATTACAAATGAGGTGTATGTATTATTTGGCAAGTGAGGCAAACAGTTAATACCCCAACCCCAGAAAGGGAGAGATAAATAGATAGATAGAGAGAGAGAGAGAGAGAGAGAGGGGGGGGGGGGGGCAAACGGAGCAATATTATTACATGTGCATGTAGTTGCATTTACGGAGGATTATTCTATTTCACCTGTGACTAGAAATCGAAATATCGAAATTACCAAATTTATATTGTTAACATGTTAAAACTACACTTAACAAGTATTACGTAGACTTCAAGACCCTCCCCAGTTTTATTTTGTTTTCGCATCCTTCACAATGCTAAAATAAAATGCACCTTCTGGAAAAAAAAAATAATAGAAAAATGCACCTCTTTAAACTTTAAATGTATGATATTGCGGATACGTATTAATCAAGCTAAAAGAAGAAAAAAAGGAAAACAATTTTAAAGGAAATCTCAGGAGTTTTCGACTTTAATCAAAATATTACGTTAACAAAAAAAAAAAAAAAAAGGTCAGACGCTCATTCCGTTTCCCATAAAATTCTGTCACATTCTCCATTACACCATCATGGCTTCTTAAGACTAGCCGCGAAACGAAAGTGACTGATAGTCCTACTGAATTAAAAATAATTGGATTTTTAAAAGAGACTTCATCATGCTGATGGCGATGAATTGTTTAATATCATATAAAATTATTTTTTTTAATTTGAAGAAAAAAAAAATATAAACAGACTGATATAGGCCGACATTCCGACATTATCGCGAACGGGAAACCATATGCTTTCCCGTAGAATAATAACAAAAGCGATTGCTATCTCTCGTTGGGCCAGGTTACCTATATTGTTTTGTTTTGTTTTTGTTTTTTTAAATGTGTAATGTTCATTATTTAAAGGTTTTTCGTTATACAAGTCATAATGAACGCAAAAGAAACTAAAGTGAGCAAATCCAAGTTTGGGAGCAGAGAGGAAGGTGTGACTTTGATGATGATGCTTCCCCTGGAAATTTTGAAGATTAAACAAAAATAAAGAAAGGCTAGTCGCGTCCCACAAATCAGCATGTTGATACCCATTTAGTTCCAAACGCAGATGTACCTGGAGCTTTTTTTTTTCTTCTTCACAGAAACACAATTACAAAAGTCACAAAAAGGAAGCAGAACTATAATTTGCATAGAGAAAAGAGAATTCAGGGATCATGATACATCGTTTTCAGACTGTGTTACATAACTGTTTCAAAACGCTGATTCTGGTTTCGCAATAAATCACTATACGATAAAGCGCAAGCAGGTGGCAAGGACAAGGAGTTATCACAGCCAATGCATACATATTGCCCATGTAAAGAATTCAGATCCTTTAAACTCTTTTCATAAACTTAACCAGCATTATAAGAATCCGTATCAATTGTCCTGCCCTTGGAGAAGAACAATATAAGACACGCATTTAAGCGGAAGGGTGGGGGTGAAAAGAGCTCCTTTTGTTCATTTTAAACCAAGAATCAATAACGCTAAGAGGCATAGGGGGCATTGTTTTCAAACTGGGCCCGTCAGCGTGGTCAGGGTATGTTCTATTCAAGATCAACCATAATTCCACCTTACCCATTCAAAACTGCATGTTGCATTGTTTCGCAAGTGAAGCAATCGACCAATACATCCCCCTAAAAAAAGGGGGAAGAGAGAGAGAGAGAGAGAGAGAGAGAGAGAGAGATCGTGTGTGTGTGTGTGTGTGGGGGGGGGGGGCGTTTATTGCACTTAAACAGTAACATAATTCCCCGTTATTTTGTTTGAGCAACCTTCATGATGCTTAAAAAAGGGCGCACTCTGAAAAATAAGAAAATTCCCCTTTAGAAGACATAAGTCACTTTGAGCAATAATGTACTTTTCGGATTAAAGAAAATTAAATCAAATATTTAAAACACGCACTAAGCTTTTAAAATACCCTTTTCATTTTAAAGGAAATCTCAGGAGTTAGAAACTATATTGTTTGGCATATAAAGCAAATGATTAATACCCCCCCCCTCCCCGAGAGAGAGAGAGAGTTTAGGTCGACTATTTCATTATCTAATTTAGGCAAACAGGTGTTTTATTTCACCGATTAAATGCCAATTCTTGATGAAGAAAACCCACTTTCGAAAGTTAATGGTGCCCTTCCTATTCTGACATCCATCCCCTCCAAGAGTTACTCTTTGTTTAAGAAATAGATATATAGTTATGTTTTTTGTGAGACAGAAGTCACTCGGCTATCCTAAAAAAATGTCAATGGTTTGGAAATTTGAACTGAAGAATCCGAAAGTCCAATCTCTGAACATTTTGTTGGACTTTGTCATTTGCAATTATACACTCATGTCATGAAAAGAAAACAAGCTTTGTTTTTCTCTTCTATATTAAAGCAAATTGATTTTATAAAGAGGAGATAATCTTCTGTTGCTGATGAAAATACGTGTAAAGCAAAAAATGAAATAAAAGAAAAAAGATCTAATTGATGATCGTGCTGTTTATAAGGCTACTAATTCCACCATTCCATGTCATAGAAAGCGTAGTAATTTGAAAAAGAGATCAAAATAAAAGAATCGTCTGGACATGTACTAGGTAACTAAGGAACTCTTTTAAGAAAGCAGCAGATTATTTTAAGAAAGCTGAAATTTACTAATAGAGTGCAGATATTGCGTCAAACAAAAGATCTTTTTATATCATAGCGCTGTTCCAACTTGTGTTCCACTCTCTGTTTAG
This sequence comes from Heliocidaris tuberculata, assembly GCA_025618425.1. NCBI lineage: Eukaryota > Metazoa > Echinodermata > Echinoidea > Camarodonta > Echinometridae > Heliocidaris > Heliocidaris tuberculata. The sequence continues at coordinate 10,996,172 of CM046832.1, read as the reverse complement.
CCTGAAAAGAGTTAGGAGATGTGAAGAGAAGAAAACAGTTGGCTTTCAAAAAGAGAACAAAATCCACGAAAACAGTGACTGTGTCAAGAGCGATTTAATGTTAACGGGTGAGAATAATTAAAACTGGCTATTTAGCGTGAAAAAATAAGGATAATCATAAAACGAAGACCAATTTATTAAAGCGCTGTTGAAATTCATTCCACTTTTATTATTCCACGAAGTAGAAAGTGAAGTGAAAAAACAAACAAACAAACAACTTAGCTTCAAAAAGAGGACAAAAAGAATGCAAGCACGATGTCAAGTTTAAAGTTTATACTGATGCTTAATTCAGGAAACAAAAAACAGTAATTTTGGTGGGGTTTTTTTTAAGGTGCATAATTCCGAAGGTTCGTTTTCCGAGGTTCCATAATTGCGAAAGGTTCGATAATTCCGAAGGTTCGTTATTTCGAAATTGGAATAGGTTTATTATTTCCGAAAATTAAATGGAGTTCATAACCCCGAAGGTTCATAATTCCGAAAATGCAGTAGAACCTTTTCATTTTCTTATTTAATTTTCGGTATCACGAGCCTTTGGAATAACGAACCCTATATACTTCATTTTTGGAATTAGAACCTCAGAGCTCAGGATAAACAAAGCTTCGGAATAACGAATCTCCGGAATAATGAACCTTTGGAATAATACAAGAAATGTTCGGAATTATAAACTGAGCTCTATTTCACTTTCTGAACCCCCTTCTATGGGAAAATTTTATGCCCAAAATTGTATCAGGCCTTTTACTCTGTAAGCACATCTCTTAAGAAAATAGCAACTTGTAGAGATTTTAGAAATGAACATGTTATTTAGAGTGACAAAGAAAGATTTATACTACACCATTAGGAAGCAAAACGAAAAGAAACAAGAGAGCAAAAGGCAGGGAATAATTCATCAACTTCAATGTGTACAGGTGCGTGATTTAGAAAAAAAAAATCAATAAACATTGGGGCCTGTGTTGCTTTTTGACTTACACCTTGTAGGAAAGCTCACAACTTTTTAAAATGCCAGGATTAACTATTGTGAAGAATAAATGAAGACGAGTAGACAAAAGGCCATTAACATAGTATCATTTTAAGTGAATCCTGCGCTTTATCATTAGAAAGCCGCAGAGAAAGGAAACAAAGGAGCAAAAGGCAGGAAAGCATCGTGTCCACAGCTGCGTCTAGAGAAGAAAAACTGCAAGAGGGGCCAATAAGTTTGGCAGATATTTGAAAGCAGGCCCGGTATGGTTATTTCCCGAATAGTTTTTTCCGCTAGGCTTCGTTGCGACCTCGCTCTAATGCATGAACAAAACAAACTATATATACCTACTGCTTTATTAAGTAAATGGATAATTAACTAAAGAGAAAGGGTACAATTATTATGAGCTTTATACTGTGACTGACTTTCTTATTTGTCTTACAAGTACAACAACAAAAAATGGATGGTAAAGCGAATTCATTACAAAAAAGGACGATTTGATTTTATAAAGAATATAATTCGACGATTTCAAGTTGAATGCACCCACCGGTCATGCATATTCAGGTACCTATTTACATGACAAGTAGGTGTACCACGAATGACCAATCACAACGCGCTAAGCCGTCAGGCTGAGGATTACGTCATCCGGCGTACGAGGCCACGCCGCCTTAGCAACAAAAGAGAGGTGTGCAAAGATCGAGCGAGCGAGCAATGTAAGTTTTCAAAAACCAAAATCCTGATGAAGCGTTTTGGAAAGGGTAAATACAAACACAGTTTTCAGGTACTTATACTTAGTATTTTGACTTCAAATTTTGGGAAGTGGTAAATGAATCATTAAAGAATCCAAATACGTAAAAAAAGAAATTTGGGGGGAAAATGACATTTACACTAAAACACGCTATTTATAGACAAGTACCACTTGCGACTTCCGCCTGGTTTCGTCGTGAGCGGTCACATATTTACAATTGATATCTACATGTAAAGTCTAATTTGCATAAAAATGAGTTGCAACTGTCTAAGAAATATTGTTCATCATCATTGCTGTAAATGATTCAGAGATAAATGAGAATTTTTTTTTTATATAGATCATTATACGTATATATTGATAATCATTACTTGAATACAAGTTCATTTTCTCGTCTTTTCTAGCCTGGTGTGAGGATGTTAGTGACTCAAGATGTGGATTCTACCATGATGGAGTATGTTCAGTTCACATTCAAGTATAGTTGCTATGACGACCCATCATTTAGTCGATCATCTGCTGTTCTACTCCAGTATTCCATCAATGGTGGTATTACTTGGGAGCTGTTACAGGAGCTACCCTTCACCCCTCTTCCAGCAACATTCTTTAACATTAAGGTACACATATTAATTGTATGTCATGTTAACTTGATGGCAACAATTGCTCTCTTTTAGAATTTCAGATGGCTGAAACTAAATTTAAATCAACACTGAATGTGTTCATGTTCTATTTCTGTGAAGAAAGGGTTTTAATAGTCTGTTGTATATTAAGCCCAATATAACTCAGGTTGGGGTTATGGAAAATGCATGTGGTAAAATTAAATTCCACCCACTTATTAAATTACATTATTCTTTTGTTTTACGTCACTTTTTGTATTTTATTTCTGACTCCTTTGTCAACACTCTTCTATAGATTAAGTTTATTCTTTTCTCTTAGTTACCGAATAGTAAATTAGTAAAGAAATTTCAATTTCATATTGGATACAGCTTCCTATGTTGTCCAAGACCAACTCTACCCGCTTCAGATTCTGGCAGCCCCAGCACTCTCTTCAGGGCAACACCTGGGCCTTGGACAACCTCATTATCGGAGGTAACTTCATGACCCGAGGACCACTTGAAGAGACCTTTGAACTTAGCAGCATCAATAACAATGACTGGTTGTTCTACCCAGGGGCAACCACACTGACTGAGCATTGCCCTCAGCACCAGAGGCAGTTGGTGTCATATCTACCACCAAGTCCATTTGAGCTAACGAGGGGGAACGAATTTAGGTAAGCTTATGTCTAGTATATATCTCTTTCACTCCTGCTGTATTCTGCTTCTTATTTTCTCCTTCATGTATTTCCTTACCAGTCTGTTCATGAACTATGTGCTGCACCTTATCCAAGGTTTATCCTCTTTTCAATGTCTTGCTATGCTTTCAGTGTGCCTTTATCTCTTTTACCCCTTTGAAAATCTTTCTTTGTTCATCAAATAGACATGTCTGTATCACCATAACTTGAATCTTAGCTAAGTACAAATGAATATGTGAGAAAAACTACATAATATTCAACCTGTTAATCCACTAAAAAAATGTTTCTGTTCAGACCAACTACTTTCAACTTGATACTAGAAGGTTCAAAATTGTTTTCATTGAGTTAGAAGTATTACCGAGTGTTCCATCTCTGTGTTCTTTGACAGCTATCAAATTGGGCAGCGTCCATCCTTGGTGTTCCCTCATAGCATTGGAGAACACTCTGTGACAACCAGAGATATTGATATTGATGAGAGCAGCATCCTTCAGTTTGAGGTACAAAATACAAGAGTTTGATACAAGAGTTTATTCAATATTGATGAATGAAATGATAGTTAGATTGTGGTTATATCTGATTATCAGTTGAGATTTACTGGGTTTTCCCAAATTTCTGCATGAATGTATAAAATCTTCACATGTCTTTTCTAGAGCTCTGTTTTCTAGCCTCATTTTTGTGATTAAAAAATTCTCACTTAGCACTGGGAAGTTTCAGATGTTCCGAACCCTCAAAACTTTTTTCTAGAGCTATGCCTTCTAGCCTGATTGTAGAGTAAATTATATCATGTAATATCTATAACAATGGCAGAGCAGAAATAATATGCAAGTGATACAATTTTTTCCTTCAAAATGTTGTTTTACAATCATTTTCTACTGTCCATGCTTGAATTCAGGATTGATGATAGTCACATTTTTTCTCACTTAGATCAATGTAGGATGCACCAATCAGTCGAGTGCCAACCATCCAGTCAAACTAGAAGTATCTAGAGACTTTGGTACCACCTGGAGCCTGCTATCACCAGACTGTTTCTCTAACCAATCTACCTGTCTCTCATGCTCTGAGCACCTCACTACTCCCACAGTCTATTACAGTGGGGAGAATGAGAGATGGGTTCGATACACCATTCTCCTCTCAAGACTACATGTTTGTGGGTGAGTGAAAGTGACCCAATTTTGATAGAACAGTGTGTTTGCAAACAATAAGATTAGTTAGAGACAACATGTATATAATGCTTTATGTTAAAGGCATAGGAATATTATGGTGATAATGGAACAAAATCATCATTGCATTCTTTTGTGACCTTTGAGCGAACCAAATTCTGAAAAACTTTTGCACAAATTTCCAAATCAATTGTTTTAATTCATGTAATGATATGTATGTACTTGTATCTTCCATCTCAAAAACAAAATGAGTCAATAATCTTACTGTGATCAAACTCTCTTTGTTTTCATAACTTTTTTTTTCTTTTTCTGCTAGCTATTAGATATATTTGACGTACATGTAATATATTAAGTTAGTTATATTGCTTCCACTTTATCTTTGGACTCTCTTCCAGAACTGTGAGATTCCGTTGGTACCAAGGCTTCTTCTCAGCTCTGGACAACCCAAAGCAGTGGGCCATAGATGGGATCTACATTGGACCTGGCTGTCCACTCAATTGTAATGGACATGGTTCTTGTGTTAATGGATTCATATGTCATTGTGATCCTGGTTATGGAGGACAGATGTGCCATGCCCTTCTACCAAACCCTTTCTTCCTCAAGGAATCCTTTGAGAGTAAGAGTCATTTGTCTTTTACTTTTTTTTCTTTTTAGTGGTTGCAGGCAATATGCAGCCCTTGTTTGTAGTCCCTTACAAAAAGTTTCAGAATCTCATAATTCAAAGAAGCAATATCTTTACCTTATCTGAACCCTTCTAATTCCTGTTAATCTTTATCAACAAATTGCCAACGGGAACTACATGTAGGTGGTTCCTGTATTAAGCCTAAGGGAACAAGAGAATGTAGTAGTCACAAGGTTTATGGCAGCTTATCATTCCAGTAATGTAATCTATAAATAGGTAGTTCTGGAAGAGTAGTAAAAATTTAGATTAATACTGACTTTCAAGAGTGCTATAACTTCTACAGCACTCATTCTGTTTTCTTTGCCTTTTGTTTAGGCTCTGGATCTTTAGACCGAAAGAAGTTTTCACAGTGGAGTGGAGCAGAGATAACTCAGAAATGTGGAACCTTGATCACTGGAAAGACCCTTCATTTCACTGGATCTGGGAGAAGAATGCTAACTACAGTAGATATGGATCTCACTATGGCAAGGTATATGAATAAGAGAGGAAATTTATTAAAAACTAGAATGTATTTCCAATATGTCCACTTGATAAAACCATTGCATACTATAGTCATTGTTTTCCTCCTCTAGGTTCTTGTACATTAATTGCTTTCTATTTTCACGAATTTATAAATTTGTTTTGCTTTGATAAGATATTTTGTGATTTTTGTTTAATGTACCATTGTCCGTTTGGTATTTTCTTGATATCGTAATTTGCAAAATTATTTGATCATTCATTGACTGATTGAATATAAAAATTTGCCATATCTGTTAGAAAATTTTCCTCTGACTTTCATGGTTAAAATGCTTCCTTGTAAGTCCTTCATAAAAAAGTAGAGAAAATTCATATTGTGCTATTTCTCTAAGATTCAAAAGATGTGCAAGGAATTTAGCTGAACTGATTTAAACTGTACGCAATTTTGTTTCCTCTTACAGTATCATCAGCTTCTACATCCGGCTAGGTTGCTCCCAGCGTCCTCCGTCTCAGCTCAATCTACCCATCATTCTCCAATCCTCATCAAACGGGGGCATCACATGGGATACCATCGAGGAAATAACCTTTGACCCTCAGAACAATGATCCCATGTATGTAGCCCTTCAGCTTCCAGCCAGGTCACACTCCAATGCCACTAGGATTAGATGGTGGCAGCCATCCAGGGATGGGGCATACATTGATGAGTGGGCAATTGATCAGGTTGGTCAGAGTCTCAGTTTGTTTTTTTTCCATTCTAATAATATCTGCTATGAGTCTTAGAAGAGCTGCATTCCGGAACATTTTTGGCAACACCCTTATGGCTCTCAGTGGACTGTTTCAAAAAGGACCATTTCTACAATTACAATGAAATAAAATATGTGTTATACTGTTCATCCCCCCCCCAAAAAAAAAGGGAAAAAAAGAGAGAGTGTAATAGATGTAAAAGCATACATTTGGCAGACTGCCAAGGTAGTTATTTAATGGGAATTGTAACATTTTAAACAGAATAATTTCATGAAACTGTTGTGATGAGGAAAGAAAAACTGAAAATCTGTCAGATTTTATCTGTCAGCTCAAGCTTAATAATATCTGATGTACATTGTCCATTGGTCAACAGCTTTATAAAATTCATAGTTCCATTAGTTTGCTGAGAAAACAGTCAATAGCTGCCTTTCACTAATGTTTGATGTAGTCATACTTGCCTCTGTAACAAAGAATTATAAACTATGCTTTGCTGAAAATTTGTTTGTACGAACAATTGCAACTGTTCTTGTCTACAGATTTTCATTGGAGGTTACATCCATGGTCAGATGGTACTAGAAGATGATTTCACTACATCACTCCAGAATGATGGTGACCAAGACTTCTCTGTTCATGATCAGAATTGGCTCATCTCTCCTGGTAGTACCATGGCCCAGGTAATGACATGCTCTTGAACAAATTTAGGATCTTGTTCAAATTATCTGCTTGAAGCATTAATTGTCTTTCCTCCCAATCCATTAACATTATCCAAACTTGACTCAAAACTCCACTGGTAACTCGACCATTATAACTGGCTATATGCAATTGAAATGCTGGTAATACAACTAAAAATTCATATCTATATTTTATTGATTTATGTTTGTCTTTGCATTATAGTAAACTTTTACAACCTAAAAGTATAGTTACAAGTGAAGTAAGTTATGAACATTCTGGTTTTCATTGAGTCATAGGTTATTATAGTAGATCCTTGTGCGGAGATGAGAAGGTACACTATTCAATGACATATCATTTAGGTTTATGCTGCTTGAAATCTTCGAGCATTTGATTTTAAAGTGGATGCTAAATAAATGTTCTAAATGGCTGATGAAGTGTTTATTTTTATTTACGAGCTCCTAATATATGATTGATTGCTGATTGTTTATATTATCTTTGTAGGTATGTGGTGTTGCACATAATGCTCTTCACTTTGCCAGCAATGAACAGATGAGATATACAATAACATCGGACGTCATGGTAACAGACCACACCTTCCTTCAGTTTGATATTGCTCTGGGATGCACTGAACAAGAAACATGCTATGGTGAGTTTCACTCATAATATGTGATACTCCTTCTTTCTTTCTCTCTTTCTTTCTCATTCTTAAGAATTTATGCTTCTTGTGTGTTTGTTCCCTTTTTTTTCATGTCTTCGTAAGAATGTTTGTCCTTATCGTATCTCCTGACCTTCTCTTACCTTCTTTTCTTTTTCCCTCTCTTCATTCCTTTGTTTCTCATCACTTATTCCTGTGTTTCTGTATCTATATTTAAACTCTATCTTAATGGTGATGATAAGTTGTTTTTGTAAAGTGCATATCACATTATGGTATATCATCCCTATGTTCTTCCAAAGTGGTTTTGTGATTAATATTATCAACTTTAGCTCTGGAGCCATTATCAGCTCAAAGGGCATTTTAAGGAATAAATCCTGCAAATTTAACACCTGATGCCTGAAAGACAACTGTATATGAAATGACTTGTCTAAGTTCATAAAAACTGGGCATTCATGCCCTCAACCTTTTGACTGAGAGTCATGTGAATGAGTACCTTGGTGAATACCAAGGTGCTCCCTGAGTTCCCTATTCCTGTCAACATATGCAGCCGAAATTTTTTCTTTCTCTCTTTTCTTCTCTTGGTAAAGGCACATCTGATTTGTAAACATACTAATTACAAGTAGATCTCTCCTGTAGGGATCTCAGATACACTGTAGCTTTTTCATCTCTTGTCAACATTTGTTGATTGCAGGTATACTACTGGAATACTCCCTTGATATGGGTAAGACCTGGGAACCACTCCTCACAGAATGCTTCCCATCTCAAGTGGAGTGTACCAGCTATCATATGAGGAGCGTCTATCTGGCAGACATTTACTATGGCTGGAATAGAGTAACTCTACCTCTTCCACACTACACAAGGTAATATGTGTTATAGAAACATGTCAAAACCAATTTATTCATAGTTAAAGACCTTGAAGAGTTTCCAGACAAAAACCTTAGCAAGAGAAATCTTTATTATAGAGGAATTGAGTCACGCCATGTGAGAGATTTTCAGTTGTCTGCTATTTGCTTCAGTGATCATTGATTTGGAACCATAAAGAAATGTACAATGAAATTAACTTGTTAACAATGGTGCTTGAGGCATCTTGAGCTTGGCTTATTGGAATACAAGTATATGTGTCGTGCCAAAATCAAATCTTATTCAGTGGGATAAAGGATGCATATTCAATGTAATGACTCTCTGGGATCATTAAAAATAGATCATTCATCTTTTTGTGAAATTAACCTTTATGGACAGTGTAACCCCCTTCTATTGATGCTCAAATCAAATGAAAAGTTTAATAACTTAAATCTCTGTTTTGATTTTTTTCAGATCCAAGAGTACCCGATTCCGATGGAGCCAGCCACCTCGCTTTGACCCTGGTCACGAGTGGGCTCTAAGCAATGTTTACATTGGTGCAGAGTGCAGTGACATGTGCAATGGTCATGGGCAATGTAGCTCTGGAATATGCATGTAAGAGACAGATCCAAGTTATACAAATTTGGGCACAGGATGTCAGGTGTAATTTTATCCTTAATTTCTGCCATTTGAGACGTAATAGATACATGTATGAACTCGGTAGATAGCCCATCAAATACTATTGAGCCTGAGATAAATGAAACTGGGATCTGTGGCATATGTGTTATATCAAAATAGATATTTCATGCAACAGGTTAAATCAGAAGTTGGATCTTTGATTTGCATATATATTTGATTTCTATGTTATTGTCCTTACAGATGTGATCAGGGATGGACTGGTCCTTCTTGTCAGCGACCCTCTATGCGTCTGCCTCAATCTCTACGTGATACATTCTCTGATCACCCTGTTAATGGACAGGGTCTTTGGTCAAAGGTTATTGGTGCAATGACCTCAGAATCCTGTGGACCAGTGGCATCTGGGACATATCTTCATTTCAGAAAGGTAGGATGGGTTAACCAAGGAAAATTTATATACTTACTTACCATATGTGTATGATTTAGAATAATTCATTCTGACACTGTTAAAGCCTTAACTCATTTCTTTCTTTGCCATGGTTTTATCTACTTTGTATTTTTGTATTCAAATCTTTTCTTCTTGTACTTTACTCAAGTATCTATGCTTGAAGAGCTGTAATGGAAGTATTACATAAAAAACATTACAAAATTTTCAGTTGACTGAAAAATACATCTGTTGTCAAAATGTATTTTTACCTGTTTCTTCAGAATTTGATCAAGTCCTTCAATGTCATCTATATTATCTTTGTACATCATATGGGAGGGCTAATTTAGACTCTAATATTATACAAACTTTTAATTTGTTAGACTCAGATCAAGGACTTCATTAGTGCATCAAAAAATAAGAGCTTGTGATATGTCTTGAAACTTGAAACTGATTATCTTTCTATATTACATCCAAACCAGCCATGCAGCAGACAGTTAGTGACCTCAGACTTTGACCTGACCCACGCAGACTACGTCCAGTTCTATTTCCGCTTTGGCTGCCTGAACCCACCTCAGCATCGGGATGAAGGAGTCTTGCTGGAGTATTCATTAGATGGGGGTATAACATGGACCCTACTGTTGGAGTTATACCATCACCAGTACCAGAGAGAAACGTAAGACCTGTGTGATAGTTTATAATTTATTACCTGTCTCGTGGAACTCCCAAAGATGCAGCTGTACTTGCTAAGATGGCATAACTTCCAAATATAGTTGTTTTGTAATCAGTCCGTAATGGCCAATGGACAGAATTCTGATTTCAGTTTATATGTTATATACATTTACTAGATGATTTTCTGTAGAAATATGTAATTATTCTGTTTGTGAATTTTAAATAAAGAGCAGTACATGTATTTGATGCCATTGTGTTTCTGTTAGTCAAAAGTGCAGCATGGTGTTGTACATGTAATTTAATTTTCAATTGTTTTTAGTATATTTATATGTAGCTGCAGACTTTTCTCCTCAAACTTTGAGACACTGATTTTTTTGGTTTCTTTGATGAGTTTTGTTCCTTCATTTCTTCAAAATGTTGACCCCTAGAACAAGTTGCGGGGGTAAATATACTCTTGATGTGAAAGTATTATCTAATTCTTTCAAGCTTTTCATGATTGTGCTTTCACCACAGATTTGTGTCACTAGCTCTCCCTACCGAAGCACGCCACAATGGTACTCGTCTGAAATGGTGGCAGCCATCCCACACTGGTCCTGACACAGCAGACTGGGCCATTGACAATGTATTCATAGGGGGATCAGCTACCCTGCCTCACCTTCTGAGGGACTCATTCCCGACAGAAAATATCAAAGCCCACTGGCTGTTCTCAGATAATGCCATTGTAGGAGATTTTTGTACTCACAATACAGGACTTAGTGATACTGGGATACAACCTATGAGGGATGGGGTAACCTGGATAGGTGGAATTGACTCTGCTGAGAGTTCATCTTTGACGACCCATGACATGATATTGAAGAAAGGGGATGTACTAGAGTTCAAGGTATTTAGTCTTCTATGTATGTTTTTTTTAACTGTTATATACATTATAGATTATTCTGCTTAATAAAATCATCTAAGTCTGCTGGCAATATCAACTTTCCTCTGGAGGCCGTACTTGATAAGACATGAGCATTAACAAACATTTAGGTGTTACCAAATGACTGTGTCTGAATGTAATTTTTTGTTGTTGACAATATGCATTTGTTTGAATCTGTACATAAAGTTTTCAAACAATGAGGAATGATCATTGTATGCTATTCCAATTACTTTTCAGTTTAATTGCTTGCATCTTTTCTCACAAATAATCTGAAACATTTCTATAAGCAGCTTTCCCCTTTTCAATAATCTCTAAATGATTATTTTGCTAGAATATGATTTTATTGTTAATAACCTGCTCTCACTTTTCATGCTTCATCAAGTTCAGGCCTAGTTATGGTCTGGATAGATATTCAGTGTGCTTCCTTAACATGACTGGGTATTTCTGTTTTATCCTTGTAGATCAGCATTGCTTGTAACTCATCTTGGAATAGTCCAATCCAGCCCATCCAGCTGGTCTATTCCATTGACCATGGTCTGACCTGGTCACTGGTCACTCAGTCCTGTTTACCCTCTGACCCTAGCTGTGGTGATGAGGTGACCCTTCCTAGTGTCCTCTTTCCTTTCAGTGGATGGAGGAGACTAGTTATACCCCTGACAGACAAGATGACTGGAAGGTAAGCCATACGTAACTTTCACTCTCATTTTTTTTTTTTAATCCATTTAGCTCATTTGAAGCGATCAGAGAACAGACAACTGAACAAACTTGAGGTGTTAAAGGACTCAAATATTCATGTTTACATATGAAAGTAGTCAACTGGGAATTTATTTGAATACCTCTGTGACCACCTCACATAGCTCTGTCGAACCTGTCTTTCCTTTTTGTGATTAATATGATTGATAGAAATGTGTTCAATAAAAATCTGTCAATCCATATATAGATACTTGTTTTGTAAGCATTCATGTGTGTAATGTTTTAGGTTTATAAATATTGGTCCTTCATATTTGCAATTCTTTTTTGTTTTGGTGTAAATATATGTATTCTTGAACTTTACTTTTCAAATGACGCCTCAAAAACTCTAATTTTACGTATTTTTTTTTGTTCTGAAAATAACTTTCATCATCCTGTCAGGATTTTGAGGATTTTGTTACTTTTTAACATTTCACCAAACTCTAATAAATTATTTTCCTGTCTTACATCAGACCAATTCGATTCCGATGGTACCAGGGTGCTTCACCTTCTCCTCACCCGTCTTACCAGCAATGGGCTCTAGATGATATCAGGATAGGTCTACCCTGTCCTCTCATGTGTAGTGGTCATGGGTCATGTGACTATCCAACTTGCATCTGTGATCCTGGCTTTCATGGTGACTCGTGTGAGAGCAGTTCTGGATTACCGGTACTGATACTGCCTTTAAAGTGTACCAATCACAAAAAAAATATTTTGCTCTGTATGTTAGGGGTTCTATTTTGATATACTATATTCAAAATATGAACTTCAAATGTTGATTCTATAAAGAGATATTGCAAGTTGAAATACACTTTCAATAAACAATACAGCGACTTGTGAGGAGTCTAGTCGATGCTCGAATAGAATAAGGGCCCACGTGGAACCCACCTCCGAGTTCGGTTCCGCGAGGGGCTTCTATGTTTTCCTTAATTTTCTTCATACTCTTTAACTGTTAACCCTTACAAGGCCAGGTAAAGTGTTTTGAGTTTGGTCTTATACATTCTAGCTGTACACAAATTATTTTCTTAGGTGATTGTTACTCTTTAATATAAATCTTCCATTTATATTAATTGGTTTATATTTAGGTTATACATATACAGTATGTGCCCTTCTTGTTCTCTGCAGACAATATGTATTTCTTTATGATCATTAGCACAACTCATCAGATTATTGTATTTATGCTCCACAACAAAGAATACCTGCATACCTTATCTTGCACTTTTTGTCTTGGCTATACTGCTCCAATGGCCACTGCAGGCATATGGATATATTCTGCTTTCATTTGAAATCGAAATAAACTATGGTATGGTATCCTGATTTTGTGTAATGTACTTCTCTCAATGTGTGTAACCCTTCAAAGAATTGTCTCTATTTTATCTTCTCTTACCTTCAGACTTACCTAAAGGAGGAGGTTGTTGGTAGTGTGATGTCTCCTAGCAACTGGCCTCTCATCCAGGGTGGGGTCATCACCAAGGGAAGCAGTGAAAGGACATGTGGGGTACTGAGGGAGGCCAGGTCACTCTACTTCAGTGGGAGTGGAGTGAGGCTAGCTAAGACTACATCACTAGATCTCAGAGATGCAAGGTATATATTCCATGTATTTAAAGTAAATAACAGAAACTCATATTTTTATTTGGTCATGTGTTACGGCTAGATGTTCTCCTCTTATGGCATACTTCCCCTAAATCAATGCATAATATGTCAGATTTTACATAGAGTGTACATGATGTCCTAATTATTTATTCTACAATGATATATTTTCATTTCTATGTGTGTATTGTATTGGAGAATATGAAGTAGCTATTTACACGAAATATACTTGTCAATTTATCACCTATAACACACGCTTTCATTGCTTGTAGATTCATCCAGTTCTACATTGTAATTGGAAGCCCAAATAATGCTGAGAATTGTTTGACAGCAGTAAGTAGACTTGAGTCTGTCATCCTCCAATACTCCACCAATGGAGGTGAGTAGTGATCTTCTAAGTTAGTTGGATGTTGTATACAGTGCGAGATACTATATGATTTATTCAATTATTCTGCTTTCTGCTTGTAAACAAATATATCAAACTAATTGAAAATGTGTAACTTGTTTGAGTGATGGAAAGGTCGAAAAGTGAGATATTGCTCTATTTTGCCGCTTAGAACTATCAGATATAAAAAAAAGGATAGATCCTTCACAGATAAGTCATCCAGACAAAAGAGGTACAAGTATCTGTCATAATTTAAGTACATCCCTGGAATCTATAGGGGATTTTATTTTGATTGGTGAGGGGAGGCAAATCCCTATTACAACATTTTCAGGCTCTGATAAACTAATCTGCATTGAAAGCAACATTATTCTTTTTCATTGTCTCTATAGACGTAAAAGTCTGGCAATCAAACAAATCTCTTACTTCCATCATATCCCACATACAGGAATCAGCTGGACTTTGCTCAAAGAGTTGTATTATCAGCAGTACCAGATCCCCAAACAGGAACACATATTCCTTCCAATTGAGGCCAGGACACATGCTACTCAATTCAGGTGGTGGCAACCTTTAAATATCACTAGGATGCAGGCTCAGTGGGCTCTTGATAATATCCTCATCGGTAAGTATTCTCATTGTCATCAGTATCAACGTTATCATCATCATCGCATCCATCATCGCATCCATCATCATCATCATAATCAGACTCATTTTATCATCATTGTCATCTTTTTCTTCTTCTAAATTCCATCAACAAAAAATGTTATTTACATAAATCATGGCTGTTAGTATCAAGTGCTATAGGTATAGTATTGTCATTTCATTAACATTCAATTGGCTATCCTCTCTTTCATATTTCTGTTCTATTTTATCATAATTAGGTGGTTCTGAAATCAATCCCAGTTCGTTGTCAGAGTCATTTGAACATGGACATCAAAGTGTGATGTGGGAGTTTTACCCCTACGGACAGAGACAACAAGAAGTTTGCCATCAGCGCAACACTGCTCTCTTCTGGGCAAATGAAAGGAATGCTGCTTTTGACAGTGCAGCCATCACCAGACAGCTCATAGTGGACAAGAATTACATGATGCAGTTTAAGGCCAGTACAGAAATTGTGTTGTGCTCTCAATTGTATTGCACTATTTTTGTCTGTGATCAAGTAAGCATGGAAAAAAAAGCTCTGCAGCACATCATTGATTTATGTACAACATGCTTTGGATGTTTAAACTTCAGGAATGTTTGCATTGAAAGCATATAAGTAGAAATATAATTTCTTGCAATTGAATCTTGTTTGCCATGAAACCCCCTTTCAAAACATTATTTTGCATACTTCCCTTTTATGATAAAGTGGAACTGGAACTGAACATTTTTCTTCCACTGGTTAATTCCTTTCTCAGTTTTATCATCTAACCTTCATGCTCTCTTTCCCCATTTCAATCCAGATTGTAGTTGGATGTCAGAGCACTCCATCTTGCAACCTAGAGTATCCTATAATCCTGGAGTACACCACTGATCCTAGCCAAGGCCAGTGGACAGTCCTCAAACCAGCCTGTCTTCCAGGAGATGAAGAGGATGTGAGATGCGATCCGTTTGGTTACCATGACAGCAGCTCATACTCAGAGAATGAGTACCATCAGTGGCAGACAGTAACAATGGAGCTTCCCAGTGATACAGTATCTGGGTAAAGTAATTTATTAACCGTATTCTTTGTCCTGTGATATCTGGATAAGTGCCGTGCTTTCAAGTGCAGAGAATGCATGCAATTTGGTTGTTTGTCATTATATTTGTATAAATCAGACAATGTTAGACATGCATGTAATAATTAGATATCACAAAAAATGTTATTCCTGATTTATATAACCAACGCAGGAATAACATTTGGGTAAAGTTTCTACCAACCTTATTGCTTGACAGGCAAACTTTTTCCCACTCCTTTGAACTCTTTCAAGCCAAGCCAGTATAGTTCAGTGTCCAAAAGGCCACTCCATGTGCTATTTATTTGTCTAATCGATTTGACCTGTTATTTCCAGTTCTACGCAGTTCCGCTGGATCCAAGAAGATGCGTCTAGTCTGTCTCCCTCATGGGCAGTGGATGATGTGTACATAGGAGAGAAATGTCCTGATATGTGCAGTGGACATGGACACTGTGTAGAAGGTGTAGAGGGGCCATCATGTGTATGTGATCAAGGATATGAAGGTAGGTCAGATAATATGTATTTGTGGTAGCTACCCATAATGGAATCAATCATCTAGTGTGATATGTTTGTTTGACTGTGATATATCATTCACAATTTATTGTTTATTTTTAAGTATCCATTTTGAGTAATCCCTAATATAGGTGCTTTTGTTTAATCATCTTAATGTACAAGGAAAGTATGGTCATAATAAACACACACTTGCAAAGTGTTGGATAGATAATATCATCAGCTCATGTTGAATATTGATGATTTAAAAAAGTCTATATAGTTTTCACACATTTTTCTTTTTTTTCTGGTAAATTTTCCGTAAAATTATTCAGGAGAGTCGTGCAGCCCATCTATGCCACTGCCTACATACTTCCGCTATGGTGTTGATCGTGGTCTAATCCCATCCATGGACCCATGGAGTAAGGTCAATGGAGGGGGCGAAGGTCATGGGTGTGGTCCTCTGACGCCCCATGCTCATGGCATGGCATTGTATTTCAGTGGATGTGGTCTCAGACAGGCAGTGACAGTTGAGCTTGATACCAGACTGATTGTGTAAGAAGATTTAATTTTGTTAATAGAAAAGATATAAAGATTCTGTAATGGAAAGGGGAAAAAGGCATCCGGTTTCCATAAAATGCCTCCTTTGGTATAATTGTTATAAAGAACTTCACCCTGGATGATAACTTATGGTTGAGTTCTTCATGACTATTATAGCAAAGAAGGCTTTTACTTGTTTCCAAATCAAATGATTGAATATGTTTATTATTATTCAATACTCAAGATATTTTACCCGTAATAGTGCACATATTGATCCTCAATAGTGCAAAGTGTCCATAAAGACCACCTGCTCATAAAGACCACTTTTCTTGTCTCCCTTGGGTGGTCTTTATAGACAGGTTTCACTGTATTTTGCCCCTTTTGTGCCTATATCGACATCTCATTCCTGTCTCATTTAACATTATGTAGCTCAGTATTGAATTCTGTTCTTGAAATTGTATTTTATATAGAAATCTATTGTTTTGTTTTTTTTCCTTTCTTTCTCTTCCTCTAAACAGGGAGATTGGCTTTGTGCTGCAGATTGGTAGTCGTGATCCCAACAACACCGCCTGCCACATCAACTACGCCTCCCCCAACATCAGGAGTAAAGCTGTCCTCCTCCAATACACCCTGGACAATGGTATCCACTGGTATCTGATGCAGAGCCATGCCCCTAGGGACTACGGTGAACCTACCAGGGTGTCCTATGATCTACCCCCAGAGGCTAGGGGGCTCGGTGTTAGGTTCAGGTGGTGGCAGCCCAGACATGATGGGGTAAACCAAGACCAGTGGGCTCTTGATAATATAGACCTTGTGAGGTAAGCTCACCCAGGGTTATGTGAGAAATCTGGAATATTTTCTTACTTTCTCTTGACCAAAAATATATTTATAATCTTTCATTCCTGAAAAAAATTCTTATGAGAAATGATTACATGTTCAGAGACACTCCTTAAGTCATTTATATTCTTTGGATTTGTCAAATGGTGAAAAAGTTACTGGAATTTCTCGAAATACTTGACACAATGAATGGGTCATCATCTGCAAATTATTTCAATATGCATTTCATCTATGTCATCTTAGCTAAAGTACTGACAATTTTGTTCAAGAATCTCGAGCAAAATTCTCATTTTTGAACAATTCTTTAATCCAATAAGCAAGATAATCACAGAAGTCTGATTGTTCTTCTCTGAATCTCTTCCACATTTATTTTTGAAATATTATGTACAGTGATTTGTATACTTGGTTTGTGCTTGTTTTGAAATGTACCAGCTTTAAATGAAGTGAAAATATTTGAGTGGAATTTTTAATTTCATTTTCAACCTGCTTGTCCTATCTGTGTAATTTTTATATAATGTACCTCCTTCAATCAATGCTATATTCACTCAAATTTATTTTTGTTGTCTTTCTTATTGTTCAGCTTTAACCGAAGAAAGCGTTCATCACTAGATGAAATCTTGAAGCTGTAATAATGTCTTCCATCAAACTCTACCAAAGATCATTGGATCACTGGACTGACAGGAGTATTAAACATAATATCAGGTTTTTCTTCAAGGTGCTCATATACAAAATACAAATTTACCATTTTCCCATAATGATAATGTGAATGGACTCTGTATATATCAGTTTTTAAATTAGACCCTGTCTGAGAGTTGTTAAAGAAATGTTTATTTACCTGCTTTTACATTTTCAGCGATTATTGAACAACCATTCCAAGTAACTTATTGGACCTCCCTGCATTAAATGAATGCTCAGCTAAGCATTACTTTCATTGGGTCGCATGTGATGTGCTTACAAAATCCAAATTTTTTCCAGGATATTTTATGTATAAGATTATGTGAATGTTTACCCCTGTGCAACTGACAGCTTATATTATTTATTATATTTTTACCTTGCTTGTAATGAATTTCTACAACTTTTGTATAAATTCAATCCAGGTATAATACATGATCTTGTACTTGTAGATAATAGTCAGTACCAGAAACAAATCATAACTATTTTTAAAGCATGACTAAAGTCTTTTGATGAAGAGGTGTCGTAGTTGAGTGGTTTGAACATTTGACTTTAATTGGGAGGGTCGTGGGTTCGAATCCCGTCACGGCACTAGTGTCCTTTGGCAAGACATTAATCTACATTTGCCACTTTCCACCCAGGTGCAAAATGGGTACCTGGTAGGATGCGAAGGTCAGTGTGATCGGATTAGCATGTGCGCTCCCAGGGCGACTAGCTGGACTTTGGTCAGTTGTTTCTGGTAAAGCGCTTTACAAGAAACTATTATTATTATTATGAATTGATGAAATGGCATCATTGTATTGCAAAGAAAATGAGGTGATTTATACATGTACTGATTTTCAATTCATTTGAATATCCTTGTTTGTTTTTTAAACTTTTAGTATTGTTAAAATGGAAAGAGAAATGGAGTATATGTATTTAGATATCCAAGTAGTGAATTCCTACAGATTTGTGTTTTGAACCACTTTTATGCTCACTGTTCTAGTTTTAATTAGTACTGTATATGTATGGTGCATTTCTACTACCAAATGGTGCCTTTTTCATCACTCTATTAGTGTTAAAGGCATTGATTAACTTTGCCCAGGATTGAAAAAAAAAATCACTGTTCCAGCTAATGCTGTAATCATAATTGCAAACCTTTAGCTCAGACAGGAATCGCCTGAGTTCTATAAGCTGATCGGTTGTTTATATATCAAGATATTTACGATTGAACATTGATGTCGGGATAGAGTACCACCGAACCCTAAAGAACTCTTACGGTTGGCATACCTCGCTCTATCACAGAATACCGTACGGGCTGGAAACCCGCTCTGAAATCGCCAAGCGCTGGTGCTTGGTTTTTGTGACTGCAGCGCAGCGAAGAAGCCGAGCGACTTGCGCTAGCGATTGATCGCGATTTTCTCTTTTTTAGGATAGTAAACGGGTTCCATTTTCTCTCATACTTTCACATATCCTTAATTATATATGTAGTTAGAGGACTGCACACAATTCACTGGCATTTGAGCTGATTTTACAATTTTTCACAAAGTTAATCAATCACTTTAATATGGTGGATGGGTTATTAACTAATTACCTCTCATATCCACTGCAAACTAATTTTGCTATAAATTTATTTGAACCATTCTCTTTTTCCATACAGCCATTGTCATGTATTGATTAATTTAAAAGATAATAATAGAAAATAAGCTCCGTTATAAGTGGTTGCTTATTCTCTAGTGCCTTTTATTGATGTAGATGTTTTCTGTCTTCGATGATTTTTGTAACAAAAATATTTTCAGTGGCATTGATGTTATTTTCCCGTGTTTTGTAATCTATCGTAATAAATATTTTGATAATTGCAGACTAATTTGAACAAACTTGCTATTCATGGTAGTTATTGGTATTTTTGAATCATGTTACAGATCCTTCAGAATCGATAAACCCTGCCCCCTATTGGTGTTACGTGTTAGGTTGTCATGACAAGAAAATGATGAAGCTGAATGAAGTGTGAAGTGAAGTAATCTGTGTTGCTGCTGGTATGAGGAGTAAGAAAGGTCAATCATGTTGAAAATATGAAAACTATTTGATCCTGAAGTGTCCAAAGAAATGTGATATGACCTAATTAAATAAGAAAATCATGTTTTTAGAATAATGCCTTTGGAAACAAAATGATGAAAATCCAGTCATTACTTGTACTGGTACCATTTCATGATTTGTGTTTATCTGGTTTCCTTGTATATATTCCTAGGTTGTCTTTAATTTATTTAAAGGGTGTGAACTTCATAGGTTGCCTATTTCACATGGGTACTTCTAGATTTTGACCCCCCAAAAAGAGGCATGAACACAACAAAGCATAAGACTTGTAGAGTGTAGTACATGTACCAGTCATTTATTTCAACTGATCATTTACAAGAGTGATGTGAATGTTACCACCTAAGTTTGTGAGTGTGCTTTACTTCCTAAAGAGTATAAATAATGTTACAATGTCACACATAGCCAAGGTATATGCATACTCTAAAATACAAGCTTGAGCAAATCATATTCTACCTTTCTTCAAAGATATAAGCAGCTTAAAATATAACCAAATAGCTCTGATGCATTTAATACATTAACCTTTAGATGACAGGGCACAATGTTTAAAACTGTGCCTCTCTTGTTCCAGTGATATAGCTTAGGAGGTTCAAGTGAATAAAAAGATGCTTGTTGAACACTAGTAATAGCCTACCCATGAGAGTGAACAAAAATACATCAATTTAATGTTACCAGGCCCCGGTTTCATAAAACTTGTTACAAATAACAACTCCCACAATTCTATAACATATTTGCTGACAACCAATCAAACACAATGATTTCAGTAGCTTATATGAAAATTATTAGAACTTGTTATTCAAAATAGAGTTTATGGAATAGGGAACAGTATTCTGGACTTGACATTTGACCTCTATAATGTACACTGAAACTCCGTGGTTTCAGCCAGGAAATAAAAGTTTAAGGTGGGATAAATTGTTAAAATGATCTTCTTCCAGAGCATTATCTTTACAAATTAATCAAGTCATCTGATAAAAGAACTTATTCATATGTATTCCATGACTTTTCAACAACAAAATATGAACAAGAAAACCATAGGCTTGGTGAAAAAAAAGCTGGTTTGAAATATACAAGCATTGCTATGCTTACTCATATTTTGACATACATAAATCCCCTGTTTGAGCTAAACAAGTATGTAATTTTTGCAAAATACTAAGTTCCGTGCAGATTTTGGCTGATGAGAAGGTACTAAGGTATCAAGCTGCACAGAAAACAACTTCATTTTATAAAAAACGTTAAATTATTCCTAGCCTATGTTAAATACTCTCATTTGTTTACTTCTTGCTAATTATAAATGTACCTAATTATATTAACTTTTCTATAATATGCTATCTGCAGTTAATTTTTTCCTGCCATAGGAAGAACAATTTTATTCTCATCTATGCGCTGTCTTGGGTTTGGTTACACATTATAAACAAATTAGATTATTTCATAACATCGATCAAATTCATATAAAATACCTTCACAATTGATAAGAGTCTAGTCCAAAATACAATAGATTCAACATATACTGTACATGAACATAATGTACAAACAGAAAACGCATTATTGAAAAACTTTTATACCACCAAACACATAATCACTGAAAGTCATTACATAGTGAATTGTAGATATCATTAACTTAGGATGTGTACAATTTTACTTGAAATTACATAAAAAGCTTATCTGAAAGTATCCTTCTAATGCTAAACATCATAATCCAAGAGAACAGGGATATTTCATATTTTCTTGATATCATTTTCAAGGACGCAATACTTTAAAAAAAATGATGGGAATTTAATATAAAGGGATAATTATACCAACTCTGAATATCAACATTTAAGAAAATGGTTGATGCTTGAATAATACAGATGGAGCAGTTAAAATAGCTTATGCACAAAAATATAATTTAAACAAAATTGAGAGATGAGATTACACATACAGGTATGTTGTCAGGATTGATGCATGTACTGGTTAGCAAACAAATGTTCTTATTGGTGAATTATCTATATATCTACAAACATTTATCTGAAGAAACTGCCTGATACAATACAAAAAGTGAATGCTTACCAGAAGATAGGTGCAATAAGAATGAGCCTCCCCCCCCCCCAAGAAATACATGTAGTATATTAAAGGAGAATTAAACCCCCCAAATACATGCATTTTAATAGAAGTAGAAAATGAAAGAAGCATATCAGTGAAAGGTTGAAGAAAAATGGACAACTAATAAAAAAGTTGTGAATATTTGAAATCCTAAAATCGCTTAATGAATGGAGATCTGAAATTGGCAATGTCCTCATTATGCTAATGAGATGCTGTGATGTGAATGTGCTATACTTTCCAATTGCCTTATACAAATAATGTAAAAAATCCACATTCCTTGAATATATCTTATAAAATTTGCTTTTTTTAATTATAGGTGGTGTTCATAAATTTATTCCTCACAATATATTTCAAGCACAATGTTGATAATTCAATTTTCTTTGTTTAAAAGCTGAAATCTGATAATTTTCTTATTTATTTACCTATAAAGAGAGAGCACAAAAATGTCATAGCATCTCATTAGCATAATGAGTATGTTGCCAATTTTATTTAGCAATTTTAGGTTTTTAAAATCTTCATAACTTTTTTATTTTTTATCCGTTTTTCCTCAAATTTTCAGTGATATGCTTCTACGATTTTTCTGCTTCTGTTAAAGTGCATACAAATTTGGGGTTTCATTCTCCTTTAATCTATTCAGTGTTTATCAATTATGAATGAACAAGCATGAACAATAATAACTGAAATATTAAAGTGCATATATTTTATTTGCACAAGCACATAGACCAAAAACCAAGTTACATCTTGACAGCTTTTAAGCATCTATTTCATGACATTTCTCTTAATGCATGATGGTACTTGAGAACACCTATTAGGGAAAATAACTTCCTAGTACATTATAATCAAATCCCTACACAATGTACGTAACACTTTGAGGCAGTTATGATCAAGAATAATTGATGTGCTTTAGATGTTGATTTCATCAGGCCTATTTGCCTTAACAAATAGCTACAGATATTCCATTTAATTTTCGTCAGTATATGCTGGGCTCACTGGATCCACCAGAGTAACACTCCATTAAATGAAATTGCCAGATAAACAACTCTTGGTAGGCATGCATATTCCACCCACTGACTACTGAACTCTCACACTCCCATAGGGTTTAGTACAGGTAACACCTGTTTCCAGCAAGGAACGGGTTAAAACAAGTTTATGAAGTGTAGCTTGAAAATAATGTTTTTTGTGTCCAGGGTTAACTTTGTTGCCGAACAATATATTTTGCTATACTTTTATCTACACATCAAGACCTTAAAACTAAATCCTCTTGAAAGAAACAAGACTGATTATCAAAGGAAAGACTGTACATCAAATGAAGTATAAAAGAAAGAAAAAAAAAAAAAAACTGCTTCATAGATATAATTTCCAAATAGGATTTATAATTCAATGACTCAGATGTGTTCAAGTAGGTCTAATACATTCCAAATATAATACATGTAATGAATCTAGATTCAACTAAAAGGCGAATTTTATTATTATTTTTTTATTGTATAAACGTATATCAGCGCGAAATGACGTTACAGAGAATTAATGGATTCAAAATGTTAGTATATGTTTAGAATTAATTTGATTCACTTTGCATTTATGGCAAAAAGAATCGTATAATAACTACCTTTTGTGTGCGATAAGGTATTTTTAGTAAATCCCCAAACTATAGATATAATCAAGAAAAACAGACATCGCCTTAAGTCCAATTTAGGATGTTAGATACCCAGGAGTTATACATATATAGATTTTCCATGTTATATTATACGAAAATGAGTTCTCCCTACCGAACAAAACTTTGTAGTAATATAAGTAATTTGGTGCCCTCTACGTTTATATCAATAGAATGCCTCCTACCCCTACGGAAATGGGGAAAAACAGTGCCGAAAACGTTAAGGCGAATCGAAAAATTCGACTTAAAGTCGGCTTCCCCCTTCCGTCGAATATTTCGACATAAAAATCGCCTTAAGTAGGAATTATGTATATGTGTATATATATATATATATATATATATATATATATATATATATATTCACCTCAACCAGAATATTCCATGTAGAATTGGAAATATCAAATTGAAACACTATAGTCTACAATTATGATTAGATGCTTCTCACAGATTGATTTACAGGTACATTTTACATCTTCATTGTGCTAATAATTCTACAACTTTTTATCCATGACATTGTATGTAATATGAACATTTGCTAAACCAAGGTAGGTCCTACATGTCTATGCTGTTCAAAACAGGATTTGGGGAGAATTTTAACAACATGCAGATTGCACTTACAAGTCACTGCCAATTAAAATAATAATGAATAGCAAGCAACTGTTGTAAAACACATCTAGAATACATAGTAATATGAAATAATTTATAACATGACGAACGAAGTGATAAAAATAGATTTGGGTATGGCAGGGCAGACATTTCACCCCCACACAAAGATATCTAATAGTTATCCACACAGAATATGCAACTAAGTCAAACACATGCATTTGATCATTTCCAAGTATTTTATGAATAGCTTTCAATCGTATACGAAAAAAGAAATCTGCAACAATTTTTAAAGCAATATGAGTAGGGTGTGGATAGATATTGTACATAAGGAAACGGTATTTTTTGTTTGAATTTTCTTTCATGAGTACATTTCTAACTGACTGAGAGATACATGTAAGTCATGTTCAGATCTCTCAATGTTCATTCATCTTTTGCATAGAATACAAACTACACCATCAGTACCATACATGCATGTACCTAAATCGCAAACAATGTCAGTAGATAATATGTCTAAAATTATATGATAGTCTCATTTTTATAGCATTGCCATGAAAAATGAATAGCAATTTTTTGCTATTAACCGCCAACAAGTGAAAAAAACAACAACTTGTTTTGAATATGGATTGTCTGTAGAAATACGGAATTGCCATAGAAATGTGATGTGATAAAAGATGAATTATATTACCTCTACAAAGATATTTACCACCTAGAACTGAACACAGATATGGCAATAACAGGCAAAAAAAGAATCTTTTCAAGATAAAAAATACATCAAATCCCAAAATCTACACTGACTCCCAATTTTGACAAGGAAACATACAAATTTATAGAAATCAGGTTGAAGATAAACAGGTTTACAAAAAAACGAATTGGCATTATATATATCACTGGACAAATTGAAGAAAAAAAAAAACAACAAAAAACTTATATAGAAAACACAAAGATAATCTTTTCATTCATATACACCTGGCTAATCTGTATCTGCTCTGGTTTTCTCCTTATAAATTTCTTCCATCTTTTCCCCAATTTATCTAACATAATATACACAATAGACAATAATTATAATGTTATGAATATTTATATTGGTCTTCTCGCCATTGACGCTGATTGAGAGACTGAGAGCGAGAGCTTCCTAGCGACCACCCCCTGACTTCGAATGCTGTATCAGCCATTGCAATGTGATATCTGTCAAGACAGAAGAGAAGAAAAATAGATTTACTAAGAAGAACAAGATAATTCATTTCCTGATATAAGAACAAAGTATACAGACACTAAAATATGATAAAAATCTAATGTGTAAATGATCATTAAAAAAAGAAGAAGCATAGAGCTGATTTCTTGCTAGCACACCTCCAGATGATAGCGATTTATGATTTAACAAGTGAATGAGTAAATTACGCAATGCGTAATAAATGTCCCCGCCGGAAGTGCAGATCTGTGGAAATTAACTAGCCTGAACCTTAAAACTTCAGTGAAAAACTTTAGTGAATAAAATAATAATGTTACTGCATGCAAAAGAAGAGAATACCAACAATGCACGTATACAACTGAAATATAAAACATGAAAACATTATGAACCTTCAGCCATTTTGAATAAATTTGCAAAAATTTGCATGAATAATGAATTTCAAAATTTTGTGTAGAAGTTTGGAAGCCCCCACCCAGCCCTATCAGATAAAACAATCGGAATCAAAATCCGATGTGAAATAGAGGAGAAGTAGCATTTTTCGTCAATTTTGAATAAATTAGCATAAATTTGCATAATTAATGAATTTCAAAATTCTGTGTAGAAGTTTGGAAGCCCCCACCCAGCCCTATCAGATAAAACAATCGGAATCAAAATCCGATGTGAAA
The DNA here is from genome assembly GCA_025618425.1 of Heliocidaris tuberculata. Classification (NCBI taxonomy): domain Eukaryota; kingdom Metazoa; phylum Echinodermata; class Echinoidea; order Camarodonta; family Echinometridae; genus Heliocidaris; species Heliocidaris tuberculata. The sequence goes on along the minus strand of CM046832.1, from coordinate 10,970,095 downwards.
TAGAGGAGAAGTAGCATTTTTCGTCAATTTTGAATAAATTAGCATAAATTTGCATAATTAATGAATTTCAAAATTCTGTGTAGAAGTTTGGAAGCCCCCACCCAGCCCTATCAGATAAAACAATCGGAATCAAAATCCAATGTGAAATAGAGAAGTAGCATTTTTCGTCAATTTTGAATAAATTTGCATAAATTTGCATAATTAATGAATTTCAAAATTCTGTGTAGAAGTTTGGAAGCCCCCACCCAGCCCTATCAGATAAAACAATCGGAATCAAAATCCAATGTGAAATAGAGAAGTAGCATTTTTCGTCAATTTTGAATAAATTTGCATAAATTTGCATAATTAATGAATTTCAAAATTCTGTGTAGAAGTTTGGAAGCCCCCACTCAGCCCTATCAGATAAAACAATCGGAATCAAAATCCGATGTGAAATAGAGGAGAAGTAGCATTTTTCATCGATTTTGAATAAATTTGCATAAATTTGCATAATTAATGAATTTCAAAATTCTGTGTAGAAGTTTGGAAGCCCCCACCCAGCCCTATCAGATAAAACAATCGGAATCAAAATCCGATGTGAAATAGAGGAGAAGTAGCATTTTTCGTCGATTTTGAATAAACTTGCATGCATAATTAATGAATTTCAAAATTCTGTGTAGAAGTTTGGAAGCCCCCACCCAGCCCTATCAGATAAAACAATCGGAATCAAAATCGGCCAAGAAATGACGGAGAAGTAGCATTTTCTAACATTTGAGCACACACGGACAGACGGACGGACGGACGGACGGACGGACACACACACACACACACACACACACACACCCACACACGTACGGAGCCCGTTTCATAGTCCCCTCGCAAACTTCGTTCGGCGGGGACAAAAAGCAAAGTTATACTGAATAAGGATCATAAAATCATAGAAATGCTCCATTTGTTTTAAAGTCACAACTTCCTACAGGCATACAATGTCATATTTCACAAGAACTGGCTAAAACACCGCTTAGAATCCAAAGAACAAGCAATTTCAAAAATTCAGTCCTCTACACTTTGGCACAGTATATGGGATGGCATCAAATCCAAAGCATTAGAAACATCTAAGTCAGTTACTGATTACACTGCCTCAGAAGAAAAAAATCAATTTCAAAGATATGAGAGTTGCTATGATTTCACACGTGTCCGCATCATCTAGAAAGAGAGTTTGCAATGTGTCATTTTCCAAACATCTCCAATGCTACTGTGGAAAATGTGTTAAAATGTGTTATAACTACACGTATATAATCATCACAAATTATATCATTATTGCAAGCACTATTATAAAAATTTTAAATTGTACCATTCAAAGATTAGCTGGGATAAATTACGAATGCTGAGTACTTTTGAAATAACATATGTAAATAAAAATGGGATGTATGACAATTGTGTGATAATTACCAATATTTTCTTTCTCTTTGCATGAGATGGAATAACAGCAGATCTCTCGGTCCTGAATTGCTGATAAGTTCATCCTCTCTATGAGTTCTTTCTCATCATATGCTACCGGAATGTCCCTCTTGTTACCCAACACCAGCACCTGAGGAAAGTTTGAAATATGATAGAATTCATTTATCTGTGTGGACATACTAATGTATCATACCATATGAAAACTGCTTGTAATATGCGAGAATCATAGGCTTTTTACACTTGCAAAAATTTGCTTAGTCCCATACTATCGCTGGGGCTATACAAGGATTCAGCCCCATTGATTGTATGGGACTAAGCTCAGCCCACTTTCTGTTCACATTGCATTTTACCAAAGTGGTCTGTCTCAACGATAGTACGGGATTATTCTAGCCCTGGAAAAGAGCAGGGTTAGCCCCACCAAAAGGTGAGGCTAAGTGCTCTGGCTAGGGAGAAGTATGGAACTAAAACTGCAAATGAGAACATTAAAAAAAAATAGTCCAGGGTTAAGGATAGTATTGGGTTTTTAAAAAAAATCAAGTCTAAAAAGCCTATCAAAGTGCTATATTGATAACAAAACTAATAATATGGCAAGCAAAATGTAGTTTCTACAGTGGGAGGAAGTAATTCAAAACTAACGATTCCTTTGTTCTTATTGAAAGAAGTTATGCTTCAATCATTTGGCCTTTACCAGCTATTGACTTTGGCTTAAAGGATCTCCAAGATGATATGACTACAGTCGTTCTATACTATGAGAAAGAACTGCCTAATAGATTACTATCACATTTTACATAAGTGTAAGCATATCAAACACACAAAAAAATTCTGTTGACAAAGGATACTAACAATGGTTTTTATTTCACTCTGTCAACAGAAATATTGACAAAAACCTGTTGATTACAGCACTATTACAATGTCATAAAATCTACCTCTGATATTATGGACAGAGTAGTTGGAAGTACAATACCTGTAAGGACAGTAAATGACGATTTCAAACCTCATGTATTGGGCCCAAGTCTTATATGTACTACATTATACTCTGCTAAAAATTTCCCACTTCCTTTAAATTTCATCAGTTTGTAGTTCTCAAATGCAACATAGTTGAAATGAAACTAATTAGGGGCGGTATTCTGAAAACTGTTTTATCTCAAATATTGTTTATCTCCACACTTAAGATAAAATTGGTATTCTGAAAATTGTTGTAACTTTTCTTGGTAACTTTTCTTGTATCTCTGTTCACTCTGCGCATGATCCTAATTTACATATGCGTGCTGAAGATAATATCATGAGATAATTGGTATTCTGAAAATTATCTTATCTTTTGTTTTATCTTATCTTCCATGGTAACTACAACAAAACTTACAACAGCTTCTAGCTGTTGTATCTCATGATCTCGGCAATTTTTCTAGCTCAGAATCAGACAGTACATGCTCGATTAGCAAGACGGGGACTGTGTGATTCAAGATCACATAGAAAAGACATTTTATAGAAATTACAGGTGGAATTCAGTGATTTTACATCAATATGTGACTTGGTTCGAGCAGAAGAGGGTGAGCCATTATGTTAATTAATTGCAGTCCCATAGCGCATGGTGCATTATAAAACGTGTAATTTAATGACTACGCCTGGAATTGATATACGCGCAAAGCCCATCCTTAAGTTTGACATAAGGAGTTCTCCTTTTGGTTAACCTACCTATATAAAATCCATCTTGATTGGTAAAGTGTCAAAAAATGGGCGTGTCAAAGATAATACAAAGGCAGTCCTTAGAGAGATAATATCTACTTTTCAGAATACCAACTTACAATATTAGCGAGGTATTATCTCAGGAAGATTCAATAAAAGTTGCAACAAAAGTTACAACAATTTTCAGAATACCACCCTAGGACTGCTAATGGCAAAGTCAATCATTGATACATGTATTTAAGTTACAATTGTGACAAACAGAAAGTACATGTACAGCATTTTGAAAGTCTCAAACTGCTTATTCCTTCAAGTTATCCTGCATGAGGATATGACTACATTGTACAATTCAATAAGAGGAAGGAAGTGTCAAATCACATGAACATCCCCTTTACAATACGATTGATTTCAAAATACAACCAGATAATTTGAAGGACTCTTCAACTTCAAGACTGTGAAAGAGATCCAAAACACAGGAGCCTCATAAGAGCAACACAAGACTAGTAGGAATGTCCCCACTAATATCTGGGTGATGAATTTCAGTTCTGACAAAATGAGTTTAAAATGGTAGTAACATTCAGTTTTTAAAAAAAAAGTACAGTTAACTCTGCATTTAAAAGTCAAATCTGTTGGGACCACAAAAAAATAGTTCCGACTTGTGCAAAATTTGACTTAGGAAATGTAATGCACATGTTTTGCAGAGTTTGGTCAAAAAAAATTATTTGACTTCATAGGTGAAGTTTGACATATGCGACCTCGAGTTATGCAAGGTTAACTGTATTTAAAATTAAATTCATCAACTAGATATCATTTATATAGTTTATGTTTAATAACCTGAAGAAAAAAAAAATGATTCCACTTTTTTCTGGAATATAATCTAAGATTTTCTTTACTTACTGGAATTCCTTGGAGTTGTGGTTTATCCAGTAAGTTGTGTAGTTCATTTCGTGAAGCTTCTAATTTTTCATGGTCAGCTGCATCTACCATATACCTGCATAATCATAACAATTAAATCAAATGAACAATCTACCCAATATACATTAAAGGGCAATCCAACCTTGGTAATAAGATGATTTGTGTGAAAGTAGAAAAATAAGAAAAACAGGATGGTGAAAGTTTGAAAGAAATCGGACAAGGACTAAGAAAGTTTTGGATGTTTGAAAAATGGGATCACTACATCTAAGCGAATCTCAAATTGGCAATTTGGTGAGTCATTTGTGACATTTTTGTGGACAACTCTCCCATTTGTCGTACACAAAAATATCATTAATTTGCGGTTTTCTTCGATGCACTTTTACCCTCGGGGCAGTACTCAAAATATATTGGAGATAGCATATTGTTATAGGTCCTCATGAACGAAAAGATCCTACTGAGTAATGCATTTTGAAAAAAAGTGACATTTTAGTCATTTTGTGTGTTAGAGCGAATGGGGAAGTTGTCCACAGCTACATCACAGTGGCATTACCTATTCGGCCAATTTGAAATTCCCATATGCATAGTGATTACAACTTTCAAAAATTCATAACTTTTTAATTGCTAGTCTGATTTTGTTCAAACTTTCACCAATCTGCTTCTCTGATTTTTCCTCTTTCTTTCAAACCAACCTGCTATTAAGGTTGGATTTCCCTTTAAGAGTCTTCTAAGGACTAATAGTGCTGGTAAACACTAAAAAATAGATGGTCATATTTTTCATTCAATTTATAAAGAGAAACAAACATTGAATTCTACATGTGGAAAAAACCCTACAAAATTTGATTTGTGAACAAATACAAAAAGAAATTTAATCTGTTTTCTAACACCTGGGGCCTGTTGCATAAAACATGCGTTTAATCGCAACTCCTAAAAGTCAAACGCAAGTCCCTAATGTGCACTTCTGATTGGCTGAAAATAAAGTTGCGTATGATTTTTCCCGAGTTGTGTTCAAATGCAAGTTTTATGCAAAGGGCCCCAGACCACATCATAATTCAGATGTTGACTTCTGTTTCATTGAGACTGCACTACTTCACATATTTTTGAACAATATATCTGTAGTAAAATACTTTTTAAACCTGTCTCTTTCGACACAAAAAAAATATAGAAAAATAGAAAAGTAAATGAATAAAATAAGCACAAAATTTACCAAAAAATTTACAAAAGATAAACAGAATCACTTAATAATTCTAATACTATTATCACACTTGCCACCCCTGTACGACCTGCCTTGTTAGTTGTTACAAAATATGATATATTTGGTTTTTCCATGAGTCTCTTTTTTAAAGTAACGACACTATCAAGCCCCACTTCACAAACTACTGGATAAAAGTCCACATTTGACTCTTTATTCATACATAGGTCAACATTCTAAGATATATGTACATAAATGACTCCATTTTTTTCTTTCAACTAAGGAACATTAATCTGTCTACCCTGCTCTCTTTCATAATGCTGCTCAGAAAGGAACATAGTTCATGCTAGAGAAAACATTTGGTAAAAGGCTGGTGATAAGGCGGAAAATAAAAACATGCTGAAAGCTAGAAGAACTTACACAATACAATTCACCCCTCTGCAGTATCTTTCCCACATACTCCTGAACCTAGGCTGGCCTCCAATGTCCCAAAGCTACAAGAAAAACAAATACACAGTAAATCCAACCATGACTTCATGGTATCAAATACCTACATAAAGAGTGAAAATGAAATCTAGAGCAGTGTAATATTACTATTCACCCACAATTGATATATTTTTACAAACCTAGTCACAACATCAACATGTCTGTCAGCAACAAAACATTTATCTACAAGTACAAGTCAAGGAGATCACTACTGAAACTATCTCAAAAATAGATTTTTTTAGAACAAGGGTAATCCAAGACTAATTCAAACTCTTACTTCTGTTTCATACACATACAGGAAAAAATCACTTGAAATAGCAACAAATTATAATCATTTACATAAGAAGAAAATAAAAGACACAGGGGAGACAGGTTTAATTCAAGTTGAACTACATGTACATAAGACACATCAATTTTTCATGATGATAAATCATACATATTGCAATGCACATGTGTACACAATATGTCTGAATGCATTTTAATGGTAACTGTACAGCTTGTGGACTGTATGTATCATTATAATGATCAATAATGTAGGCCTATCTCATGTACTAAAGCCTCTTTCATATTTCCTTTTTGCATGATAGAAAATTAATTTCTAGTGATGTGATCTTAGATCTGCTTTTAAAATGATGATCATTACTGGTAATTACAAACAAGTAAAAAAAACAAAAAAACTGTTAAACAAAAAGGGACCACAATGTAAGATGTTGTTAGTTGTAACAGAATAACATCTATTCCATGTAAAGAGTAAACTGAGTGGATCTAGGTTGCAAAATATCTCAACAGGCCTATGATTTTATTCCCAATAGGAAATATTCCATCACTTTAAATGCTCTATTAGCTTGCACTGGATTGTGGATCACATTTACAATTATGATGCAATCCATAAAATGACAAATACATGTATTTTATGAAAAGAACATGTATCAGCCATTCCATGTAACTAGACACCAGGAGCTTAAAATTTCAAGTTCAACCAATTAAAAAAAAATGATTCATGTTTGGCTAGGTATATGTTCAAAAGGTGTAAATCTGATTTTTCACCGCCTTTCACCTTCTAACAACCGAGTTACACCTCCCGGAACAGAGATCAAATTTGCTACAAGAATTATGCCTCTTTGGTACCGTTTTTAATCACACTATTTAAAGCATGTTCCATTATCTGTAGATACATCATTTTTTGTATTAAGTTTTATCTTACACCCATTTTACCATATCAAGTTCGTTTTTACATTTATATGTGACAAGCTTGACAATATTTCAGATTGCAAACACCCTCGAAATGTGTCACGCGAGTCACAAAAATATGTCCATATTTTAGATTGCTTAAAAAGTAGTAGATTGTGTGAATTGTAGTTGATAACTTTTGAGGATCTTAGGGTCCTCAATCATACCAGCAAAGAAGATTTCCATGTGTAAACCCCTTCATTATGAAAAACAACAGAACAATAATGTCACGCGAGTCACGCTAAGATTTCTTAGGGTTGTCACGCGAGTCACATTCTACAAGTTTGTGAAAATAAAGAGAATGATTGAGATTTTTTTGAAAAAAATTAATTCTGCCTTTAAAATTATTCATGTAAAATGTTCTATTTTATCACATTAAAGGTAAACATCATGTTATTTGGTAAATAAAGAGATACAATACATATAAAAAAGTAATCTATATTTTAACTGCAAGCCAATTCAAGAATAGATTCGTTATGAGCGCCCTATCTATGCTGGCGGAGAAACACAACATTGACCTAGAGTGGAATTTCAGCGCTACAAGTCACGGGAAAGGCCCAGTTGACGGCATTGGAGCAACCCTGAAGCGCAAAGCTTCAGATTTGGTGAAAAATTGAAAGTGCTCAATTTACACTGCTCAAGAATTCTGTCATGCTGTAAAAGATTCAACTGTTGCTACGACAGTCATCACAGCAAAGGATGTTGAAGCTAGTTCTGAGGCTTTGAACCTGCCTGACATCTTTGGAGTAGCTACACCACTCAAAGGCATATCATCCCTTCATTATGTCACCTACAAGAGTGGACAGCTTGTCACAAAAAGGTTCACTTCTCAGAGAAGCAGTGGTTATCTATCTGATAATGGTGATGAGATGGTGGAAATGAGGATACCATCCAGAGCACAAGCACTACAAGTTTGGGCCCAAAAGTCAATGAGATGGTGGCAGTTGCCTTCAGTGGAAAGCATCCCAGGAGCATCTACATATACATGGCTCAAGTCCTCCAAGTGGACAGAAGTGAGGTCTACCTTCGTTACCTAGAGAAAAAGGGAAATCTCCACCACTGGCCGATGAAAGCTGATGAATTGTGGCAGCCTGCAGCAGACATCCTCTGCAAAGTACAGCAGCCAGATCTTGTCAACAATATGGGACAGTTACAATTCACGGATGAAGAGATTGAATCTTTAAAATAATTAGCCCTTAACAAACCAGGCATGAAAATTGTCTTCATGAAATAATTACAAACTTTCCCAAACTATACAGAGAAGGCACTCTGGCAAAGAAAATTGATTTGACTTAAGTAGTTATCTGATTTAACTGTAAGAAAGATAAGAGTAGTATGGGTTGATTTTTTTTTCTGTTAAATGTGATTTTAATATAATTTGCTCAAAGGAAACGAAACAGTTGATCATTTTTTACTATAAGACTTTGTAATGATAGATAAGAAAGCAAAAGATTATATGTGAACATTATTAATGAGAAGAATCAAGGACTCTGTGTGCACCAAAGTAACTTTCAAGTTTCAAGAACTTACATGTATGGACACAAATCCAAAAGCAAAAATGCAAGTGAACTAAGTTTCATTTTGATTCATTTTAGATAAAAGACTTTATAAAGTAGTTAAATAAGAAAGAAAAAGAAAATTAGTTATAAAAGAATGACTTTCCAGAACTCTTAATTTGAAGGGGGGAAAAAACGAGGAAAAGGTAAATTTTTGCTGGATGTTTATGTATTGCATGTTCCAAGAGCTCCCATCAGAGCTTGAATTAAATAATTCCTTTGTTTTAAAGATGTATGTGATGTAACTGACCATAAATGATAAGTTAGGTTAAAAATTTGGCTCATTTTACTTTATAAAATCATAATTGGTTCAACTTTTAGTCCCAAATGACACTTGTCACGCGAGTCACACTCATGTGTCACGCGAGTCACATTTTCATATGGCGATTGACTTGAAACAAAAAGTCAAGGGATACTGAAATTTTGACTTATTATTGCCTGATGTCTCGAAATGTACTCCAGAAAATTTGGTGGAAATGGAACAAGTACTTTCTTACGAAAATCCAGTCAAGTACAGTAAGGTCAGAAATCTTCAATAGTGTCGCGTCACGCGAGTCACAACAAAAAAAGTGAAATATCTCCAACAAGAATGACTTTACATCAAAGATTTCTGTTTACCAATGTGTATGGTCAATACCTTGATTGAAATATGTAAAAAAAACAGGTCTGCAAAATAAAGTTTTCAAGTACTTAACCTTAACAAGTTGAAATTTTGTATAAATGTCACACGAGTCACAATGGAATGGCTGGTATGTTTGAAAGCTTAATAACTTAGAATTAAACACTGAATATGAAACCTTATTCCATATTTAAAATAGGTAAAATTAAAACTACAAATTAAAATCAATGTAATACTAAAGTACTACTACTAATAAAATTATATCTAATACTAGCAGAAGCAGCCCGTGGATATCCACGGGCGCTAGCTGTGTTTATGATCAATCACCGTACCGTATATTTGTCACAATAATCAATTGATTAAAAATAAAAATGTTGGGGAAAGTGTTATTTTTTACCAAGAAGTATTTACAATATATGAGTATGTGTTATTTATCCAAATCTTGCATGAGTTCTGAAGAAAATATATTTTCATCTTGATGAAGACTAAATGACGATTGTTTTACTTTATGAATGACTTAATAAATGATTTTATTTATGTTACGTTATATGTTAAATGTTACTGTGGCCTGTGCTGACACACGATCTCATTTACACTCGCGCGGAATTCTCGCACATAGAGCATGGATATAATTATGTTCGAGTAGTATATCCACGCATATAGAGCTAGAGCTAGGGAGCGATTTGATCTTGCCATGTTTCTGTGGTTTAATACTCAGAGAAACAAGTGAATGAGTAAATTACGCAATGCGTAATAAATGTCCCCGCCGGAAGTGCAGATCTGTGGAAATTAACTAGCCTGAACCTTAAAACTTCAGTGAAAAACTTTAGTGAATAAAATAATAATGTTACTGCATGCAAAAGAAGAGAATACCAACAATGCATGTATACAACTGAAATATAAAACATGAAAACATTATGAACCTTCAGCCATTTTGAATAAATTTGCATAAATTTGCATGAATAATGAATTTCAAAATTCTGTGTAGAAGTTTGGAAGCCCCCACCCAGCCCTATCAGATAAAACAATCGGAATCAAAATCCGATGTGAAATAGAGGAGAAGTAGCATTTTTCGTCAATTTTGAATAAATTTGCATAAATTTGCATAATTAATGAATTTCAAAATTCTGTGTAGAAGTTTGGAAGCCCCCACCCAGCCCTATCAGATAAAACAATCGGAATCAAAATCCGATGTGAAATAGAGAAGTAGCATTTTTCGTCAATTTTGAATAAATTTGCATAAATTTGCATAATTAATGAATTTCAAAATTCTGTGTAGAAGTTTGGAAGCCCCCACCCAGCCCTATCAGATAAAACAATCGGAATCAAAATCCGATGTGAAATAGAGGAGAAGTAGCATTTTTCGTCAATTTTGAATAAATTTGCATAAATTTGCATAATTATTGAATTTCAAAATTCTGTGTAGAAGTTTGGAAGCCCCCACCCAGCCCTATCAGATAAAACAATCGGAATCAAAATCCGATGTGAAATAGAGGAGAAGTAGCATTTTTTGTCGATTTTGAATAAACTTGCATAAATTTGCATAATTAATGAATTTCAAAATTCTGTGTAGAAGTTTGGAAGCCCCCACCCAGCCCTATCAGATAAAACAATCGGAATCAAAATCGGCCAAGAAATGACGGAGAAGTAGCATTTTCTAACATTTGAGCACACACGGACAGACGGACGGACGGACGGACACACACACACGCACACACACACGTACGGAGCCCGTTTCATAGTCCCCTCGCGAACTTCCTTCGGCGGGGACAATTAAGGCCATGAAAACATAATATGCATGATTAGCAGTATGTCCCTTGTAAAGAATGCAAAAATGAGAAAAAATTATTTTCTTTTCAGGGGGATTAATTATGCCCCCCTTATTTGGGTCTTGGGAGGACCGACGAATTGACTTTTCCCTACTACCATTCCCCCCCCCCCCCACCCCCATCGGCCTCCTGTCACCCCCAGCGCAAGGGGAGACGGGATTAATATCCTATACATATTCATATTATAGTGGAAATATTTTCGAAGGAAATTTTGGTGGGGGGGGGGGGGGGGGAGGGCTCCTTCTTTACACTGTGGCAACCGATATTCCTAAATGACGTGATCTCCTACACCTCTCCTCCCCCGAATGATGTCTACAGATCGGTTTAGTCTGTCATAAGGGAATAAATAATATATTTGAGGCGATATACAATCACATGTGTAAGGTATGAGGGCCATTTTCCTCATTCACGTCAATTTTGTTGTTGATAATAGGAATGACTTATGCGACAGCCACCCTGATGTGCGGTTACGTAAGCCCTATACCCAAACCCTAAACTCTAAACACTAACCCTAATCCTAACCCTAAACCTTAAACTCTAAACCCTAACCCCAACCCTATAACCCTATATATTGTTTTCATTTTGGGTGGATGTCGCAAAAGGAAGTTTATCCTAGTATATGCTTCCATGATGTGAGTAAAAAGTAGAAATAAATTAAATTGAAATAAAGAGTCCTAAAATATGAAGTGGCCTAAATCCCCCTCCCCCTTTTTTTCTTTTACATCTAAGTTACATGTTCCTCCCCTTCACCCTGTCTTATCGAACATCAAACCCCCGGAAAAAAAAAAAAAAAAAATAATAACTGTAGCACAGAAAGAATTAAGTTCAAATAAGAAACAGCAGCCCCCCCAAAAAAAAACAACAACAACAAAACAACAATAACAACAACAAACAAACAACAAAACAAAATAAAACAAAACAAAACAAAACAAAACAAAACATCACTTGCTGAATTAAAAAGCAGATTGCAATAGGGCAGATTTTGATACCCTAAATAGGGAAACCCGTCTATCTCTGATTTTTTATTCCATTAACGGCGATTTTGTATCTTACTTCGTATTTTACATCCTATTTGAGGATTACATCATCATCATAGACCTCTTTTTAGCCAAAAAGGAACCGTAAAAGAAATTTAACCTAATTTGGAACACATTACCGAAACTATATCCCCCCCCCCCTTCCATGGATCTTCTTATCATTTCATGATTTTTGCGTTTTTTGATACCCTAAACGCGTAACCTGCCAGTGGGTTATGCGCTTATTGCTGAAAAGGTACCCTTTTTATCCATTTTCGTTTACGTCGGTGATGTACCGGCCTCAATGAGACATGCCCCCCCGGCGACTGCCGTGAAACCATAGAGTAGTAACATACGCACTAACCATGAAGCTACAAATGATGTAAATCTATGCCGAAGCATAGTAAATTCAGTGTATGTACATGTGCACGTGTGCTGTGCGAACAAATAACACGTGTGTTGTTGCGCCGTATACACTGAAGCCAATATACCGCACACATGCGGATATGGCGTTGGAGAATACGTCACGTTGTTCTTTGGCAATACACCAATAAAGTTTCTCCCCTTCACTGGTAATCGGTATGGGTTGGGGGCATACTCAAACAGAAGGTTCTTTTTTGTGCTATGACAGTGAGCTGTTCCATCGGCAAAATTATTACTCCCTCCGGAAATTCAATGTATAGAAATGAATTTATGAAATATGGAAGGCTTTTCAGCTCCTAAAAAGTGCCTCCCAACCATCTCGAGACTATTTATCGCCCGTGGGTACCAAAGGTGGGGACCTAAAGAGCCAGGGGAGGTGCCTATTCAAACCAAAGAAAAGACCCCAAATCCTTAGCGTAATATATATAAAGATTTCATCAGCATACACTTTTATTTAAGATGTTTATCATGAATACTTATCACTTACCTTTATTGTGACATTTCCTTTTGTGACTTTCCTCATATTGAAACCTACTGTTGGGATCATGTCTTCATTAAATTGTCCAGACTGTAGAGAGAATAGGAAAGAGGAAGTTCATGGTTGTATGACATGCTATGATTTATGGTTAAAACTTCTACCATTATAATAATGATGGTTGTGGACACTTACTCATGGCATGCACACAACTAATTAAAACAATACTGGATATAAAGAATCATAGTATGTCAGCACATTCATTTTTAAGGGGATTAACCCTTAACACGATAAAAACTACTTTCGAAAAATAAACTCAAGGGCAATTTCAAAGGCCTATTGTACTGCCCATAGAAATCAGGTTCAGATTACGTAATATGCCATTGTAATGTTCACACATTTCTAAAGGTGATAGACAGGGCTATTGAAATAGCCTTCAGTTGATTTTTTGAAAGTAGTTTTTATTGTGTTCCTTCTACAGTGAACCTTAGTGGAACAAAACTTTCCACTTGAGTAGAAGCAGAAAATCAGACAAACAGATCAGTAAACATCTCAGAAAAGAATTAAGATTTGTGAAACTTTTTGAAAGTTGATCACTATTCACTATTGAGACGTGCGTATCCATTATCTGTAGAATGTGGTTACGAAGGAGAACTCTCTGTTATACATGTACTTTGTACATGAAATCAATAGTAAAATATGATTTTTCATTTTTCCTGAATAAATTTTCTCCTAAAGTTGCTTGTCCTGGTTTACAAGTTTTACTTTATACATGACTTTTTATTATTTTTCTATTCTTTGTCTCATTTCTATTGTTCCACTCATGTCAACAAATGGGGATTCTGTGGTGTCCTTTTTCCTCTCTTAGACTTTTCACTAAATATACAAAGGAAGAGTAACAATCTTATATAAATAACAAAATAATACTCACATTGTATTAAGTTATAAAGAAAAATAATTCTTATATAGAAAATCAATGCATTCAATCAGTTAGATGAATGGATGAATGTCTGTGTTAAGCTCTGGCCCCACATTTTCAACACGTTTTCACATTTTCAACATGCCCTTCTATTTTTTTTGGTTCTCAGTATTTGTACCCAAGTGGTTGATGTAAATGTGCATAAACATCCACATATTCAGTACTGTTTGAAAAAAAAAGCAAGCAAAGTTCATGAATGCATTTGGGGGAAATACATGTAACAACTTAAACAAGATCACTAGTAGGTGTGTGAGTTTTATTCATCATCATCATAATCAGGTTTTTATTGGTTATCTCAATTTTTTCCACAACACTCAGCCATCTTTTTGGAATGCTTGAACTTAAAAATTAATGCAATTGCAATGCATCAATGTGGTCCTTTCAACTACAACTTACAATCTCTCATCAATTTTACATTTATTTTGTAACAGATCTACAATATATTTATGTCTGGACTCCAGAGTCTCCGACTCTGGGAACAGACTTTTAATATCACCATCTAACAGAGTAAAAGACGTGACTCACTTCCAAATGGGGTAAATCAGAAGCGACCACTAGTCCAACTCATATTCCCTTTCAAATCTTGCTTCACAATTATTATATGATGTTACTAGTCCAGACTTTTGCAATGTTTGTGATTTTGTGTAATAAAAGCTCTGCATTCAAATTAAGGCATAAATAAATCCTTGTCATTCAGCAATAGACTAATGCAAAACAAATATTGAAAAAAAAAAGAAAAAAACTTTCTGCCTTTCTAGATGTCACCTTGACTAACAATACCCAAATTAAAACAAATGCCTTCTACCATGTCTACATGTGACTATGAAATCAAATTATCAAAATTATTGAATTAATCAATGCTCTATGACATTGGGCAACAGATCTAAACATATTTTTGGACTTTACCTTAAAATTAAAGTTTTAAACAGTTGTTACAAGTCACAAAAACCAATGCAACAATCTACAAAACTCAATAACAACCCAACCAATTCAGTAGCAACATTAAAGGAACAAAATATGCAGCGATGACAACTTACATCAAAAGTTACATACATTTCATATTCTACAGATCTTTCCAGTCTCAGTACTTTTATTATTCGAGAAAAAGGCAAATCTGCTTTAATAGTTGACAGTCATTTATTCTTTTGTATTCTTTAAATTGAGAGCCGCCCATGACATGTTGTTAATTTGTTACTAAGCCAGGATCTACAATACAAAGTTATTTAACTGGGCACACATGACACTAACTATACACAGCGCTGTTGCAAAGCGACAGTGCTGTACAAGCCCGCTCATGGGACCATCACTATATGGAGCTGTGTCAATTTCGGCCTGTCACGACCTCAAAGGTGAAGAGGTAAAAACACCAATTATAATCGGCAAAATTTTGAGAAAATACTTCCTTCTACATTTTAGAATGATAGAATATCTAATTTCATGCCAGATCCTTTGATAGGATCTCTATCATCTTGATCAAGTGAAATTTTCAGGCTGTTTTTGATCTGTGATCTTGCTCCTCTGCCGCACACACGTGCAAGATATCACACACTTGCTATGGGAGGCAATTGCTCATGGTATGAAGGTACAGAGTGCGAGGTTATCTCCAATAACCTCGCATAAGTGTGAGTGGTACAAGCCAGCCTTTCTCTAGCATTGTGAACTGTGACTACAAAGTGTGACTACATGCTTTTTGCTGAAATTGTATATATTTTTTATCTAAAAATTAAACTAAACAAAACTTCAATTATTGATTGATTGCATTCATTAAGTTAAATTTAGTTAACCAACTTACAACTCAGCAAAAAACAATGATTTATTGTGTCGTCTGCCCACAGTCTGTTATGGCAGAATGTAATCGCTGCACTTTTTGAAAGGTCACACCCGTGCGTAACTATACACAGTACGGCGATGGACAGGTTTTTGCAGTCAAAAGTTGAAATTTTATACCCTGTGGACATTGCCTGACGGCTTGCTGGGGATTGAACTTCAACAAATCCATCCAAGCAATCGATTTCATGTGAGTATAACGTAAAATTGGAAGTTTAACATACATTTTCAATTAATTTTGTTTTGTTTTTAGTGACATTGAGGGGTGTAGCATTGAAAGTCTAGTGGGTCCTTGTCAGATGCCATGCTTCCCATGGCGTCTGGTCGGGCTAACACTAACAGTAACATGACACATTCAAAATTAGCAGACAGAGGCAAGCTTCCTGGCCTGAGGTATGGTCAGTAGAGGTGCACGGCTGATATTGGAGACTGTTTCCTATTTGGGAGACCATCAGAGACTTATGTCAAAATTTTTGATAGCCTATTTGGGAGACAGTCTTCCATTTAGGATCTACCAATTTTCTTTGTTTACATTTGCGACAAAGGGATTACCTTGGCTCAAAATAAACACCTTACAAGTAATAATTTAATTTCCATGCATCAGCATGGCTTTGTTGCTGGCCGGTCTTGTGTCACAAACCTGCTAGAGGTACATGTACTTAATGATTAGACACAAGTGTTGGATGAGGGTGGCACAATTGATGCCATATATATGGACCTTATGAAAGCTTTTGATACGGTCCCTCACCAACGTCTCCTTATAAAGTTGGAATCCTTCGAAATTTGTGGAAACCTTCTTTCATGGCTGAAGTCTTTTCTGACTGGTAGGCGACAAAGGGTAGTGGTTGGTGGAAAGCAGTCTTCTGGGGGAGAAGTATTGAGTGGCGTGCCATAAGAGAGTGTGTTGGGTCCGACCCTTTTTCTAATCTTTGTTAATGATCTCCCAGATGTAGTTAAGTCAAATATCATTATGTTTGCTGATGATACAAAATTGTATCTACACTCAGATACGAGAGATTCTGTTGTGCAACTTCAAAGGGATTTATTGAAAATGGAAGAATGGGCTGCAAAGTGGCAGCTTCGTGTTCATCCTGAGAAGTACACTGTTCTAAGGCTTGGGAAACAAAACACAGATGTGCAAAATGAATATCATATGAAGAGAGAAGCATGCACAGTAGCTCTCAATGAGAGGGATGCTGAGAGGGATTTAGGAGTTCTAGTAGACTAAAAATTGTCTTTCAAGTCTCCCAAGCAACCTTGAAAGCTAATAGAGTTTTAGGAATTGTTAGAAGGACATTTGTGAATCTTGATGCAGATACAATGTTGTTTTTGTTTAAGGGTCTTATTAGACCCATTTTAGAATATGGTAAGGCAGCATGGTCGCCATATAAAG
Organism: Heliocidaris tuberculata; assembly: GCA_025618425.1. NCBI lineage: Eukaryota > Metazoa > Echinodermata > Echinoidea > Camarodonta > Echinometridae > Heliocidaris > Heliocidaris tuberculata. The sequence goes on along the minus strand of CM046832.1, from coordinate 10,953,038 downwards.
TAGGTGAGCAGAGGAAACTGGAGAGTGTGCAGAGGCCGGCAACAAAAATGATTCCTGAATTTAGAAATATGTCTTATCGTGAATGCCTCATGCAACTGAAATTACCAACTCTTGCTCACAGGCGAAGGAGGGGTGATATGATTGATGTTTTCAAGTATTTGACGGGGGTGTATGACACTCAACACGATCTTTTTCACTTGGCACACAGGAGGTCCAGAGGCCACAAAATGAAACTGGACAAACAGTATTCTCGGCTTGATTTGAGGAAGCATTTCTTCAGCAACAGAATTGTGGATTTGTGAAATAGTCTCCCTGCATATGTTATCTCAGCAACTTCTGTAAACTGCTTTAAGAATAGACTAGATAAATACTGGTCTAAAAACCATGATCTTGTTTACGAGCCAGTATAGCGTGTATGAGTCAATATCTACCATGTAACCATGTCTACACACATTCTTGTCCTTTCCCACACATAATCGACTTGGTAATTAAGACAATGGAAAATGTATAACCACATGATACGACAAGCTACGATCGATGAACAGGCATTCGTTCTATATCATCGTGGGATTAAAGTAAAGTAAGTAAGTAAAATGAAAACGTGATAAGCAGACTCCTCATGAAAAATTACCCCTTTTGACCATCTACTTTAAAAATCCACTGTCTGCTTTTGCTTTCATAACATTTTTTGTTATGATCCACACACAAAATAAATGGGCTTCTAGGAATACACCAGTTGATTGCTTACTTAGTGATCTTGGCTGGGAGCCTATCTCCCTTCAACAAGATAAATTACGTATTAAATATCTCAAAAGGCTTAGAAGCATGTCATCGGACCGTTGGCCTAAGTTGTTGCATAATGCTACGTCAGTGATCTTTAACATTACTAATAATTAAGAATCTCCGGTGGATGTCCTACATGCGTAAAGTATTTAATGATTGCGGTATGAACTCCGTGTTTGAGGATGTTTCGAGCTGTAATAATGCTCATTTTCTTAACTGTATTGATTTAAGTATCAATAATTTCCATACCCAGTGGAGTGAGAATACAGAAACAAAATCATCACTTTTGTATTATGCAGAACTGAAAGACAAATCATTAGAGAATTATCTTAAAAATAACTTGGATTTTTATGCTGCCTCTCTGAAGTTCAAATCCCGTTCTAAATACCCTCCCAATCAATGGTCGTTCTCACCACTGGAACAAAGAGCGGGATAGTATTTGTCCCCTTTACAAATCAGGGATAGAAAACCTGAATCACTTCCTCTTATTTGTGAAAAACTGCAGACTATTAGACTTTACGAGTCAAAGAAGCTAGAAACCAGACTTTGTAGCAATCAATTTAATACTTTCTGGCACATATTTGTTTCAGGCGAGGCAAATGTTAAGACGTGCTTGATGCTAGGGATATCAAGAGACCTGCTGTCTGAGATTGCCAGTGAGTTTGATATCAACCTTGTCTTAGACTTAGAAATTTTTGATTCCTTTTGTAAATGCTTTATAAAGTCAGCTTGGTATTTCTGTTCTAGTTTTATCGAGTGATATAAATTATAATATGTTCCTTGCTTTATTACTTTTATGTACTTTTATGTATTTTTGTATATAATCTTGTGTTTTACAACTTGTTATTTTGTCTGTAAATTCTTGTATTTCATGAACGCACCGCATTTTGTAGCGTGTGCCACCGTTGTAATGGTGTCTGTTCAAATAAATAAATAAAATAAAAATGAACATGTTAACCTAGGATACCTACATGTAGGGAAGATAGTGAACGCAGGCACTAGGCCTCTGTATTCAGTTCCAAGTTCTTCTTCCTTTTTAAGATGGCTGGATCATTTCCTGGTGCAGGCAACTCATAGTCGTATTTAATTGGCTCACTTTTCCAGCACCTATCCAAAGCTACTTCAAAACTGTGCACACTCGGGGCAGTAATGGTGTCGTTGGAGAGATTATTCCATGGTTTACGTATTCGTACATAAAAAGAATTTTTGTATCTCTGAGTTGTGGTCCTAGGAATAAACAATTTCTTACTATGCCCTCTTGTCTGATCTCTGGATTGTAATACAAGATTTGGTGTTACATCAGAAAAGTATTTATTAAAAATCTTGTACATTTCAATCATATCACCTCGAGCCCTTCGATAAGCTAAAGTAGGGATATTCAACTGCCTCAATCGTTGTGCATAAGGCAGCCCGTTTAACTCTGGGACTAATCTAGTCGCTCTTCTTTGGACATTTTCCGAAGCATGGATATGTTTCTTTAGGTGGGGGCTCCACACCGCATGAGCGTATTCTATTTGAGGGCGAACTAGCGATTTGTACAAAAGGGAGAAATTTTCCTTATCCAGTGGCGGCGCTACAGGGGGGGCAGGGGGGGCAGCTGCCCCCCCCCCCATCATTTTTCAAGCGAGCAAAAAAAAAAAAAAAAAAGAGGAAGAAGGGGGGAAAAAAGAGGAAGAAGGGGGGAAAAAGGAGAAAGAGAAGGGGAAATGGAGAAGAGAAGGCTAGGCCATGCAATTATGACATAACTGTTATAGTTCTATTTGTTATTTCAAGACCCTCGACATGCGACGTTGCTATACGCGTCATTTTGCCCCCTCTATTTAAATACCCTGGCACCGCCCCTGTCCTTATCTAAATAAACAAAGGTTCGTCTGATTAAATCCATTAGACTGTTTGCCTTTATATTGATCTTTGTATGAAGATGTTCTTCAAAATTCAGCTTATCATCAATCACCACTCCCAAATCTTTCTCAGATGACACTTGCATGAGGGCACTTGGTGAATTATCACATATCATATTATACACAAAAAATGGCCTTGCCGGGGCAGACTGGGTGAGAACAATGGTGAGAACACTTCTTAGGGTTGAATCTTAGCAGCCATTTGTCAGTTTGCAGACCAGCATTGGAGCCCTCTGATTCTGAAGGGCAATACAATCATTTTCATCTCTAATAACACAGTACGCCTATTCACAGTCACTCACACTCACACTCACGGACATAATTACATAATTATTTTGTATTAAAAATTTGTAGGCCCTAGTACCGCTAATGCAATGTCATGAATGTGGGTGGATTGCATGTAATAACGTACCGAAATCACATTGACGAACGTAGTTTTCCCAGAATACTGAAGACCGACTAACGTGAGTTCCATTTCTTCCTTCCAGAAAAGGCTTTTCAGCCAGTCGAGGAATCTGTTGATAAATGCTAACATTTTGAGTCCTTGTATGCCGTGAAGTGAGATGAATCAATTTCGGATATTGTCAACTAGTTAAATGTGTTTGTATGCGATAATGCGCGTAGTACATTCGATTCGCAGTCGACAGTAATTTCGTACTGTATTTTTACATTCACAATGCATATAGGGTCTACCTCTATGCTGTATTGTGTGTTGTATTCATAATGAATGAGCTTTCATCATGACCTGACGCACGGGTCATTGTTAACAGTAAATTTAAAATACAATTTTCAAATATAATGACTGAATGTGTAAATTATAGATGAATGTTTGAAAAATTTAAATGAAATGTATATCATTACAAAGACTATTCATTTTAACGAGGAAAAATACTTGTATCAACAACATATTATATTTCAAACACCCGACAATTTGATGGGAGTGTTTCCCCCGATTGTGTCATATGATCATATCACCTGACAAAGTGTCTCGTGACTTTAGTTGCGCTGCTGATCAGCAGCTCAACTCAGCTAGCTCAGCTAGTATGCACTGCATGTTTCCATTTAATTTGGCAGCAGCAGCATTGAATGCGCTGAAACAAGTCTCATCACTTTCTGAAAAGGTGTTCATCTATCTAAATTCCCCCAATAAACATATCTAGATATTCTCAAGAAAGGAAAGATGACAGGGGAAATCATGAGGGTTTACTCTGTGATATTTCTACTAGCAATCGTGCCGGCATTTGTGGTCGGTGATACACCGGCAAACTGCACTTACGAAGACGTCGCCGGTGAGTGGATTTTTGAGGTCAGCGGTTATGGCGGTGACAACAAAATTGATTGCACAAAGCCAGGTATGTACATAGTTTTATTTTGATATTATAAACTGATTGAATCTATGATTATGTTGTTAATGAATGGTAAAAGGAAAGATAGCTAAATTAGTCAGACGTTGTCTATGAGTTTTAATTGAAGGAGATGTAGATCACCTAACGGGATATTCAATTCAATCGAAAGAACAAAAGCAAATACATCCTGAATCCTGATTAAACATCATGGTCTGTTGAAAAGAAGAGAGATAGATCAAGATGTGTTATGAAATGACTTAAAAGATACTAAATCTATGTTTTGCTATTATTTGATATTGGGCTATTTGTGATGTGTCCTACACTCTTACTCTCTTTAAAGCTATGTGAGTATGTCATTTTGATGTATCATCATCTTATGAAGATAGCAAAACAAAAGAACATAACTTAGGGTTTATGCCACTCACACTTATGGAGATAACCTCGCACTCTGTACCTTCATATCGTGAGCAATTGCCTCCCATAGCAAGTGTGTGATATCTTGCACATATGTGTGCGGCAGAGGAGCAAGATCACAGAACCAAAAACAGCCTGAAAATTTCACTTGATCAAGATGATAAAGATCCTATCAAAGGATCTGGCATGAAATTAGATATTCTATCATTCTAAAATGCAGAAGGAAGTATTTTCTCAAAATTTTGCCGATTATATTGGTGTTTTTACCTCTTCAACTTAGAGGTCGTGACAGGCCAAAATTGACACAGCCCCATATAGTGATGGTCCCGTGAGTGGGTTTATGCAGTGTAATCTATATTCATTTTCCTTTTTTCTTTGACATAATATATTTTATGGTGTAACCCTGAAAAACTAAACCTACAATTCAGTATCTCCACCATGAAAGTGTCTCTGATACTTCACTAAATATATTTTATGTATGTATATTTTTTGGGGTACGTACTTTTCAAAGTAATTTTGATCACTGTATGTGCTGTCCTACTTTATGAGAAATAGACTAGGCTTATCGTTTCTTGTTCGTGAAATAAGATACTGTCAAGCATGTTTTGCAATGGGCTTGCTTGAAGATAATGTTAAAGTTCCTTTTATCAAAATGGCAGCATGCATGGAATCACACAATGTGGTTATTAATGTATTGGCCCAATATCTTTTACATTATTATTGATTTATACTAGCTTGCTCAGCATTTTGATGACAATTTTTTTTCTCTATATGAGCAGAAATTCAAGCAGCATCGTAGATTCAGATGCTAAAAATAGTGGAATGCCATTCTTATTGTAAAGGAGTATTATCCATTTATAGAAAGTTGGCTAATATGTATCTCTGAACTTTTTGAGGTAATTTGCTCTTTGATTATTGTACACTGTATTTTTAAATTTCAACTTGTAAATTTGTAGCAAACACTCTTTGGTGACTGATTTTTTAACAAATGAAGGCTTTCCGAAGTTCGAACGATGTTATTTGATATCAGATATCCTAATAAAATTCTTATGCTGTCCTTTATCATCATACAGGTAATGTGACATACAAGTTACATGTGCAGTTGCTTTTTCCAGATGTGGCAGTAGATGTCCAGTATGGTGCTAAGGGATTTTGGACTCTGATTTACAACCAAGGTTTTGAGGTTGTGCTCAACAATAGGAAGTACTTTGCTTTCTCAGATTATACACAACAAGGAAGCCAGGTGTGTTGGAGTTGGCCCTTGATTGCGTGGCCTTGATATGTCAAAAAATGAAAAATCTAATTGATGAAATTTAACACTGTTTTAACAATAAATACACAGTGTCCCCCCAAAAATGATACACTTTTAAAATGGCCCCCAAATAAAAAAATTTAGTGAATTTTGGGGAAATTTATATATATATGGAAAGCTGAAGGTCTATTCTATCATATGACACCAAAAAAGTCCAAAAATATTTCTTGCTTGGATGAGCACTGCCCACTTTTGTAAAGGACGTGAAAATTAGGTTGCGCAGGAATTCATTATCCATTTTGGCTGAGATGAGAATTCTCCAGCTTATAAATTGCTTATGGTATGATGAGTTTATGATAGATTATGATGGATACGGGTTTGTGCAGTGTATGACATGGTGTTATGTAATCAAAGTGTATGCATCAGTGATCATAATTTGACTGGAAGTTTTAAAAGCGAATTCCCCACTGTTGATCTGTGGTAATCGATAATGAATTATTAGGGTTGGGATTTGTGCTGGGTATGGCATGGTTTATGTCACCATTATTCAGGAATAGAAATTTGATAATTCAAAATCAAACACTTATCCAATCAATCAATCAAACACTGTTTCAATCAATCAATCAATCAATCAATCAAACACTGATTCAATCAATCAGTTAATCAATTAAACACCGATTCAGGTGGAGATTGGATTATGTGAATCAAAGATCTTAATGATTGAAAACATGAAAGACTATTATGCAGTATCTTTGTTGTTTGGAAGGACAATTGCTATTAATGTCACAGATTATGCTTCAGGCATCATTGGGTACAAATGGGTATTAATTAGCAAACTTTCTTTAAAGGGGGTACCCAATGCTGAAACAATGTTAGTTCATTTAAAAGATCATGATTTTATTAGCAGAAAATCATCTGCCTTAAGTTTTTTTTAAATTCGTGTTGCCAGAAAAATCCCCGAAATATGGTAAGACTTCAGGATATTTTGGCCCCTCAGCTGTGTCCCAATTTCAGCTAGGTAACCACAATGACGTCAAAGTGGTTACCCAGGTTCGCGTATTGCAGATGTGTTGCGCGCTAGACTGTACAAAATGCATTACACCTTGCGCGCATTTTGCTATAATTGCGCGACAAGGTAACCACTTTGACGTCATTGTGGTTACCTAGCTGAAATTGGGACACAGCTGAGGGGCCAAAATATCCTGAAATCTTACCGTATTTCGGGGATTTTCTGGCAACACGAATTTAAAAAAAATTTAAAGCAGATGATTTTCTTCTAATAAAATCATGATCTTTTAAATGAACTAACATTGTTTCAGCATTGGGTACCCCCTTTAAGGCAAATGAGTTTTGGAAATGGTAGAGTTTTGGGCAGGGAAAGATGGGATGAATGGTTTGGAATGGAGCAAAATGCCTACGGATGGACCTATGACAATGAAAAAAACCTCCCGGAATTGTGACACGTCTCACACACACCCACACACCCACACACATGCACACAACCACACACACACAACCCCCCCCCCCCCCAACACGAACTACCAGGAGCACTGCAACAATTACCACAGACATCAACACCAGATAATACGGTACTGTCAAAACAACTTCCATAATCAAATTGTGATTGAAACGACAATACATGATCACTCATGCATAACTTTTTTGAATTCATAAGCCATGTCATTCACTGCACAAACCCATATCCATCATGATTCATCATAAACTCATCAGACAATCAGCAATTTCTAAACTGGATAACTTTTCACTTCGCCCAAAGTGGATAGCCAATTCCTGCACAACCTAATTTTAATGTCCTTTACAAAAGTGGGTAGTGCTCACTCAAGCATAAAACATTTTTGGACTTTTTGGTGTCATATGATAGAAGAGACTTTCAGCTATCCATATATATAAAAATTTTCCCACAATTCGATAAAAATTTTGATTTGGGGGCCATTTTAAAAGTGTATCATTTTTTTTTGGGGGGGGGGGCACTCGGTAGTATAAAGGGAAATGTTATTAAACTTACACCAAATAGATTTAAAATCCTTTTGTTTTACATTATCCAAAAATCAGTTATTAATGATCAGAGTTGTCAAATATATTTTTACACTTACATAAGACAAAAGTTCATTAAAGCAGTGTGTTGCATGTTTCATTAGTCAAACAAATCAGGAAAAGTTTATATATATATATATATATATATATATATATATATATATATATATATATATTTTGGGGGGTTATATTCTGATATATGTTGTATGAATCCCAGTGTTCTTTTTTCACCTTCATTTCTTGCCTCCTCCCTTTTTATTCATCACATGTTTCATCTCTATATTTTTCTCCTGAAAATATTTCCTTTTCATGAATTTGATCATATATATTATTGATTCATTCATTTTGATCACATTTCCCACCAGGTTACCATGAATTGCTCTCAGACCTTACCAGGTTGGTCACACAATGTGATGGGTTCTGATTGGGCATGTTATGTAGGTAGGAAGATGGGTCCATCAAAGGTACACACTGTCAAGAAACAAAGGTATAGAGTTCACTTTTACAAAGAAGATTTATGTTATTTTAGGGAGAACTTTGGGAGAAAACTTTAGATAAGTAGCAGCACTAGCATATATGGCATAAATTCATAGACACTATTAAACACAAGTTAAATAAAAGTGTCAGAGTTATGCATGAATGTGTTTTAACATGTACTTAAAGAAACAAAGAGGAGAGTTGCAATCAAAATGATTATCAATATATTGTGTTCCAAAGAAATGGGAATTTAGCTGTAAAAACATTTTGGATTGATTTTGACTTATATTGTAGCTCAAAATGAACCTGCAGTTTTCACTGCCATTTCAGTATTCTGAATTGGTTTAAAGTATATTATCATATTACCAAGGATGCTATGTTTTATTACCATCATCTAGCATAGTTTGGTGCTGTGCATGCATGCTGCTTTGTATTTATGGTTGAAATAGTCAACAAAATCTCCTCAAAATCTTCCTGAAAATAAGTGTGTTTGCATTCAAAGATCCATGTTTATGGGGACAAATATCTTTACACATAAAGGGTTAAAGGAATCCATGTTTATGGGGACAAATATATTTACACATAAAGGGTTAAAGGAATCCATGTTTATGGGGACAAATATCTTTACACATAAAGGGTTAAAGGAATAGTAGCATTGTTGGGCAAAGGTTTCTTACATCTGTCTTTAAGATTTTTAAAGATTTCTTGTTCATACTACTTTCCCTGGAATATAAGCTCATCATATTGTTAGCATTCTGCTCTATAATTTATGGTTAATGTAAACAAAGAAACACACTTACCATAGACTGAAAAAAGGTCATGAATTTTTGAACCTATCACAGAGGTGATTTTCAGCAGTGTAATTGGCAACCTTTATTTTCAAACATGTAGCTACAAGCCTACCATATTTCTTTCAACATAATTGCAGGAAATATCTGTGATCATGCTTTTAGGCCTGATATTTTTTGTTTTTCAATGCTCCTTCCCTTTTTCTTTAAACCGCCATACACTGAAAGTTGTATTAAAAAATTTCCAATACTAATACTAATACTAATTGAGCTACCAGCACACTTTGTAACATGAAAAAAAAAAAATCATTTTTTGAAGTGCTTGACTTGGTTAAGGAATAAGGATCACTCAAAACCATTATGCTGACAAGGTTTTCTCTCAATTGACAGGCATCCAGACTTCAGCCAAATGATGTACCAAAATGATAAGAAGATGGTAGAGCAGATCAACAGGGCTCAGAAATCCTGGCATGCAACTGTCTATCCTGACCATGAGATCTACACAGTTGAAGATATGCGAAGGAGAGCAGGTGCTACGAATGGCTTAGGATCTTCAAGGTAAATGTCCAGAAGATTTTCCATCTCAGGCTGAATCTACAGGGGGTTGCTGGAGGGAGGGGGGGGGGGGCTGGAGTGGTGGGTTGACACCCTCCCCATTCAATATGTTGTGTCAGCAAATGTGGGGTTTTGAGTCACATCATTAAATCACAAAAGTAAAACTATATATGCTTATTTACTTGGACCCCACCCCCCCCCCCCCCCCCCATTCTAAATGGTCTAGTGAGTATTGAGGCCTCTGTAAATATGTGGTGTTTTAAGATTTATCTGATGTTATTTGTTTAATTAATTGTTATTCCTGAGAGATTTGGGGTCTCCATACTTAACCAAAACAAAGGTGTGTGAGCAAATTGCTGTTGAGTTGCCCTATTAAAGTCTGTTGAGAGGTCTGATGAGATTAATGGTCCTTTCCTTTATAAACAACAGTTTATTATCAAATCTAGACCACTGTCCAAAATAGAAAAAAAAAAAATCTTCAACCATAAGGAGGCTGATGTAAAGAAGAAATTGTAAATTACTGTTGTGTATTTGTTGGGAAAACAGTTGCCTGCTGTAGGAAAAGAAACCAACATGAATTAAAAATGGGAGAGTAAGACAAGATAACATTCCTGTATCCGCACCAGACCAACACCAGCAATTACCACGAATGAGGCGAAGAAGGTAGCTTCCTCACTGCCTTTAGAGTTTGACTGGCAAGACGTGGGCGGACAAAACTTTGTATCTCCTATCCGCAATCAGGCCTCTTGTGGCAGCTGCTATGCATTTGGCTCTATGGCCATGCTGGAGTCTAGATTACGCATAGCAACCAACAACAGCATTCAGGTTGTCTTCTCTACCCAGGATGTAGTATCATGCAGCGAATACTCTCAAGGTAAGGGTTTTAAGGTTATCAGATGAGACCATACCATTGTAATAGGATTCATGCTTCAGGCGATGTACTTGATTTTAAGTAAAAGTACAGTTATTTGGACTTCTGCTTTTAAGTTTAAAACCTTTCACGTTAACACTATCCATCTTTGTTTTATTTTATTATCAATTGTAACAAAGTAGTTTGGGTTAAGATTGATTATTTAAGAGATTCTTTTCCTTTTATAACTTAATAGATATTTTGAAAAGTTATTCTTCATTGCTTACAAGATTACTTTTTGTTGAAGTAACTTCTCTTTATAAAATTGTTTTATTTATAAATTAATGAATTGTAGAAGAGTTAAGAGGAGAGTTATATGAAAGCGACGAATGCCCTATCCCAGAATCAAATTGAAATGAAATGAATGGTACTATATTGGTATTATATCTATGACAATACTTTCAGGTTGCAATGGGGGATTTCCCTATCTTGTTGCTGGCAAGTACGCAGAAGACTTTGGGGTCGTAGAGGAGTCTTGCTATCCATACAAGGGAATGGACTTGTCATGCTCCAAAGAGAAGCCAGGATGCAGAAGATATTACGCTACCAACTACAACTATGTCGGTGGATTCTATGGTGGGTGTAATGAGGAACTCATGCAAGCACAACTTGTTAAGAATGGCCCCTTGGCAGTTAGTTTCATGGTGTATGATGACTTCATGCAATATAGGGGTGGCATCTACCACCACACTGGTGTTAAGAATAAGAACTTGAAGTTCAATCCATTTGAGATTACAAATCATGTTGTACTTGTGGTTGGTTATGGTATTGAGGCGGGATCGGGGGAGAAGTTTTGGATTGTGAAGAACAGCTGGGGTAAAGATTGGGGTGAAGAGGGTTATTTCAGGATCAGAAGGGGAACAGATGAATGCAGTATTGAGAGTATTGCAGTTGAGGCCTTTCCCATCTATCCATAGATAGCTATACAAGTAATTGTGCCTTATGCAGTTATGCTATGCATGTATGTTGATGAAATAATGAAAAAAATGCCATATATCTTTCCTTAGAGGTTTTCACAATTCTCATAGTGCAATTCACTTACTAGGAATTATTCAAAACTGCAGTAAAAGTTTTGTTTGATCACATATGCTTCATAATGTAATTGAAAGATTTGGATTTACCTCTGTTTAATACATAATCTCATAAACTCCCTAAACCACCCTTTCTGTTACTCACTCTAAGTTTTCATGGGCTGTAGCACCAAAAGTAGAGTATCTTATGCAATTAATTATTGTGTGTGGTATCTTTGGGGATTTACCAGTTTGATTTAGTATTTAGAATAATGTTTTTACTACTGTTTTTTAATATAGTAGGGAGTTGTCATTGTAAGATGATTCTCTGTGCTGCAAGATTATTTCAATGAACTAGCTATGCCTAGGAGATGAGGCTTGACTCTTGATTCACAGTGATAACTGTTTACAAACAGGATATATCATGAAAGTTAACATTAAGATTGAATCTTAGGAGTCTGAAATTTATTATATATTTGGCGAGTTACTTCCAGTGAGTGAATTTCAACATTTCACTTAAAGGGTACCAATCACCAAAAAATATTTTGCTCTGTATGTTGGCGGTTCCATGTCGCTATACTATACTCAAAGTATGAGCTTCAAGTGTTAATTCAATAAAGAGCTATTACATGTTTAAATACACTCTGAATAAAGAATTCCATGACTTGTGACTAGACTAGTCGATGCACCCGTACATGCTTGCTAAAATTAGGGCCCGCACGGAACCGAAGTCGAAGTTGTATTCCACATGAGGGTTTTTTTTTTTTTTTACTTAATTTTCTTCATACTCCTTAATCGTTGACCCATAGGAGGTCAATTAAAGTGTTTTGAGGTTAATTTTATACATTCTATCTGTACACAAATGATTTTTTCAGGTGATTGGTACACTTTAATCTAGGTGCTGAAGTAATTGCCATTAATGATTTACATCTTAATACATGTACCCAGCTACCTGAGGGTTGCTGGAATGAAAATATCAATATATGATTCAAACATGTTTTCATACTTTTTGATAGATTGCTTCCATTAGAAGTAGTAGCTGTTATTGTTACATGGAATAATTTGTTTTTCAGGTTAGTAGGAGTACCCATAATCTAATTCTGTTGAAGGATGTAAGACTTCGTTAAATATGAGGAATGTTGCTGCATAGTCCTTATTTGTACCACAGTATTGCTTTTATTTGAATTATTCAACTGAAATGGAGGTGTAATGGATTAGGTGATTATACACATTATTAAAGGGAAAGTCTACCCTGGTATCAACTTGATTTTAAAAGAAGCAGAAAAATTAAAGAAACAGATCCATGAAAGTTTGAGCAAAATATGATAAGAAATGAGAAAGTTATGAATTTTTAAAAGTTGTAATCAATCAAACACAAATTGGCAACTCTGTGACGTATCTCGTGAGCTCCTCTGTCATTTGCTATGTACCCCAGAAATCATTAATTTTCATTTTCTCTTAAGAAATATTTGATCATACATGCACCCTAAATATAATAATTTCACTTATGCTTTTACACAAAACCTGTATGATACAAATCTATTCCCTCATCAAAAACAAAGAATATTAAGTTATGAATTTGTGTGTATGGAGCAAATGGGAGAGGAGCTCGCAAGGTTTTTCTGCTTCTTTTAAAACCAAATTAACATCAGGGTAGACTTTCCCTTTAAGAAGGAATACTAGGATGAAGAAAGAATGCATGCACACAAGATGACATGACCAAAATCGTTGATCAACAAAATGATATAATGTTTAAGATATTACCCCAGCCCACTGCCAAACCAACTCAAAAATGACCACTAAGCATCATACTCTTAGCCATACAAGATAATGTAATTGTTTGTTTTGTCAATTGTTGGTCTGTTGTCAATCTTGTTGGTCTGACTAGGGCATTAAGGGACATAATATTAAGAATAGTGTGCATCCTGTGTACTTGTTCTATTGATTGATGAAGAATTGATTTATTGATGCAATTTTGATTAAATGATATTAACATTTATATGTGTGTATATTTTTATATGGAAATAAATCAACCTTGATTGAATAAATGAACCTATGTCATATTTTGTGATGTATTTTCTTTAACTAGTTTTTCTCATATTTTGTGTAAATTTCACCACAAAACAAATTAGGGAAATGCAGAATGAGAGGATGAGTTAATTATAAGATGTGATGGCGTGCTAACTCCCATTATACTTAAACCTGTATGTAGTACTGTTCTTTTTCTGATAAGTTGTCAGAAGGCTGACATGAATGATTTATGAGCCCTGTGCTGGACTGAAAGAAGATGGCTGGAGAGAAATGCTGTTATAGAGGGATGGAGAAGAGAGAAAGAAAGATGAGATGAGTACTAGTCCATGTGAATTCACATATAACAATTTAAGAACAAGCTAAACAGACCATTAATTAAGATGTTACATTTACATGAATATCAGTATCTGAAGTTTGCATTAAATATCTAAATAAAATTCTTGTTTGTAGCATTTTGATTAAAAATTCATTGCATTTGATGAAACCAATTTTTAAAAGAAGTGTTGATAAGGAGAATGAATTGTCATGTAGAAACTTCTTTTTAAATTAATATATATTCTTTTATATATATTCTATATCACAAAATAATACAAAACATGAAATATCATTACAAGTATAATTACATATATTTCATGTATATGGGTGTATTATTTGTATAAGCTTTTGTTCTTTTAAGTTTATTTGCCAGTATGAAATTGATTGATTGATGTACCTTAAGGGGAAGTCCATTCCAAATATTATTTGGTTTGAATTGAAGTAGAAAAATCGGACCTACAAATCAAAAAAAGTTGGAGGAAAACCAGACAACTAATAAGAAATTTATGATTTTTTTAGTGGCATGAAAAACTAGGGAAAACAATGAAAATCACTAAGGGAATTGGCAACTCAGTCATGAGTTCGTGATGTCATTGACTCACAACTCACAAATTGTTTTGTTTATATTGATAATACAAATTCTCAAAAAGTTGTTCAAGAATATGATTTTCACATAACTTAAACCAAGTTATATCTATAGTAATATGTTTTTGCGAGTATAAACCTTTACAAAATTATTTCACGAACCCCAAAATATTGAGATTGTTGTCAAAATATTAAGTTTTCATAATCACTCATTTTTTATGTATCTTATATAATAAAATATTTTCATGATTTTTACAGAAAATTATTTACTCTGTATTAGTGTATACAAGCAAAAACAGATTACTATAAATATAAGTTGGTTTAAGTCATGAGGAAATCATATTCTTTGACAAAAATTTAACATTTGTATTATGAATATAAACAAAATAATTGGTGAGTTGTGAGCCAATGACGTCACAAACTCAAGACTGTGTTGCCAATTTCTTTTGGGATTTTCATTGTTTTCCCTAGCTTTTCATGCCACTAAAAAATTCCTGACTTTCTTATTAGTTGTCTGATTTTCCTTCAAACTTTTTTGATCAAGGCCGCAGACAAGCAAGAAACTTTGTGAAAAATCATTTGGCTTGAGAAAGTCCACAGGAGTAAAAGCTTGCCTACTACATTTTAAGGTTAGTAGAAGCTTAAACTTCATGGTATGATCACCCCAACCAATGAAATTTTTCTGTGTGGTAGTTTGTTTCTCTTCGCTTTTTTGTTGTTGATAGACCACACCCTGCACCTGTAACGTTTGATGTATCAAAGGCAGCATCCTCACTGCCAGAGTCTTTTGACTGGAGGAATGTCAATGGCCAGAACTTTGTATCGCCAGTCAGAAACCAGGAACAGTGTGGAAGTTGCTTCTCCTTTGCTTCCCTAGCAATGCTAGAAGCAAGACTGCGCATAGCTACCAACAACACCATCCAGAAAGTTTTTGCACCTCAGGATGTGGTGGCATGCAGTGAATATTCACAAGGTAAGTTTTTACTTTTATGTCAAGAAAAATTCTTACCTCAATAACAATCTATCTATAGATAGGGAAAATTATTTGGAATTTAGTTATCTCGAGTCATACTTTTGAGGCTCGATTAAATAGAGATCTCTATATGCAGTTTCACTAGTTTGCCAAGTGATTATACAGGATGTAATAAAGTGATTATTTTTATTCATTAGTGAAGACAAAATCAGATATTTGAGATTGTCTTGAGTAGAAAGATGCTCTTCTTTTTTATGCGTCCGCCTACCGAAGGTGGTGCCGGGTTGTGTTTTCGGGTTGTCTGTCCGGGTTGTCTGTCCGTCTGTCCATCCGTCCCGCTTTCTCTCTCTCGTACTCAAGAACCACATGAGGTATGAACTTCAAACTTGGTGCAAGTATGTATCACCATAGGAAGATGATCTGATTTGATTTTGTGGTACGTAGGTCAAAGGGCAAAGGTTACAGAGGTCAATTCCTGAAATGTCAGGTGTATAGCCTCATTCTCATAACTCAAGAACAATTTTAGGTATGAACTTCAAACTTAGTGCTAGTATGTATCACCATAAGAAGACGATCTAATTAGATTTTAGGGTACGTAAGTCAAAGGTCAAAGGTCACAGGTTAATTTTTGAAATTTAAGGTGTTAGCTTCATTCTCTTGATAATTCAAGAAGCATATGCAGTATGAACTTCAAACTTGGCCCTAATATGTTTCACCATAGAAAGACTATCTGATTAGATTTCGGGGTATGTAGTTCAGAGGTCAAAGGTCTTAGAGGTAGATTCTGAAATTACAAGTTTTAGCCTTATTAACACGATATCTCAGGAACCATTTGATCCATCAATTTCAAACTTGGTACTAGTATGCATCACCATAGTGAGATGAACTGATTAGATTTTTGTTCGTGTAGGTCAAAGGTGACAGGTCATAGAGGTCATTATATGTGAATTTAATGTTTTTTTAGCTTTGATATCAGACTTTTGGGTTATAAGGTGTAGGTCAAATGTCAAAGATGTTACTTAACATGTAATTGTAGGCTTTTTATTCTGTTTATCACAATATTTCAAGAACAGTTTGAGCCATTAACTGAATTTAGGCGGAGGCATATAGGAGACGCAGTCGCATTTATCTTGTTTGAAGATGAGACTTGAAAGCCCAAACTCTGTGGCCGAATGATTTTCACTGTCATAATAACAAAATTAATGTGAAATTAAATCATCAATATCAAATCCAGTATAAAAAATACATTATGTCTTGATTTATATATTTTTGCCAATTTAATTCTTAGTTCTTTCAATGTATAGTCTCAAAATTGTGATTTTTCTACAGGATGTGATGGAGGGTTTGCCTATCTAATTGCTGGTAAGTATGCTGAGGATTTTGGGGTGGTGGAGGAGTCTTGTTACCCCTATCAAGGAGTCGACTCAGATTGCAGCAAAGAGCAGCAGGGATGCCGCCGTTACTATGCTACTGACTACCACTACATTGGGGGTTTCTATGGAGCTTGCAATGAAGAACTCATGCGTACTGCCCTGGTTAGGAACGGACCCATCGCTGTTGGTTTTGAGGTCTACGATGACTTCATGAGCTACAAAGGGGGCGTGTATCATCACACTGGGGTTAAGAACTCTATGCTTAAATTTGATCCCTTTGAGCTGACCAACCATGCTGTGCTGGTGGTTGGTTACGGGATGGATAAGGCATCAGGGATGAAGTTCTGGACGGTGAAGAACAGCTGGGGTACATCATGGGGTGAAGAAGGGTACTTTAGAATCTTGAGGGGTACCGATGAATGTGGTATTGAGAGTGTGGCCATGGAGTCATTCCCTGTCTTTCCATGATTTTCATGCTCCAGCAATTTTGATTGATCTCTGACTGAAACATGGATATTTTTATAAGATATGAATGAAATTAGAAATTAATTAATTATTAATTTAAATGATACTGTCATTTCTATGACAAAATTTCTAGTGTTTATTGTCTTGTACCTCTCTATACCATTTAAAATTTGACTATGTGGAATGTGTAAATGGTAATATAATGATATATTTGAATATAAAGGTCTTCCTCAAAGCTTTCATTTCAGGTTAATAATATATTTTTCCTTTTTCTATTATTTTAAATAACACGATAAAAACTACTTTCAAAAAATAAACTCAAGGGCAATTTCAAAGGCCTATTGTACTGCCCATAGAAATCAGGTTCGGATTAAGTAATATGCCATTGTAATGTTCGCACATTTCTAAAGGTGATAGACAGGGCTATTGAAATTGCCTTCAGTTAATTTTTCGAAAATAGTTTTTATCGTGTTAAATGTACTTAAATAAGAATTGTAGCCATTTTGTGCCAAAAGAATCTGATATGATGTTGGTGATATGACTTGAATACTTTGTATGCATGGGATATATGCATCTCTTCTTCAGGTAATTGTTTTCTTGAATATGTTCATGATTTGAAACATCAGTGAAGTTTGTCTGTGTTAATCCTATAGTCTTGTACCTATACCTGTATGATAGTGCAATCATCTCATTCATATCTTCTGAAACATTGATTGATATACTGAGTATTTTGTTTGTAGAAAATGAAGGATTAATGATTAAGATTATCAAATAATCTGTCACATGCCTCATAAAACTAAGAAAAAATATTTACGTTAGGGTTATATGCTTCTCATTTTGCAAATCAAGTCATTTGGTTGATCAGGTCATTTGTTTTCATCATTTGGAATATTCTATCTTACAATCCAGTACTATTAGATCTGAGAGATCTATACTCACTGGGATGATTCATACATCTGTTCATCCCAAATATTTATTCTTTGTTATCTAGGCACATTCTTGTATAATGTATATGAGTTTCAGGAAAAAAAAAAAAAACACCCCTTGGAAGTTCAATGTAAATTAATTCTGTCTGTTTGGTTTGATCAATGTATTCAATTCAGATTGCCTGCTAAAGTTTCCTGGTTTTATCAACCTATTTCATCCAGATTATTTAATCAATCTGTTCAACCCATGTTCTAGTTTGATCAACCTGTTTAATCCAGATTGCTCCTAATCTGATTTGGTCCACACTTTCCTTGTTTGAATCACTGTGTCTGTGTAACCGGGTTTTTCCAGATGTGTATCTATCAGTCAATCATATCTGATTATTTACATGTGTCAACTGATCTTTACCATTGTCATCTAGCCTCCAGATTGAACCCTAGTATAGGTAGACCAGAGAGCTGGCAACTCCTCACTGATGTAGATAATTCTTGCCACCTGAAAAAGATATATATATATATATATACATTAGGGTGGAAATTCCACCCTGATATAAAGTTGGTTTTAAGAGAAGCAGAAAAATTATAGAAACAGATCAGTAAAGGTTTGAGCAAAATCCGATAAGAAATAAGAAAGTTATGAATTTTTGAAGTTATAATCAATCAGACACAAATTGGTGACTTTGTGACGTATCTTGCGAGCTCCTCTCCCATTTGCCCTGTACCCCAAAAATCATTAACTTCCATTTTCTTTAAAGAAAATATTAAATCATATATCCACCATAGATAATCATTGTTCAGATTCAGATTCAGATTCAGATTCAAAATACATTTATTTCCTTCTCATAATCATAATCAAATACAAATACATTCACAAAAAGAACGTGGTGGAAGGAGGCGAGGGTCCCAAGAAGCACTTGGCTTGTGGTGGGGTCGCCTTTACAGTACCTATTTACATATACAATATTAAACATCAATTATAACATAACAAAACAAAATAAAATCTAAAAGATATGTTTTTACATAAAACCTGTAAGAAGCAAATCTATACCGTCATCACAAACTAAGAAAATTTATAAGATTTTCTGTACTGAGCAATTGGGAGAGGAGCTCGCAAGATGCGTCATGGAGTTGCCAATTTGTGTTTGATTGATTACAACTTTCATAATTCATATTTCTCATCAGATTTTGCTCAAACTTTCACTACCATAGTCTGTCTCTCTCATTATTCTTCCTTTATTCAAATCAACTCAAAACCAGGGTGGATTTTCCCTTTAAGTACATAGCTAATGTTTGATTTGTTTTATGTAAGTCATGTAATGTGTATAAGGCTCCATTCAACACTGAAATCATGCTCTGAGGCTTTCACATTGTACATTATTTGTACGTTATTGATGCAGTGTTTGCAATATATGTCAAGTTCGGACAGAAATACAAACTACAAAACATTTATGCCACTTCATATATATGTGCATTATTATTATTATTGTTTGGTTTTTTTACTAATCAGGATAACGAAATACTGTATTCTCAAGGCAGAGACAATTTTGTTATTGATTTGTCTTGTCATAGTTTGTGAATGTTTATGTGCAAATCATATTTTCACATAAAATAGAATTATTCTCTATTGTGTTAGGATTTCATAGTTCCTGATAATGGAACCACAGCATCAAGGAAATGAAAGTGTATGTTGACATTTGATTTATCTAGTTCTTTTCTATGATTCAAAACTGAATTATGTATGTGCCATATGTAATGATGGAAATTAAAAGAAAGTATTTGAAAGTACCTTCTCCTTGAAAATGGGTTTGTAGCAATGTAATCTTTTTTCGTTCAGTTCATTTCCCATCTATGTTTTCCTCCCAATGTTTTATAGTGATGCTCCCTCACTGTTGCTAGGGCCTATTTCTTGCTTCTGATGGGCTTGGTCCATTTTATACTTCCCATTTTGTGTACCAACTTTGAACACCTATATATGTCTTACGAATTAATTTGAATTTGAAATTTCTAATTTCAGTTTTGCCGATAAAGTCTTTCATTCATCATCATCTAGTCAATTCCATCACATACATGTATATGGTACTACTCTAACATTTTATTGTGCATCAAGTGAAGCAAAATGAACGACATATTTGAAGGAAGTGAATTCAGAAATTTTGGGAAGAATAATCACTATTTCATATCTTTGAAGTATGATTCACGGTGACAGATGCGTGTTTGGATTCTGTGGAACTTTAATGCAAGAGAAGTAGCAGTATCAGCCCTAGTCCTTCTCAAGGCTGAGATGACTGTGATGAAAAAGAGATGGAAACGGAGATGGGAAGTAAGAGAAAGAAAGTTAGACAGAAACCATGAGAAGGAAGCAGAGGAATGAATGAAAGAGTGAAAGCATGAATGAAAGAGAGGGGAGGGAGGGAGAGAGAGAGAGAGAGAGCTTGAAGGAAACTCAGAACTGACAGACTTTAAGAAAAAGGAAGGGAGCTGTAAGAAAGGAAGAGGGAGAGAGAGAGAGATAGGGGGGGGGGGGGGAATCATTACAAAAAATACCCCGAAAAAGTAAAGAGAGAAATAGTACGACGGAGAGGGAGTGACCCAGAAGTTGGGAGTTAAAAAAGATCGAGTTTCTCTTGTGTAACTAGACAATAACGAAAATCACAAATATTACGAGAGGTTAGAAAGAAACGTGAAAATGTGGTAAATATAAAACTCCTGCACCTAAATGGACATGCAGTTGTAATATTGGAGGAGAGAGGGTAAGCACGAAAGAGAGATGAATTATATTTTACTACAAAATGTTCTTTTTGCTAGAAGTATCTAAAATGCAAGGGCAAGTTTTCGTCGTGTAAATTTGCTCTTGCCGGATGCAATGATCCCAATCTTCCCCGAGAGAATTAGGGGATGACGAGATAATGAGGTATCACTAGGCAGTAGGATCACTCAGAGTAGATTTGACGCGCATAATGAGCACGAGACTTAAAAATATTTTGAGGAGGGTGGGATGGGGATATTCGTCACTCTCTTAGTCTCTTTCACCATGTTCACTAATATAATGTTGTTTAATTAGAAAATTGACATCTTTTCTCTCTGTCTCTGTCCCTTAGTTCTCCCTCTCTCTCCTATGTTTCCCTCTCCACCTTTCACTCTTCCTCTCCACCTTTCACTCTTCCTCTCCACCTTTCACTCTTCCTCTCCACCTTTCACTCTTTCTCAACGTCTCTCTGTTTCTCCACTATATCCCTCTCAATCCCCGTTGTTTTGCTTTCCTCCCACCCCTCTCTCCCTTTCTCTCCCTCTCTCTCCCCCGCTCTCTCACTCTCTGTCATCGATATATTACTAACAACAAAAGTTTGATAAAAAAACCCCTGGTAATCTGCATGCACATTATTTTGATTAAATTCTTGAAAATATAAATAGTCATTTTTAAACAGAGAACACTGAATATCCTATAGAATTAGGTTGTTGTATGAATAACTGAAATTACTTGGTTGAAGAAAAAAAAATCGATATATTATAAAGCAGAATAGAAAATGTATCCATATGCGCTCTAATGTTACAATATATTTCTAACTATAATTATATGCCTACCTCTTTGTGTTCATTGTATATAGGCCTATTCTATATACAGCCTCAATACCTTAAAGGGTCCTTGATTAATTTTTTTGGTGGCTGAATGTAACTAGATTTGAAATGTAATATTAATCAGTGTCATGTTTTGAGAGTTGATTATTGCAGGGAGGGAAATTTCCACCCCTTCGACTAAGCAGCGTATATAGCTGGGCTAATTTTGATCAAAAATGTTGAGGTGTATATATCACAAAATTGCAGCCTCGTACACGTTACCGGCGGGAAGTTGATTTCCTGCATGGGAATAACATTTTTTGATAGGTCTGCACTTTTTTTTCAGCCGATTGTCAGATCATTTAGATATAAACATTGCTATAATCACCTGGTCCACTATGTGGGCGTTTTAATTGCTAGCAAGATATATCATAATCCCAAAAGGCTAAAATATTTATGCTACTTACAAATTGATATGTCTGTATAAACAAATTTCATGTACATTAGATCAGTTCGTTTCTCCCACATGAATTTGAAAGGGGAAGTCCAGGCAAAAAATGACTTGCTTTCAACAGAAGTAAAAAAGTCAGACAAACAGAACAAAATAGTTTGAGGAAAATCAGACAACTAATAAGAAAGTTATGAGTTTTAATTAATGACATTAAAAAGTGGGGAAAACAAGCTCTTCATACATAGTAGACAGTGATACTGTTGTTTTAATTGTTTACCTTGTATTAAGGTTTAAATGACCAGTGACCAAGAAGCAGGTACTGTGCCTGTTATTCATTTTTCATGTACATATATCGTCTTTATGGTATTACTGTTATTGATCGTTTCTTGCATGTTTGTATTGTAAACTGTTTCATTATCCATGTGTCTTATCTACTCACAGTAACCCTTTGTAGGTAAATGAGTTAATCAAACATACACGTGTATATAAACATAACTAGATGAATTGGCAACTTGGTTATGAGTATGTGACGTTATGGGTACACTTCTAACTATTTATTTTGTTTATATAATTACTAAAAAAAATGTTTAAAAAATTTTGTCCAAAAGAATGATTTTCCACAAAACCTAAACGAAGATATATTTATAGTAAATATTTTTTTGCATGTTTTTATTAACACAGACTTAATAGTTTTCTGTAAAAACCTTGAAAAATATGATTTTCTAACATGTAATATTCATAAGAATTAGCAATTGAAAGAATGAAATATTGTGAAACTCAATATTTTGAGTTCATGAAATATTTTGTGAAGGTGTGTACATACAAAAATATATAAATATAAAGATATAACTTGGTTTAAGTTCTGCAGAAATCGTATTATTAGACAAAAATTGATTTTTTTTTTCAGTATTAATATAAACAAAATAAATGGTTAGTAGTGTACCCATGATGTCACATACTAATAATCAAGTTGCCAATTTGTCTTAGTAATTTTCAGTGGTTTCCCCAATTTCTTATGTCATTAAAAGTTCATAACTTTCTTGTTAGTTGTCCGATTTTTATCAAACGTTTTTTGTTCTGTTTATCTTATTTTCTTATTTTCTGCTTCTGTTGAAAGCAAGATATTTTATGCCTGAACTTCCCCTTTAATTAAAATAAAACATGAAAGAAAACCACGAGCAATATATAAACAAAGCAAATAAAATCTAAAAATATGTTGCTAACAACTAGTATATACCTATATTTTTCAGATGCGAAAATATTTCGCGATAACGGTAAATGAATAAAAAAAGAGAAAGCCATTACGACCATGTTACACCATGCAGGTGAAATCAAATAAAATCGTCGTAATCATATCCTTAGTTTTGATAAGAAAAACTAATATCATGCAGTTTTCTTTCGTCCGATTTTTCAAGTCTAAACAATAATCTTATCATCTGCAACTAATCTGAAAATTGGACAATTCATTTTCATTATTTGTCTTCATAATGAGGAAGAGTATAATATCCTCTTCGCAAGGAAATTGTATAATGCCTTTCTTTTTGAGTTTTGTGAAAGGCTAATGAAACGTAATATATTACATTACGTTAATGTTGGTGTAAATATTCAAAGCTGAATGACAAGAGCCATTAAACCTAATCCAAGAAAAAGAAGAAGAAGTTCATTATTCATAAGCAAACGTATCTTCAAATGATTATTCCACTCCTCATTTTATTTCAGTTAAATTTTTAAAATAGCGAATTTATAAAGTAAACGCTACAAATTCCTCATAGAATTAATACTCTAATATATTACCATATAGAAAATATAAGTTAAGATGTTATTGTGGCTTCTCATATGACACAGAATGTTTCGAATGTCTCAGTGTAACATATTTACACATACATAAGTACAATAAATATAATCAAATAGTCAAATAATAGATGGCGAACTTAAATCTACAATCATTTGTGTGATGCAGCAAGTACACTTAATACTAGCGGCAAAATGAAATCTGTTGAGATGTTTTTGATGAAATTTGCTCCTGCGACAATTGCTCCTGTCTAATTTTGCCAAGTTAATCCTAAACCTAAACCTAACCCTAACCCTAACCCTAATCCTAATCTTCACATTGTCCTTAACAAAAAACCAAATCATGACCTTGACCTTAACTTTTGACCTTTCGAGATATAGACGGAGGAGCAAATGTCGTGTCACCGCACGCCGATGTGCACGAAGGTTTTTCTTTCTTCTTTTTTTTTACCCAGTAAATGTTATTTTCTTGGTTCTTATTAATGTAGGAATTAATCATATTTAATTGATCTTCAGAGAGATCACGAATTGGAAAATATTGTCTCAAAGAAAATACTGACCTCAACAAAATTCTTTTCGGAAATACTAAATGTGTAATCAGGCTCTTTTTAAAATTTCAAGTCACTC
Source organism: Heliocidaris tuberculata (assembly GCA_025618425.1). Classification (NCBI taxonomy): domain Eukaryota; kingdom Metazoa; phylum Echinodermata; class Echinoidea; order Camarodonta; family Echinometridae; genus Heliocidaris; species Heliocidaris tuberculata. Next base: position 10,928,455 of record CM046832.1, on the reverse strand, counting down.
GACTAAGGTCTGGGTTCTAACATGTGAAGCAACTGGGAAATAGTGCATTATGTGCGGGCAGATGCCAGACTTTACTTTAACTGCCTGAAAGATATCTACAAACCATTTAATTTTCAGTTCACAGTGCCATAATTATCGTCATATCGTTTCAAAGACAACCAGTAATGTTAATTAAGGCAGTCGTTCGTTATGTTCATTATGTTCATTATAGCAATTATACAATTATCAATCTCATATCGATATCTATGCTCTTCCGTGCTTAAATCCATACTTTTTCTTATTTGCACTTAAGTATCCTTCGCTGATTATTCTTTCATATTTGATGAACTTTAATAATACATGTAGTTGTTTTACTTAAACTTATCTTCAACTGTTTCTTGTTCTGTTCCACAACCCTGTAAGACTTATATTTTATTACTCTCTGGAGCCTATAACCAACAAGCTCTGTTTTTACTTTAGGCTCCTTCATATCCTCATTTCCAATTTTGTTAGTAATTCTTTTAAATTATGACAAGTAACCGAAACTGATACAATATATTCTTTATGTACTCATGTTTATCACATAAACACTGTATTATTTTTATCGTTATTAATTCTTGTTAACAAACCGACAACCGACAATAATGTATTAACACTGAAATGTGAAATGTGAATATGAAATAAAGCGAACTTGAACGTGATAACCTGTATGACTATTACAACAGAATGAACATCATGACAGTGTATGACAGAAAATAAGACGGAAAGAAGGTTATTCGAGAAGCGTCGATGAACCATTAAAATACTAAGGAAAATTGCCACATCTAAATATTTCACATTTTCAAATACGAAATAGTACTTGGTTTAATTTTATTTAACGTCATCATGCAATAATGACCACAAAAAATCACTTTTAGTCATAAAGTCAATTTTTTATTAACATCAGCGAGTTGAATTTTCTTGAAAGCTTGACCTAGTTGTTCTCCTCATGTCTCTCCAATATCTTAATGCATCTTTAATATTCAAGATTGGTTTCATTTTAGACGACGACGCTGACGGTGCCGACAATGGTAAAGGAATTTTATCCTGTGGTAGACCAGTCTCCCTGCTCCCCCAGGATTGTAATGGATTCGAGAAGGTCAGTGGCTGCACTTGGCATTCGCCTCTGTACATGACTTCGAGTGTGGTGTCGCCCGTGGTACATCGGACAACACTAAGCACGCACTCGTTGGCATAGGTCTGGCCATCAGATCCACATACAAAGTCCAGAACGACAGGGCATGATGACGGACAGAAAGTTGCCGTAGGCGAAGGCGTTATTGTCGGTACGGTAGTCGATCTCGGGATGTGTGATATCGGTGGTGTAGTTATCCATGAGCCTCCAGATGACTGACCGGCAGTTGTTCCTGGATCTGTATTGAATTGGACAAATTAAGGAATAGTAACAAGATTCTTAGTAACAAGGGCGGTTTCATGATTCGGAGGGGGAGGGGGGGGGGGGGGGGGGAGGGGTGGGGGACCCAATACAAGAAAATTTCTAACAAGCAAAAACATATTTCTGTGTACTTATGAAATAGCAGAATGGGTTTTAAAGGGGCAAGGGCCGGTTGTGTCTCCCCCTTCCTCCCTGGAGTCCGTCAGTGTAAAGTAAGACATGATACGACGTATGCGGAGTCATAGCTTGCAAATAATTGATTTAAAGCAATAGTGTGAAAATGACATTCTCATCGTTTATCATTATCCCTATATTGTGCATAAGGATCAATAGTCAAGAAGCACTCGGTTCGATTCATGCATTGTGCTATTCTTCGTTTTAAATTATGGTTTGGATCGAATTTTAAAGATTCACAATTTACCTGATGTGCCAGGTCTTGTACCACCGGATCCACCTTGTCCCCCTCCAGACCCTCCTGCTGTACCAGTACCACCACCACTTCCACCACCAGCACCGGGACCTCCACCCCCGCTGCTTCCACCAGCACCATCTCCACCACCTCCAGTTCCACCAGTGCCTCCGCCTCCGCCTCCACCTCCACCTCCTCCTTCTCCACCACCAACTCCTCCACCAGTGCCGCTGTCGGTTGTGCCTCCTCCTCCTCCCTCTCCTCCTGCCCCTCCTGCGCCCCCTTCCCCTGCTCCTGTTCCTCCACCATTTCCACCTGCTTCTCCACTTCCCGCCCCACTGCCTCCTCCGGCTCCTGCTCCTCCTCCAGATCCGCCAGTTCCTTCACCTCCTCCACCATTTCCACTGCCTCCTGCTCCTCCATCACCTCCTCCACCACCAGTACCTCCTGTTCCTCCTTCACCCGCATCACCACCACCACCACCATCACCACTTCCTCCTCCGGTGCCCCCATTTCCTCCTCCTCCTCCTCCTCCTCCTCCTCCTCCTCCTCCTCCTCCTCCACCACCTCCCCCAGTCTCTCCTCCAGTCCCTATTCCACCATCTCCTTCGCCCGAGTGGTCTTTGCCCCCTTCAGACTCCTCTTCGTCATCTTCCTCGCTCTCTTCTCCTTCATCATCTCCATCGTCGTCATTCCCCCTACCGGGCTTCCTCCCGGGCTTCCTCCCGGGCTTCCTCCCGGGCTTCCTCCCTCCGTGACCATGGTGACCTATTTCAGTAGCTTCTCCTACTCCATCTTCTCTTCCAGATGAAGATGCCGGTGGTCGAGTTATCCTGTGCCCCACGTGATGGTGTCGACCTTCCTCGTCATCATCATCCTCCTCCTCTTCATCGGCACTCACCCGGAGGATGGCTATGAAGGCAAGTACAGCAATTAAAAGCCAGGAAAATTTCATCATTTGCATTGTGTGAAACGCTGAAGCTGTAGAGAATGAAAAAGATGTATGAATTAACAACAGCAAAAGCAACATAAACGAACATGACAGATTTGTGTTACCTCTAACAATGTTTAATGTCAACGCATAGCTTCATTTTGCACAATGCTGTTATTACATTGTGACTGACTGATTGACTTTCATTGATTATTTTATCTGAGTATTCAAAGAGCAAGTATAAGCACCCTGGATAGTATAAGCAAACAGTGTCTCATTTCGAACTTTCGAACTATCAAACTGTATTTAGTAAAAGAAAAAAGAATAGGAAATTAAAGATATATTTATAATATTTCAGAAATCACAATTATAGCTCAGATATCTCGAATAAGAAAACCGTGAAAAGGTTATTCCTCTGAACTCAAATCATAATTTTTTTTTTCTCGATCAAAGCAACTTTAAAAGAAACACCCTGTGTTTGTGATGTCTCGATGAATGATATATCAACAGTGCTAACATATACAAGTTTACTACTGGACTTAATCAACAATCTGTTGTCCTGAAAACGGATGATTCTAATCGAAATTCGGAATCAGAATGGGATTAAGGATAATTAAGAAGTTAACAATCGCGTAATCGGCAAAGCTAAGGGATAGTGTTACTGATGAGACAGGATGCCCATGTGCTGTTCACATTATTTTGTGTATTTGTCTTGTCTATTATTGTCATAAACTGTTTATTCTATTTATCACTTATATTTTGTTAATGTATGATAATGACAATGATAAGTAAAATCATTTTATTGTCTTATAAATGTCAGCCCTACAGGGCATTGAAAAAAAAGTAGTAAAATGTGGATCAAAATAATATTAAAATTGGACGAAGTTACTCAACTGTGTGTAGTTTTTCTTCTTTCCCACAGCTTGATGTGTTTCTATGACAATGCGCTATTTTTTGGCCAAGAAAAGACTTAAAAATAGGGGTAAGAGATAAGTGAACTTAAGTAAATAGAACAAGATGCAGACGTCAAGGAATTTCCCCAAAGCAATGAAAATACCAATACCCCTCTATTTCACAGACTAAATCCTTACATCCCCACTACAAACCATTCATTCTGCCGTCCCTGGTTCTAAGGGATAGCGCCGGTGCACTTTCAATTAGACAAGCTACATAATTCTAAGCTTCTGTTTTTTGCCTAATGAAGATTACCATCCCTTTTTAGCAGTTAGGCAGATCAGGCAAAAATGACAAGGTCTCATAACCAGACAGGATATTATCTAGTTAGTCCGAAACGGTCGTCCTTCATACTCAGTGACGTATGGGTGTAATGATGGCTTTTGCAGACAACAACATTATTTTTTGAAAATTACTAACTTCATCATTACACTATATAATTACAAAAATTAATTATCGATTATTACTATCGCTACTTACACGTTTTTCATTACAGATGACATATTTTATAGATCAAGAGCTAACAAGGTATAAATATTCTTCTAATGTAATAAACACGATAAAAACTACTTTCGAAAAATAAACTCAAGACAATTTTGATAGCCCTGTCTATCACCTTTAGAAATGTGCGAACATTACAGTGGCGTATTACGTAATCCGAACAAGATTTCTATGGGCAGTACAATAGGCCTTTGAAATTGCCCTTGAATTTATATTTCGAAAGTAGTTTTTATCGTGTTAATACTAAATCAGCTACATTGCAGAAAATCATGGGGGGGGGGGGAGAGGTTTAATAAAAGAGTGAACATTTTTCGTAATCATGTTTTGCTTATGGACAGGGGCGGCAGAGCGTCTGTCAAAGTGGGGGGGGGGCATCAGCAAAAAAGGGCACTTTTGGGGAAAACGGGGCATCTACAAGGGGTGAACATAAAGCGAAAAAAAGCATTTTGGAACATTGGTATTACCCTACAGTCTAATTAATATAATTATTATCAACAATTATTATCACCTTCTTCCTTTTTATTGTGGTTCTGCACACTACTTCAGCTTCCCCAATTAGCAGTTGCGTGTAATGTTCTCAGTTCTAATGATTCATGTGGGAGCGAGCAAAGTGAGCGAGCAAAAAATTTCGGACTTTTTCTCTAATGCTGAAGTCCTTGAGTTGTGCATTATTTACAGCGATGTAATGAAAATGACAACAGCAAATTCATTTTAGGGAATGTCAATGATCTTTTAATACATTAACCCTGTCGTTTTCTTTAGGATTACACTGATATATAACATACTTTATGCGATATGCTTGATTTCATTATAGTACTGTAAGAACGAGCGAGTTATGGGGACATTTTCAGAAAATATTGCCCGTACTTAGTGTAAATTATTGGTACATTCGAGAGAGCGGAATGAGAAATCCTTTGCTGGGCCGGGGGGGGGGGGGGGGGGGCATTGTGCTTCTCTTGCCTCCAGCTCCGCTGCCTTTCGTTGTAGTTGTAGTTATATGGGCACCTGTTACTACATAAAGCCGCACCGATTATTTGAAGCTTCATATGGCTCTTTTGTAAAAAACAAACAAACAAAACACACACACAAAAAAGGTTGAAAATATAGGTAAAAGGGGGCACTTATAAGAAGAGGAAAGGGCTCTTATCAGAGGTGGAAAGGGGCATTTATCAGAAGAGGAAAAGGGCACATATTAGACAGTAAAAGGGGTACTTATCAGAAATAAAGATGGGCACTTATCAGAAGTATATAAAAGAGGGGGCACTTATCAGAAGTAAAGAGGGGGCACTTAATAGAAGGAAAAAGTGGCACCTATCAGAAGTAAAAATGCACTTATCAAAGGAGAAATTGGTATATATTAGATTCGAAAAGGGGCACTTATCAGAAGGAAAAAGGGTTACTATTAGAGAGATAAGGTGGCAATTATCAGATTTGAAATGGGGCATTTTTCAGAAGGCGAAAAGGGAACTTATTAGAGAAATAAGGTGGCAATTATCGGATATGAAAAGGGGGACTTTCAGGAGGAGAAGGAAGTACACTTATCAGAAGGGGAAAGGGCACTTATTAGAAAGGAAATGGGGCACAATAGTAGTAAAAAATGGCACTTATCAGAGAGAAAGGGGGCATTTTTCAGAAATAAAAAGGGCACTTTTAATGTTCTTGAAAAAGAGGGGGCACTGTGCCCCCTGCCCCCCGGGCGCGCCGCCCCTGCTTATGGATCTTGACTCATAGAACAGTCACGGTAAACTGATGTAAGATTGAGTATTGAACATTGAATAAGAAATATGTAAACAGACTGCTGAAATATGGACAGACAATATAAGCAGAGACTGGAAAGAGAATTATAATAATGCTACGATAAAAAAAATAATATAATAGAAGGGAGGGAGATAGAGAGGGAGGGGTGGAGAAAAGAGGGGAGAGATAAGAAATTCTATAATAATTTCAAACGTTAAGATTTGCTTTTGATATGTAATAAGGTAAGGTATTTGATGTTAGATGGTAATCCTCTTCAGAAAACATAATTTCATTATTGGAAGAAATCATCCATATCAGGTCTAATTTGAGCAGAAATCAATTACTATTTTTTGTGTCATCATTATTAATTATTACATAAAAACTAGCCCTATATAGCCCAGCCCTAATCTTAACCCTAGGTACTATACCTCGGGTATTAGTTCGAATCGAATTGCTTCTTTTTGTTCCATGTTCTCATTTGTTAGAATTGATCTTTATTGATTGATGTTTCGAACCTAAAACTTCCCGATTCCATGGTTTCTGCCCTATGCACTGAGCCACTGTGCCCCTGATGATGTCAGAGCAAATCAAAAATATTTTCCAAAGCTGTATACCAAGTGTCCCCCCAAAAGCGATACACTTTTAAACTGCCCCCAAATTAAATTAAAAAATAGTAAAATTTGGGGAAATTTTTATATATATGGATAGCTGAAGGTCTCTTCTATCATATGACACAAAAAAAGTCCAAAACTATTTCATGCTTGGGTGAACACTGCCCGCTTTTGTAAAGGACGTGAAAATTCGGTTGCGCAGGATTTCACTATCCATTTTGGCTTACATGAGAAGTTCGTAGCTTAGAAAATGCTTATGGTATGATGAGTTTATGATAGATTATGATGGATATGGGTTTGGGCGATGTATGACATGGTGTTATGCAATCAAAAGTTTATGCATCAGTGATCATAATTTGACTGTGGAAGTTTTCAAAGCATTACCCACTGTTGATCTGTGATAATTGATAAAGAATTATTAGGGTTGGGATTTGTGCTTGGTATGGCATGGTTTATGTCACCATTATTCGGAACAGAAATTTGATAATTCAGAATCAAACAAAGATCCAGTCATTAAATCAATCAAACACTGATTAAATCAATCAATCAAACACTGATTCAATCAATCAATCAATCAAACACTGATTCAAACACTGATTCAATCAATCAATCAATCAATCAATCAAACACTGATTCAATCAATCAATCAATCAATCAATCAATCAATCAATCAAACACTGATTCAATTAATCAATCAATCAATCAATCAAACACTGATTCAATCAATCAATCAATCAATCAAACACTGATTCAATCAATCAATCAATCAATCAATCAAACACTGATTCAATTAATCAATCAATCAATCAATCAAACACTGATCCAAATGCCATTCTACGCAAAGGAGAATACAGGGACATAAGTTTAAAATGGAACAAAATTTTTTAAAGATCTCTTTAATTTGTGTGGAGCCAGGTGGAGATTGGATTATGTAAATCAAAGATCTTAAACATGATTGAAAAGATGAAAAACTATTATGCAGTATTTTTGTTGTTTTGAAGGACAATTGCTGTTAATGTTACAGATTATGCTTCAGGCGTCATTGGTTTACAAATGGGTATTAATTAGCAAACTTTCTTTATGGCAAATGAGTTTTGGAAATGGTAGAGTTTTGGGCAAGGAAAGATGAGATGAATGGTTTGGAATGGAGCAAAATACCTACAGATGGACTTATGACAATGAAAAACACCTCCCGGCATTGTGACACGTCACACACAAACATACACCCAGACACACACACGCACACGCACCCACAAACACGCACACGACCACATACAACCACCCCCTCCATAACACGAACTATACCAGGAGCACCGCTACAATTACCACAGACATCATCACCAGATACGGTACTGTCAAGACTACGAATAGTCTTGAAAACGAATTATATGTTTTTCTCAAATGATATTTATGATTCCCTTAAATTTGATCGCCTAAACGTACGCCGCTCTAAGCATTTGGCACATTTAATGTTTCAAGCCATCAAGAAGCTTTGTCCCTCTTGCATATCAAACCTCTTTACCTATCGTGAAACCATAATTATACAATACCAGATCAGGTAATTTACAAATCAGATTACCGAAACCCAAGATGAACTATGGTAAACGTCGATTATCATATAGAGGTGCTAAACTCTGGAACTGTATAGAAAAGATAGTTAAATCATCTATGTCATTCAATAATTATAAAATCCATATTAATAAACTCCCGGTAAATGAATTATTATTTTATTAGACGCAGTAACCATTTACATATTGGATGACATACTACAGATGATTAATGATCTTTCTGTCCAAGCACTTTCTTTTTCTCCAACATCTTAATTTGCCTTTCAATTCATGTCTATATTTTGTTTGTTTCATATGTCTATGTATTAGCATTTCTTAATATTTCAATTGATTTTACTCTGAATTTTGTCTATGTATGTTTCAATTATTTATTTACCATTTACTTATATCATGTTATTACTTTAAATGTATTTTCATCTGTACTATGTTTTTATGTTGGTGGACCCCTATGGAAATCAGCTTTTGCTGTTAGGGTGTTCCACCCCATGAGAGGAAAAATAAATGAATGAATGAATGAATGAAAAATGAAAACAACTTCCATAATCAATTTGTGATTAAAAAGACAATACATGATCACTCATGCATAAACTTTTGAATTCATAAGCCATGTCATTCACTGCACAAACCCATATCCATCATGATTTATCATAAACTCATCAGACAATCAGCAATTTCTAAACTGGATAACTTTTCACTTCACCCAAAGTGGATATAGCCAATTCCTGCGCAACCTAATTTTCATGTCCTTTACAAAAGTGGGCAGTGCTCACTCAAGCATAAAACACTTTCGGACTTTTTGTTGTCATATGATAGAAGAGACTTTCAGCTATCCATATATATAACAATTTCCCCAAAATTCGATAAAAAATTTTATTTGAGGGCCATTTTAAAAGTGTATCGCTTTTTGGGGGACACTCGGGTAGCGATTGTACATACACAATAATTTCTTTATGCCGTAAGTTCAGAAATATATTGGTACAAACAACATACTACTTTTGCCTAAAGCATGACACGACACAAGTCAACTAATCACAGATGTGATAAAAATCTTAAATACAAACTTCCTTTTACAATAATTCATGTCATTCAATTCGCTTTGTGAAATTGTTGTATATGATTCATAACAATAAACACGCTAAAACGATAGTAACTATGGTATCCATTTCTTTGTGAGGAAATTGTACACTTTACCGAGGAACCTCATTGTATCAAATTCTATAAGTTAAAAGCTCACAGCATCATCATCATAATAAGAAACATAATGATATCATGTTGCATTATTGAATTCACACCCGTTCAATGCTTGTAATTGAACCCCTTTCTAATTTAATTTACCTTTGCATGTATGCCCTATGTACAATTATATAGCCTCATTTTCATCCTTACAATTAAGGAAACCCAATCATTTACAGATATGCTTACCAATGTTTCATTAAAATTCACCAGGTACCGAAAAGGGAGCTGTCAAGTGCCTATATTCCTCTTTAAATCCTGAGTTCCCGACGAAAGTACAATCCACCTGAGTAAGTTTGATATTCCTTTTCACTTTGTACGTGATTGCGGTATACAGACGCTCAATAGTTTTCTATCTTGCCTCTCTATACTCTCGCAGCATGAATTAACGCCTTGGAGCAGAAAAAATTAAGTTAAGTACTCGAGTTTGACTTCCTCTTCTGCTAAGCCGACGTATTACGTGATTGTGATCTTCCGAGCAGTTTCCAAGCAGTCGTCTCCAAGCACAATCAATCAACATCCACTTCCAATTCGTCAATTGGCAAGATAAGGGATTCTCAGAAAGTTCTGACTTCCCAGTCAGTTGCATTTCCACAATTTGTGTAATGAGTGTCCTTATTGCCCTACGTCAGTCGCAGAATAGGCTATTATAATTATGATTAACCTGCTCGTGATAGATAAATGTTTTTTCGGTGGAAACTAAGCTGAAATCATTTAAAAGGTACATGTAGATTGGTTCCGGTATTGAACCTACGATCTTCCCGGGCTCAGTTCCTCTGATAATAATGGACTTGAGTTACAGAGATTGGTCATATCCGGACCTCAACACCCATACAGGCAACCATTGTCAAGTGAATCATTGTGTTTACTTGGACAAAATTTCCCTTTTTATAGTTTTAGTTTATATTTAAATGTGAGTTTTACCTAGTTTTGGCCTATAACACCTCGACTGCAGACAGTGGAGGCGATTTCTTGTCACTGGGGATCGACCTGACTAAAGACCGGGGGAGGGGGTGTGCCTGCCCCCCCCCCCCCCCAAGAGAAGATTTCGCACTTTGAAGGAGAAAAACTTTGTATTTGGTGGATCACACAGGCAAATACAAGCGTTATATCACTATTTACAAAAAAAATCGGGTATTTCTAATTTTCGGGGAGGGTGGGGGGGGGGGGGGGTGAACCCCTTGAACAGTAATTCAAGGGAGCGGCGTCTCCTTCCCCCTTTAAATGGTCTATTGTAAACACAGGGGCCCTGTCGCACCTTTCCGGGCAAGTCTTGCGTGTGACTTGCGGGGAACAATTTTTGCTACCCGGAGGTCTCCGCAGATGGCCCGCACCTGACAGTATCTAGCACGTATCTCGCCCGTAGTTGCCCGGAGGTGCGCACGCAAGTCCGATTTACCCGCAGCCAAGTTTTGAGCATGCCCAAAACTTGTTCCGGGTGAGTCGCGGGGGATTGGCCGCAGAGGTCAACGCAGAACACCAGTAGGAGGCCCGTAGCGGCCGCAAGTCACAGGCAGTTAACCCGCTTGAAGTACGTAGGTTGCCCGTGGATCTTTGGCTATGCGCCGGAAACGCGTGTCATCTGCGGCCATTCTACGAGCATAATACGGGTGTTTTACTGGGCAAGGAACAGTGTCGATGATACTGCCAACATCCGTGTAGCTGGTCAGTTCTGCGGGCGTGAAGCGAGCTATACGAGCAAATTGCGTGCATGTCGAGGGTCACTTACTGCCTTTCTGCTGGTTAGTTGAGGGTCGCCTGCGGCCAAGATAATGACGTTCTGTCGACGGGGCATCTTTATTCCAACTGAAGAAAACGAGAAATGATGGTCTCTCCATCCACTCGACCAGTATTACCCAGGCTCGCACCTCGCAGGCAACTTCCACGCAGGTAACACGCAGTTGTGACGCAGGTACCTCGCAGCGCCCGTATGTCGCCCGTAACTAACACGGATCAGTTTCGAAGCTCTCACGCGCCACCCACGCGCCTGACACGCAGGTCACACGGAATACACGCAAGTAGAACGTAAGTACTAAGTAGCACGCGTCCAGCAGGTAAGACGCACGTGAAACTCGCCAAAATCCTTGTCCGCCCGCAGAAATTATTCTGCGTGCTGGAAAATCCATACACGCAACAAGCCCGCGTAGCTTGCCCGGAAAAGTGTGACAGGGCCTTAAAGGGGGTACCCAATGCTGAAACAATGTTAGTTCATTTAAAAGATCATGATTTTATTAGCAGAATATCATCTGCCTTAAGTTTTTAAAAAATTCGTGTTGCCAGAAAAATCCCCGAAATATGGTAAGACTTCAGGATATTTTGGCCCCTCAGCTGTGTCCCAATTTCAGCTAGGTAACCACAATGACGTCAAAGTGGTTACCCAGGTTCGCGTATTGCAGATGTGTTGCGCGCTAGACTGTACAAAATGCATTACACCTTGCGCGCATTTTGCTATAATTGCGCGACAAGGTAACCACTTTGACGTCATTGTGGTTACCTAGCTGAAATTGGGACACAGCTGAGGGACCAAAATATCCTGAAATCTTACCATATTTCGGGGATTTTTTGGCAACACGAATTTAAAAAAAAATTTAAGGCAGATGATTTTCTTCTAATAAAATCATGATCTTTTAAATGAACTAACATTGTTTCAGCATTGGGTACCCCCTTTAAATAATACGGTTTAGAGATCTTCTGCAATATTTACAGTTTTAAATACTAGTATGCGAGGTAGCGTAGCGACCGAAAGAGAAAATTTCCTATTTAGAATAATGAAAGTCTGTATTTTAGAGTACTTAAGAGCCTAAACAAGGTGTTGCAGCCTTTACTCACTTAACATTTCTTTTTAGTTTTCAAAACTTGTCCGGTGGGACGATCCCCTCACAAAATTTTCTCATAGTGGATGGCTAGCCCTCCCACAGGCTGGTGTATATGCAGTACTTAATTCTTTGTGCATTACAACAAATCACAAATCTAAAGTCAATGTAACCGCCTTATTTGCCTTATCTCACCATTGTTTTACAATCGTTATACAGTAAACTTAAAAAAAAAAATAGAATTACTGCCTCCCCTCTTATCGGCAAATCGTGGATCCGTCCCTTTCATTATCGTCATTATCAGGATCATCATCATCATCATCATCATCATCATCGCTATCACCACCGTCATTTTCATCATGAACACTTGAACGATCTTCCTGTTGAAACGATGGGAATCCTTAATCTGACACAAGCCACTGAATACTTTAGGATGTCATAGTTAATTTGACATTTTCGTTTAAATTCACAAAAAAGTATAACTCAGTTTTATCATGTATATCTATGTACTACATAGATGTTCTAGTCATTCATGTGTTGGTCGTTATTGTATTTTTATATGTTTGACTCTGTAAATTGAACAATTTCAGCTATCAATCTGCATGTTCTTTTTATTGCAATAAACCGATACAATTCAAAAACTCAATACATAAACATTCCTTCATTTAAATGTATACTTAATTGTGCATTTAGGATATCTCATAAAATGTTGCATTAACTATACGGGTCAAATCGGTTTTAGTTTGACTGCCAAGAATCCGGCCAAGAATGCTTTTTGTCCGTAACTACTATCAGCGTTGTCAGGAAATATATATTTCTAACTTTTTTGAAGGTGTAGAGGTTTGATCGGATAGTTATAATTAGCTATATTATGTTACTGCATCATGAATGAATTAACCTCAAGTCCGTCATTAATACTTGCCAATTCCCCCATCACCAACATACATCAAAGAGAAGTAAAGAGGGACATTATCTTGATTCCTAATCATTATTATTAGCATAATATTGACCTTCAGTAGTAGGCCTATGATAATGACTATTTCCACGTCCTTTCGACTCTTGTTCTGTCACGTATTTCCTTTCTTTTTCATTATCTCACTTTTACTTCTCTGGTTTGATTTTTTTTTACTTCTAGATCTCCCTCTTTAAACTAAAGTTCTTCCTGATTTTATTTATATTTTTGTTCTTGTTGTTTCTCCTCTCTTCGACAAAACATGGACTTTTAAATCCAATTTACAAAATTATTTCAAAGTATAGAACTGTGCACAAGGAAGTTTTCATCTCTCTCTTTCCTTCTATTTTCTTTTTTGGTTTTGTTTATAGGGATTGTATGGTTCTCTCTCCCTTATAAATAATTGAATATGTACTGCAAATATAATCGAAAAGAATTGTATTTTTAAATGATATCATGCATATTCAATACATTGTTTTTGTTTTGTTTCGTTTTGTACAATATAATTTTATGTATTCAAGAAGACTTTGTAAGTCTTTTTTCCACGAATTGTAATATTTGTACATATCATTGTTATCAAGGACCCCATGGAAGAACAGCCGTATTTTGTTCTTACGGCTGAAATCGGCTATCCGCCGTATGTAAATCATGATTTATGTTATGTATATTATTTATGTTATTGATTACGGAAATAAAAACCAAACAAACATATTTCTTTTTCAGTGTCAGTGGTTAACAATGATGATTAACAGGTAAAGCACATGATATTGAAAACAAAATTATGAGTCATGCTAGAACATACTTTTATATACATTATGACGTAGTTTAGACAGTAGTTTACACCTCCCTGGTTTACATGACTAGAACGTGGACAGTCAAAACAAATCTATGTTGTTAAAAAAATGTCTAGTTTGTCTGAGCATGCATGGTCTGAGACTAGCTGTCTGTGGTAAAATTACGGATTAGGTTAGATAGGAAAGAGAAAAGGAAAATAAGTGAAAATGACAACATAAAACATGGGGATTCCCCCTCCTTTAACTATACTCATGCAGGCACTGATTAGACCTAATATTGGCGGCTCCCAGATTTCTCTCTCTCTCCATATATCACTTCTCTCTACCTCTCTTTTTCTCCCCCACCCCCCCCCCCTCTCTCTCTCTTCCCTACTCGTCTTTTAATCAGTTTGGCTTGACAGAAATAATGAAAAATCATGTGACGATGTGCAGAGCGGAGATAATGTATATGAAAAAAAAAATCATAAGTATTTGGGTCGAAATGGTAGTCAAGCATAGGAGCCGGAAGTGGGGGGGGGGGGGAATGCATTTTCATCCCCCCCCCATAAAAAAAATCAGTAGTAAAGGAGTAAAATTGGAGGGGGAACCAAAAAGAAAGTAATCAAAAATAAAACCTGAGTTGAATCACATCGCAAATGTTATTCCTGAATCACATCGCAAATGTTATTCCATTCAAATAAAAGAAGATTATACAGGAATTAAATTTCCTAAACATTCCACACGCCCTATTATCAATGGAAAATTTGATAATAACGCGATACGCGCATATCGTGGGAAAGTACAGGCATACATTTAGACGCGTTCTTCTGTTTGAAGCATGTACGTTTTCTCCAAGATTTTGTGTTATTCAGGTAAGTCTCCTCTTTTATTTAGAGCCACTCTTTACGATGTTATGCCAATTTGATAAGAGGTGTATTGATGAGGCATCATTTCTTCGATATTGGTAAATATTATTATTATTATTATTATTATTATTACTATTATTACTAACATTTTTATTATAATTATTATGAAGAGTGCGCCGATTCACTATCACGTTTGTATTTGCAGCCAGAGGGCGTTACACTCAATCACATTAATCAAAACTGTTATTACCTATGTAATATTATGTAACATTTCTTTTTAATTTCATGTCTCTTTGTAACTAGTACCGACATACATGTAGTTTGACAGTATGGTATTCCTACTTGATTAAACGTATTTTAATTTACTTTAGATTATAAAGTATTACATCATAAGACACACTGACACCCTCAAAGAATGATATTGGCTTCTAGTCGCAGAACGTATCCATCATAAGAGCATTTCACTACACTTTTTTAAAAATCGTGTGTATATTAAAAGCTTGATTGCTTTATTACGTAATTGTAAGCCTTTGTATTCATTTTTCGTATTCATGGAGATCACTGAAGACAGATAAAGCATTCAAACTTTTAACTTTAACGTAGTGGAGGTTTTGTATCAGACGTGTTTAATAGCGAAATATTCTGAAAGGTGTGTACGTGCGTCTGTATTGTTGTGAGAGGGTGGGAAAGCGTGTGTGTTTTTTTTAGGGGTGAGAAGACATGAGCCCTTGAAAGGTGAGCCCCCTTGAATGTTTGCCCCCCAATCCCAAACTGCTTCCGGCGCGCCTGTAGTCAGGCGCTAGAGTTTGCAAATTTATGCATGAATGTGGGAGTGATCCCGGACGAGCTAATTTCTGTTGTCATACCTAGATGAAGGAGATGTGACAAATTCAGTTACGCAGCTACAGAGGTGCATCGCCCCGGCCGGCCCAACTAATGGCGAAAAAAGAACGAAGAAGAGTGAGAGAGAGCAGGGAAATGGGATCCGAAAATAAAACACTGCGATATCGATCCTTCCTATTCCCCCTAAATAATGTCCTTGTTGACTTGCATGTTATTCATCGAGTAAGACCGTTACCCCCCCCCCCCATCGATCTCTACCAGGTAGTGAGGTAGAGTTCAGTGACCCCCCCCCCCCCCCCCCATGATGGCGCTGTATGCCCGTAAATGGTCGCCCAGTGGACCTAGGCCTAGGTCTGGAAATGGTCTCCACTCTACGCCACTGGACACATGCACGTGTTTAAAAGATAAGATGCTTCTAAGGCAAATAAATGAATTAGACGTATTTATTACAGTACTCCTCGTGTTTTCACATCGTCTGTTATCTGGGTATTACATGTAGGCCTATTGTTAATTATTGTAAAAAAAATCAGATTTTTTTTGTATTTTTGTTTTTATTGAAAAAGAACACAAGAATATAACGTATTTACAATGTAAAAAAAAAAAAAAAAAAAAAAAAAATCAGATTTAGGTGCATCGATCTCTCAAGTCCCTGGTACGTATAGAGCTAGAGGACGCTATTTATTTTCACAACGGTGCCGACGGAAATGACCAGCCGTAGTAGAGCTAGAGGACCTAAATTTTACAGTTATTAATAGACAGAAAATACAATGCATATAATGGAAGGTAAGTACAATTTGTGATGTTTATGAGTCTAATATGATTAAAGATTATAGTTAGAGTGGCTTTATAACATTTTATTAGTAGAACTTCCGAATGTAAAATTTGTTACCTGTCCCACTTATTCATTTTTACGTGCGGTAATGATAGTATTAGTAACGTTAGCTTCAGTCATTACTTTAGATAGAAAAATCCGTCTGTTTGGAGGAGTTTTATAACATTTTTTTACTTTGGAGCTCTCCTTCAAGACAGACAGAAGCCTCCCATAGTCACCGTAGTCGAGTACTTCTCCGCTTACCTTAAGCGTTGGGTCTATGCACTCATCTGCTCATGGGCCCTTCAGATTAACTCCAGGGAGCTCGAACGCTACGCGTTCGAGCTCCAGGTACAAATAACCGACGTCTGCATCGCCATGAGTTTGGTTAAATTCATTTGTTAGTTTTTGAAGGTAAGATGAAAATTTGTACTTACATGTCAGGATAATTACTTTATATATGCAGTAGGCTTTCAGATTTCACGATTTGACGATCATTTCGATGAAAAAAAGATAAATTTCCTCTCCGAGCCGATCTTTCCCCGTGTTGTATCGTCGATGCAAATGACTCGTATTCACGGTGCGCATGCAATTCAGCGCATGCGCATTGCGAATGCGAGTCATTTGCATCGACGATACAACACGGGGAAAGATCGGCTCGGAGAGGAAATTTATCTTTTTTTCATCGAAATGATCGTCAAATCGTGAAATCTGAAAGCCTACTGCATATATAAAGTAATTATCCTGACATGTAAGTACAAATTTTCATCTTACCTTCAAAAACTAACAAATGAATTTAACCAAACTCATGGCGATGCAGACGTCGGTTATTTGTACCTGGAGCCACTTCAGATAAGCTTGTACATGTATAAGTGGGCCCTTGCCTATGTGGGACTCACTCTCATAGGCCCTTTCCTATGTGGGACTGTGTCCAACATTTACTGTTGCAGCAGTCAAAAACAGACAACAAAATTGCTCTAAGCAAGACATAATTTTCTTAAATTTGCTAGATTACCTGATTCAGGGACTCTTCAACTCTTACTGTGCCACAAATTTGGGGATTCAGAATTGAAAGTGAAATTTTAAATAATTATTTTCCTCTCCTGTATGAATGATCTAGCCTGGAAAAGGGCCTGCTGATACACACAATAGCTATTGAAGCCTATTCACCCATAAAAGAGCTAGTCTGAGTACAAGGTTATCTTCAGATAAGCTTGTACATGTATAAGTGCCCACTACTTTTAGGCCCTTGCCTATGTCGTGTTAGACCGAAAATTCTGTCTCTCGTTCATTAGCCTCTTAATTTTGACAGGGTCGGCCATTCACTTAGAGACAGAAACGCTCCTATCACTCTGCTGTGCAAACTGACTGAGAGCCGACGATCAGTCGGCATGTAGTTGTTAAAATGTGAATATTACGATTTTTAAAAATATTTGTGTAGGCCTAAATTAAATAGATTAGGCCCACTCACACTTATGCGAGGTTAATATATTAACCTCGCACTCTGTACCTTCATACCGTGAGCAATTGCCTCCCATAGCAAGTGTGTGATATCTTGCACATATGTGTGCGGCAGAGGAGCAAGATCACCAACCAAAAACAGCCTGAAAATTTCACTTCATCAAGATGATAAAGATCCTATCAAAGGATCTGGCATGAAATTAGATGTTCTATCATTCTAAAATGTAGAAGGAAGCATTTTCTCAAAATTTTGCAGATTATATTGGTGTTTTTACCTCTTCAACTCTGAGGTCGTGACGGGACAAAATTGACACAGCTCCATATAGTGATGGTCCCGTGAGTGATTAGGCCTAGACCTAGGCTCTATACTTAAACGAACATGTTCAACTTACCAATTTGACTGTTTTATTCCTTTTAATGCTCCTTTTTCAGGTAATTCAGGGTCCAAGTTGTTCTCGGTTTGAAAATCTTACGCTGCATTCAAACTGTTTCCACTGCGCAGGAATGAAGATGACATCGTAGCCGTTCTAGTCTACGTACAAGGGAA
Source organism: Heliocidaris tuberculata (assembly GCA_025618425.1). Classification (NCBI taxonomy): domain Eukaryota; kingdom Metazoa; phylum Echinodermata; class Echinoidea; order Camarodonta; family Echinometridae; genus Heliocidaris; species Heliocidaris tuberculata. The sequence goes on along the minus strand of CM046832.1, from coordinate 10,910,031 downwards.
AATTATTATGAAGGAAAAAATGTGATGAATTCATTACGAACTCGCACACATTAATTTTTTTCCCTTCATAATAATTTTCCCTTGTACGTAGACTAGAACGGCTACGATGTCATCTTCATTCCTGCGCAGTGGAAACAGTTTGAATGCAGCGTAAGATTTTCAAACCGAGAACAACTTGGACCCTGAATTACCTGAAAAAGGAGCATTAAAAGGAATAAAACAGTCAAATTGGTAAGTTGAACATGTTCGTTTAAGTATAGAGCCTAGGCCTAATCTATTTAATTTACACAAATATTTTTAAAAATCGTAATAATTTAATATTCACATTTTAACAACTACATGCCGACTGATCGTCGGCTCTCAGTCAGTTTGCACAACAGAGTGATAGGAGCGTTTCTGTCTCTAAGTGAATGGCCGACCCTGTCAAAATTAAGAGGCTAATGAACGAGAGACAGAATTTTTGGTCTAATGTCGTGTGGGACTGTGTCCAACATTCACTGTTGCAGCAGTCAAAAACAGACAATAAAATTGCTCCAAGCAAGATTTAATTTTCTTAAATTTGCTGGATTACCTGATTCGGGGACTCTTCAACTCTTACTAAGTTACTGTGCCACCAATTTGGGGATTCAGAATTGAAAGTGAAATTTTAAATAATTATTTTCCTCACATGTAATACAATACATGATGTATGAATGATCTAGACTGGAAAAAGGCCTGCTGATACACACAAAAGCTATTGAAGCTTATTCACACGTAAAAGCTAGTCTGGAATACAAGGTTATCTTCAGATAAGCTTGTACATGTATAAGTGACCCCACTCACACTTATGAGAGGTTATTAGAGATAACAGGTATAGTCAAGGATTGTATTTCCGAACAGGATGGTATTACCGAACGTGTACAGTCATGACAGTTACGTGCATTAAAATGGCTTTCATACGCGTGGGCTAGCGCCTACGCGCATAGTTTTCCGCACTATTTGACACAGAGAACAAAGGGCAGCAGATCATAAAATGAGGCCCAAAAAAAGTAAATGATTCTTATTTTTACATGAAACCATGAAAATTATTAAATAATTGATTGAAAAATCCCTTATTCTGAAAAATATCTCAATTCTGAATGAAACTTTACCCTAAAAACTGCCCATTTCAAAGACCTCACGACCGATCCGTTCCTGAGAGAGTGATATCAAATAACTGCATGCAGTTCATGCAGTGGCCGTTGTTTATATATTGGCAACCCTCGATAAAAGCATGTAGAACGTGCGATTGACCTGCCGAACTACAAGTGATAACAAAAAGTGTGTGCGTAATATTTTTGATTAGACTGAGCATAATGAGGGAATTTCTCCCATAGGGGGCACGTTCGGAAATACAATACCATTTTCAAGGGACCAAAATGCCACGTCGTTGGGAAGGAGTTCGCTCGGAAGGGAATATCATATTAAATCTACATTTTCTTTTTAAAATTCCATCAACCACCTTTTCTGTAGGACTTTGAGCATTCATTATGTAAGTTTGACAGATATTCATGTAATATTTTATTGCTATGGTTGATTTTCTGAAAAGTGTTCGGAAACTGGATCCACTACCATACCCCAACCTGTAAAATCCAAAGTCGTAAATGAAAAAAAAAAATACACGGAATATAATGATCATCATATACTTAATATAGTGCACCCACCTGGTTTTTGAAATAATCCAAAATTAATTAATTAACCCTGTTTTGCCATGTTGTCAACGGGGTTATTGCAAGTGAATCGAGGTGAACGGAATACTAGTGTAGTGAATGCATGGGCGCACGTACGCGTATGTTATCCAATGAACAAGGTTATAATATAACATGTACGTAGGTCCCAGCTCAGCAGCGGAGCTCTGCACTCAAATGCAGTCAAAGCTGATTAAATTTGTTGTTTCACCATATTTCGGTAAAAATATCGCAAATACAACATAGATCTAAGATAATCTCACAAACCTTACATAAACTTCAATAAAAATTCATAAACTTGCATGAAGGAGGATGAATTTTACGATTTGAGTATTTTCCGATGAAAAAAAGTGAGAATATTATATCGCAAACGATCGCAAATGATCCTTTCTCCCTCTACTGTGCGTGCGCAGTGGTGATTGGCACTCTGATTTTCAAGAGACCAGCACTGAGAAAAGATTGTGACATTCTATCGCATTTTTTTGGCAAAGAAATATTGAAAACGTACAAATTATCACTTCTATTGCAAGTTTTTTGATTTTCATGTAAGTATGAGTAGAGTTGGTGATTTTATGTGATGTGGTTTTTGTGATATTTTCATCGAACTTTGGCCAAAGCAAAAGTAATGCACATGAGTGTGTAGCTCCTCCGCGATGAGCCGAATATTTGTAGCACCAAAACACCTAGCGATGGACCCCAACAGGAGTGGCTGGGGCAGACTTCGGTCTGTGTAGGAGAGGGATTCCGCAAAGCCAGATGTAGAGCATATCCCGAACGAAATAGACTGATTTTTCGGTCTAATCCATCATAGGCCATTGCCTATGTCACTCATACTCTATAGTCATAGGCCCTTGCCTATGTGGGACTGTGTCCAACATTCACTGTTTCAGCAGTCAAAAACAGACAACAAAATTGCTTTAAGCAAGATTTAATTTTCTTAAATTTGCTAGATTACCTGATTCAGGGACTCTTCAACTCTTACTGCCACAAATTTGGGGATTCAGAGTTGAAAGTGAAATTTTAAATAATTATTTTCCTCTCATGTATGAATGATCTAGACTGGAAAAAGGCCTGCTGATACACACAAAAGCTATTGAAGGCTATTCACCCATAAAAGATATTGTGGAGTACAAGCTTATCTTCAGATTAAGCTTGTACATATATAAATGGCCTATGTGGGACTGTGTCAAACATTCACTGTTGCAGTAGTCAAAGACAGACAAAAAAATTGCTCTAAGCAAGATTTAATTTTCTTAAATTTGCTAGATTACCTGAATGGGGGACTCTTCAACTCTTTACTATGCTTCAAATTTGAGGTTCCAGAGTTGAAAGTAAAATTTTGAATAATCATATTCCTCTTGTGTATGGCTGATCTAGAATGGACCCCTTCCTGCTAATACACACAAAACCTATTGAAGCCTATTCACCTGCTAATGCTATTGTAGAGTACAAGGTTATCTACATAAGTGAAAACCAATAAATGTTGTCTTGTTGGTTTACAGAATGATGTCGAAAAAACTCCCAAATCTTTTCCTCGACTTCTAAACATAATTTTTGTAGGAAAAAGTTATTATATGAAAAATGTAATAAGGAATAAAAGTGGAAATTAAAATGTTGATAGATCCATTTCTAATTCCATCACATCAGCAGTGCTACATTGTAGCCCTAGCAGTTCGATGCAAAGTCGTATTGACCATTAGCATACATGTACTTTATGTAGACTATGTAACCATAATACTGATAATATCCACCCAAATTACATGTCGCATGGATACAAACGCAACTTCACACACCCTTCTGTCTATACACACATGAAAATATAACCACAAAATCTCATTCAAAAGTAAAAAAAACTAATCGAAACTTACATTCAAAGCAGTGATTTGTCTTCACTTTCGGCAGAATCGCCTACAGGGACTTATCACAGCTGGCAAACGAATGATGGCACCCTCGTGCTGCATGTATGTTGTGAATGTATGAATGACCCATGCACATCTTGCTTTTGCTATCCTCTGCATTCATCTCCTTATAACTTATACTCACCACTAATATACAAGCGAGTGGAAAGAAGCAGTATTGCTTATTAAAATGATAACATATAACAAAAGTGAAAAAACTGAAAATTATACATGATATCACAAATGGGATAAGCGTTCTTATTTCTTTTCATTCTGAAATTATGATACTTAAATGCATGGCAGTTTTATTACCGAGAATGAATGAAAGACTAATTATTGACAACCGATCGCAAACGTAAACAACGTTTCATTGTCTGAAGCCTATTCACCTGCTAATGCTATTGTAGAGTACAAGGTTATCTACATAAGTGAAAACCAATAAATGTTGTCTTGTTTCGCTAGTGCAAGTGAGCCCTCTACAATTGAATCGAGTTATCGCATATCCTGACAAAGTTTTTGAAAGCACAGAGACTCCGATAGGGCTTATCAACAATAATCCTGTAAATTTTTGGGGAATGGCATGAAAATTTCATCTGAGTAAATGGTAAGTCTAACTTGCGTATTACTTTTCTCCCCAAACTATCAATTGGGACAGGTGTTACAAGTCCTTAACTTAGAAAGTTAGGACTTTGTTGGAGTCTACACGACTCGATGGTAGTGCATGACACTCACGTTTTGTACATACCAAGTATAGTAAAGTTGCTATGTGTGATTTCCATCAATAGTATGACAATAAATAGTAGTCTAGCCAAATAGATCTAGAAGGGTCTAAATAATAATTTTTTTTCTGTCTTTTCTTCTTTTATACAGATGTGACGTATGGAAGAAAGGATTGAAGTGTATTCTTGGACAAGTATCATCAAACTTCTCCATTGCTCAGTATTTGTATTGCATGCTTGCTAATGACGTCGATCAAGTACTTCATCAGCCACTGTTTAGCCCTCCCCTACCAAGCCATGAAGTCCCTGAATGATAGATGCAAGCTACAGATCATTTCTATCCTTGATGGATTAGTTCTCTTTGCTGCAGTATGCATGGGTCTTTACACTTGCTGGCAACTGACAGGGGATTCAACCATCATCCTCCTGACAGGCTTTGGCCTGCTCATTTTCGCTCTCTCTGCTATCCTGTACTACTACTTCAATTTGGTGGACTACACCCTTAGCTTCACTCATCTCTGGTATGGCTGTCTTCTTGGTATCATCTCCTTCATGGATGTCAACCTCAATGAGGCTGCTCCTATCACCAAGGCCACAAATGGCCTTCTTGTCAGCAGTCTGGTTGTCCGGATGATCTGGTCATTATCGGAAAGAGTCTGTGGCCAGACTGGCTATACATCCCGTCTCCTCACTACAGTGGAGAAATATGAATGTATCGGTTTTGGTATTGCATGCATGATCAAATCAGCCTACATGGTTAGCCTGTGGTTACTGGTCATTGCATTTGTGTTCACCATTGCATCTCTGCGTCTGAAAGCAGCATGTGCTATCCCGATCCTTGGATTGTTTGTAACTTTGTCAGCCACCTTTTTCTTTCATGCCATAGAGGTCCCCATTAATCCATTCGCACTGAGTTGCTTTGCGGGTAGATTGCTCATTGATCCTGTGCTAGACCTATACTTCTGTGGATTATCAGTCTTAGAGCGATGGAACTGTCTCATAAATCGCAGTCACCTCATTCACAGACTAGTCCTACTTCTTGCCATAGCTTTTGAAGTTCTTTTCCTGGGTCTTGCAGGAGAAGCTACATTGACACATGAGGAATGGTACTTTGCCATCCCTGCTTATGCTGTCTTTGGCATCTTGTGGATCAGCCTTCATATTGTGTTTGTGATCACAGCCTGGGGCTTCATCGGCAAACTAAGAGAATGCAACCGCGCCTACCATGCTGTTAGCGATGAGACCAATAAGAGTTTAAGTGTGATCATGGCCTCTAAAGGACTGCGTTTCTTCACAACGATATCACGAAGATTGGTAGCATCAGCTCTACTTAGCACCTTGTTCCTTGGTGCAGTGATGTGGCAGAATCATAATGCAGCCTTTATGGCTGGCTGGCTCATTGTGTTAGCTCTAGAAGGTATGCTCCATGGACTTCTATTTGAGCTGGCTGGAGTGCTTGGAGGAACATGTACTGCATATGCTGTTGTTGGCCCTTCTTCATTTTGCAGGTAATCAGTAATTATTTTGGTTCATTAAGAAAATCTATAATGTGAATTGCAAAATTTATGTTATGAATATATGAAAATCAAAGATCCTTCTTCAAACAGTTATTTTACTATAGTAATCTATATGCAGTATGTATTTATGTGTTATTGCTTTATTTGGAAATACTTAGCAAACCTGTAAGCAACAGCAGCTGTCCAAATAAACATAATTTAAGCATGTTATACATACAGTTAACTTTGCCTAAGTCGAATCTGTTGGACCACAAAAAATAGTTCAACTTATGCAAAATTCGACTTAGAAAATGTAAATAACACATGTTTTGCATAGTTTAGTCAAAAGAACTGATTCGACTTAGGGAAAGTTCGACTTATGCGACTTCGAGTTATGCAAGGTTAACTGTATTTATATCATTATCATGATGTAATACATAAATCTTCTGGTTTCCTAACCCTCAGGGCCGATGGATCAGCAGTACCTCTTCCCATGACAGCAGCAGAAGAGAATAGCAACCGCTCCATGGGCCTTCTTAATACCATCCAGCGTTTCTTTCTCCACCACATGATAGACATTTATAGCTGTGACTTCTCCACCAGTGGTCTGTCGGAAGAGTCCCTCAACACCAAGCTTCGGAGTTTCCTCACTCGATGCACGGAGGATGGACCAAGGTTCGACACATATTTACTGTACTACAGCGGACATGTTCATGCCAATGGTGATTGGGCTTTGGCAGGTGAGTCTACCAGAGGAAATATTTTTTTCTAGTGGACCAATAGAAAACATTACATAAATTTAAAACCACACTTGTTAATATTCCAAAAATGTCAACATGAAGAAGATACTGAATTATCAGATCAGTCTGAGCCATACCTGGTAATAACATACTGGAATTATGAGATCAATCTGAGCCATGATTACATATATGTACCTGAATTGTTATATCAATCTGAGCCATTTGAAGAGTACTGGCAGACTGAGAGAATGTACCAGATAGATAGTCTTTGCGCAGAGTTGGCATATATTGCTTGTAGTATCCTTACATAAAGTTCAATCCCTTTTTTGTACCAATAAAATCTGATGAGAGCATTATAGGCAAAGCTGTTTACAATAATACTTGAATTAAGTTGAATATTATTAATTAATCAATTTTAGTCATTGCTTTTGAAAACATGTAATTAATTGTGAATTTTCTTACATTGTCTTGAATCATTTTTTTTTCTCATTCCTATTTGTATAGATAATGGTGTGCTGAAGTTTGACCAACTGTTAGAATTGTGGTCATCATTGGACCAGCAATCAGGGTCAAGACTTATCCTTGTCACAGACACACGAAGTGGTGGCGAATGGCCGAGGCGAATCAAGCGTGACGGTGACAACTTCATTGCAATCCAGACATCCATCCTTAGTAAATCCACAGATCCTGAGACAGGAGTCACCACTTCTGTAGGGGACTTTACAAAAGAATGGGTGGACTTTAACTGCACAAAAGAAACAGACATTTCATGGAATGAGCAGGGTCGGCGCACCAAGGCCACATATGCTGTATCCAGTCGATGGAGTGAGTTCACGTTCCATCAACCGACAGAGAGTGACATGGAGAGTCATTGGCAGAGTAACTTTCCACGTACTACTCACCCTCTGATCAAGCTTCTGCAGATTCCAAGCGCGTTGGACTGCTTATCATTGTGTTCTGGTTGTCTGTATTGTATAAGACGCTGGAAACTCAAGTGGCTGCCACCAAAGATTATAAACAGTGGACATGGCTTCAAGTTGGTACAATCTTGAAGGGGATTGGCCATCTTTAGAGGTTTGGTTACAGATGTGTTTTCATGAATAAGTTGATACTATTTGTTTTGTTTCTCTGAAGCTCTCATTCCATTTCTGAAACGGTTAGGAAAGGAAACCATGCTGATTACTTTGTGTGGACAAGATCGGCTGAAAATTCAGTAGTGAATTCCGAAACATTGTGTTTGAGAGGGAGTGGGATATGTGACATTGGTTAAAGCCTTTGAAAATTGAATTTTTTAACATTAATTTTCTAGCAGTACCGTTAAATATCCTATAGAAATCACAAAGTTTTTTCACATTTTCTTACAAGAGAGTCTCCAAATTTGATTTGAGAATTGTACTTAAAAAGAATTGCACTGAATTTTTACCAATTGATAGTAAAACTTTTAGATGTAAAGCTTACAATTAAAAATACATTAAATTCCAATACTTAAAAAGTCTTAAAAGTTCAGTACCTACATGTGTGTTCAGGGCATTTTCATGTACGTATAATGGAGATCAATATGTCTCATGGACTGAATTGTCCACTTTTCAATGTTTCTGCATTATGACCACATGTGCAAAGTAGATGTTATTAGTTTGTGATATGTTACAAATTGGAAACTGATATGATTCATGTATTCTTTTCTGCAATTTGCTCAAAGTTTGAAGAATCAATTTTTAAATATATATTTGACAAGTAGCGTACATCAGAATTTGGGAACTGCTGTTCAAGTTTGTGGTGTATGGTGAAAAAGTAATACTGAATCTTATGGTTTTCCACTCTGCTATGTGATATAATTACTTACTAGATTGGCTGTATATGACCTGTGCGTAAAGCTGTGTGCCATAATCTTGTGAAATTCTGACAATGTTTTAAGGCTTGTGATGGATTTTTCAGAGGATGATTCTGAAATTGTGAATTCACATGTGTACTGTACTTACTGTCAATAGATGTTGAAACAGATAGGGGCGAGTCACAAATCATAATGTAGTTGATCATAATTCTTCTGGTTGATCATAATTCTTTGGGCAATATTGTCCCAGTTTTTAAATGTCAATGCCCTTTTCACTATAAAATCATGATGAGTAGTGAACTAATCTGACACTGGTATGCAAGAGCTTGTTTAATGGAATACATGTGAAAATTTTCATGTAGCTTTTTGGTGATCATAATTCATCAGAGCTTCACAATAGATAGGTTTTTAAATCTGAATGGCATACACAGTAATTGGGGGTTATGAAGAATTTCTGGGCGTGATAAATCAGCAATTCTGAATCCTGTATTGGAGTTAATGATCATGAGTGCTGTTAAGGTTCTTGCATCATGATCTTTGTCCTTTGAAATAAGATTTCTTGGGAAAATGCAGCATTATTTACTAACAAGACACTGCAGTCTCATGCTATGGGATTTTATCTTTACAACATTAAAACAGACTAAAATCTGAGAAGTGTACATATCATGATCAATGTAAGAATCATTAGTAGCTCAAGTTGTTGCTAGTATTTGAAGTCTTCAATACTGATGTCTGTCTGGTGTGCTAGCTGTGGCTTTTATAAAGATGTTTCCTGCACATGCTGCCCTATTTTAAGTTTGAAAATGACATCACATCTGCATACAAGCAGTGTGATATATCTGCTTAATAGTTGTGCTCATGAGATGGACATAATACTATGCATGCTTGATCAAAACAGAATGATGGGAATATCATTAAAATGAATACAACCATTGTCCATCTATTGCACCTTAACTGATAAATTGCTGTTAAACTTCAAGGTTACATATACATGTATGGTGTTGTAATGTGAAAAAGATACTGATTATGGACTGGTTCATCATAAAATCAGCAATGTTATTTATAGGTTTAGAGAATATGAAGCTGACATATTTTTCCTTTCTTATTTTAAGAGGCTTCTGTCATGCAACTTACATGAAATTTTGTTTGGTTGAGATTGCACAACACCCTTATTCACAGCTTAGTATACTTACATGTGTGTATTCAGTTTTATACATAGTTTTGTACTAAATTATTATTTCTTACTCGAAATATGCTTGATAATCATCCCATTTGTTAAACATAATTGTAATTATTTTGAAGGTCTTTGTCGTTAAAACCATAATCCCAAATTAATGCAAAATATATTGGAACTATCTTGTCTAATAGCACAAGAAAAAGTCCACTTACATCTTCTACATTTATATTTGAGTAGATTTGGTATTTATTTCAAGTGCTAATGTATTCCACACCAAGTAATTTATTTGCCACTGATTTTTTTATTCTGTTTTAATTGACAAAAAGTAGGAATCACAAATCTAAAGTCACTATGGTAGAATTTATGGTCTATGACATTATTTTACCCACAAGTTTAGAGTATCCAGGATACATTTTTAAAAGTAGATAGATTTGATTATTTCTATCCAATAAATATGAGAGGAGCTGAGAACCACATTAAATTTGAATACATAACTAATGATCTTTATTTCCAAATATGTAGTTCATAAACCTGTACTTAATCTATTACATCTTAGACTCACTAGTGGAAACACCTGTAGTGCAATTATTAGTGAAGTTACAATCAAATGATCCAGTAAAATTAAACAGTTGCTTTATTTTCTGGATATTAATTTGTGTCTGTAATTCTGCATGATCAAATGATACAATTTTTTTTTTTTATATCAGTATTTTTACTTGCAAAGAAATTGTATTTTTTTTGGTTACAAGATAGCTCAAAGCAGACCTTAATTATTATTTATTTTACATATTTTTTTAAACCTTCATAGACAATATTTTAAATGTGTACATAGAAAAATACCAAATAGGATGAAATGTTTATGAATTGAATCAGTCTCATCGATTATGACCAAATTTGATTCTTTGCTTTACCTGTGTAGTCCACAGGTAATACGACTGATATCTCCAATGATAAATATTCTGGATGTTTGTTGTAAGCAGTGACATATGTATCAGTCATGGGATTAGTGAATTTCATGATCTTAGTTCAGTTAAGGTAATAATAATGGTATGAGAATTAGTATTTTGCCTGTGATATGTCGTTGATTATTTAAAAAAATAATTTCACTTTGTATCACTTGAAAACTTGCTTATGTCCAATCACAGTGATGGTAATTATGAATAGTCTGAATTGAAATGCTACATAATGTATTGTTATTGTCAAAGATGCTTTTGAGTAAGATTGAAAATATCGCTCTTGTTAAACCATTATCATCATTACATTTGGTAGCATTTTAAAGGCTCCTATTTTTTTAATATCCATTATCATAACAAAGTTGATATCTTGTAAAAGGATATATTATGCTTTGGAATGTTAAAAATGATTGTGTCATTCAGAGATGAATTTGCAAGCTTTTGGGGGGTGAGTCCATAATAAGGATAGTAACAACAAATGTAATGTCAGATTGATAAACATATGTTTTAGTTAAAACTTAAATAAGTATTATTCAATATGAAATAATTTTCTTATTTAATTTCTCACTGAAATTTTTTTGGTGAGTTTTGACGATGCTGGTTGCTGACAAAGCATGTAGTTGATTACCGCAAATGTTATTTTATTGTATTATTTTTTCAGTATGAATTGGAAGTAGGCTTGATAATTATGCAATATTGTTACAGTCGTGTATAAAGCTCTTTGATATTTTATTTATATACGAGCAGTGCAGTCTAATAAATGTATACCTTATGAATGTGATATAAACCAAATGTTTGTGTCATTGTTGTTTTTTATTGTACTTTTTTTTTCTTATGGAGTTGAATTACGATAATATTCTGTTATTTTAATTTAAATTTTAAAAATCATCTTTTTAATCTCCATTTCATATTTTCTACCAATACTTTACCCATCTCCCCTCTGTCTGTCTGTCTCTTTCTATCTCTCTCTCTCTCTCTCTTTCTTTACCGTGCTTGCATTATGATTTGTATTTTGATGATATGAATTATGAATCGTGTAAGAACCTGGTTCGAACTGTGGTTTACTGTTAATTCCACATGTACAGGTTATTCAAATGGAAAAGTGTCATTGTTTATTTGTTTGCCTGTTGTGTGTTGTTGTTTTTGTTATTGATTATGATGGCTGTGTCCAGGGGCATCGATCCTGGGGGGAGCAGTTGCCCCCCAATAAATTTGTAGGTGTAAAATAAAATGAGGAAAAATGATGAAAAACTCGGGAAATGAAACCAAACAATGAAATACAAAAGGTATTACACGATCAGACTTCAATTTCGCCACGCGCTCCGCGCGCAACTTCTCTAATTTTTCCCTGCTTCATGTTAAAAAAATCATGAAGTTTGTTACGTTAGGCTGTCTTGCCCCCCCCCCCCCCCACGAAGAACGGATGGCTGCGGCCATCGGGATATTTTTGCTGACTAAATCATACAGATAAGATTTTTAAAATTACATGTATTATCATTTTTCCGGGGGGGGGGGGGAGTATGAAGAATCAAACCTTTCAACACAAGTTCATTCCCCAGTTATAATTCATTTCGAAGTCATTTACCTGTTTATTTGTTCCTTTGTGAGAGAACCTCCAGGTGTTGTCCGCTGTATTTACCGTATTAGCCATTCAGTGATACAGATAATACATGTAATGTCAAGATATAGAACAATGACGTAAAAGAAGAACCAAGATTAATTATTACCACTCCTAATCACTTGTTTCCTTACACTGTGGATACTCTCCGACCCATTACTGACCTCTTACAACAACGATAGTTCATATTTAGTAAACTCTTTCAGAAATCTAGGAAGCTAGCAAAGCGATCAAACAAAATTATGAGATTCAGCTTTGTGTCAACCACTAGTGGTACATTATAATGATCAATCTCTAAATGCTTGAATGTAATTATACTAGAGGCAAGATATAACACAGACTACTTGTTTCGCGATTGATGATTACCTGAAATTACGAATGCATTTACTTGCCAATTACATACTGGAATAACCATGTTGCCTACTTTATATCTTAATGTTAATTCTTGAATCGGTCGTTAATGCATGACATGAGCTACTCTTGTACATAGTCCCCATTACTTTTCTAATTTCATTTTTCCATTCTCTCCTCTGGTGTTAATATGTAGGAATTAGCTTTTAAAATGTGTGCATTTTTATATCCTTTTTTCCTTTTTTAGTTTTGTGATTTTCCCTAGCACTTAGTTGTTTTTTTTCCTTGTTTTTTGTTTTGTATTTTATATTTTCGTATACTATATAAACTTAATGTTATGTTGTTCATTTATGATTTGTACAGGTGGCCTACAGTACCTTACAAGCCATGCTTTTAGTAGGTCACCTCATTTCCACTCAGTCGTAATTGTTTTATGCCGATAAGTATGTATGTATCATGCAGTTTTGTTTATGTTTGTTTATTCTGATTCTGATGTAAACGATGTGGAAATGGAAATAAATTCATTCATTCAAATTCATTCATTCATTCATTCATTCATTCAATGAGAACTTCTAAAAATTCTCGGGGGGGGGGGGGGCGTAGATCCCCAATGACCTGTTTGGAAAAGGCTTTTGTTTTTTATTGATGACAGAAGGGGTCATTAGTGTGTCTGTAAAATCGTAAAATGTACATTGGCTTAATAAAATGGAACCAATTAAGGTGAAACGCCATGTAGCCTGCCGGTAACTTCACTGTAAAAATTTTGCCGTGTTTTCACGGGAAATTTCCTGGCAGTCAGGATGCCGGGAATACCCGTTTTTCCAGTTTTTTTTTTTTTTTTTTTTTTTTTAAACCGGAAATTAGCATATGCATGTTTTTACAATCACCCGACATAAAATAACATTCTTTTTCCTGTAAAACAACAGCAAGTTTGTTGGGCGATTGTAAATATATGCTGATTTCCGGTAAACCAACAAACTTGCTGTTGTTTTACAGGAAAAAGACTGTAAAATTGAAATAACGGCAATAACTTGTAATTTCAAGGGGCAAAAAAACCTGTAGTTTTACAGTTATTTTTTACAGTGTACCTTTGTACTCGATCATCTCCTTCTCCTTCTCCTTTTTTTTCTTTTTCATGGGGGCGGGGTACAGCCCTTTCAAGAGTCCCCTCGGATCCGCCTATGCCACTGTTTGTATAGGGTACGTCAGAGCAGGACAGGGTTCTTATGTCGGAGGCAATGGTTTAAAAACATAAAGTCAAGATTACACTGTTATACTACGGTTTCCATCATTAAAGTTTATATAAAAAATAATCTGTGAAATTCTTACTTAGACCAAGATTTGATGATATGAGAAAGAGAACAAGTGCTAGGACACAGAATACTGCTGGCATAATGAAGGTTATCATAATTATCAAACGAATCATTATCTTATGAATCTAAGATTGTGTATTTATATGTTTGTTATGAGTCATTCAACCTCCATCTGTGTCATATTATGATGATTCTCACAAAAGTGTGTTTAAATCTCACTCATCAATTTTGATTTGATCTGTCCACGCAACATATACATACAAAAATAAGAGAGGCTTTAGTCACTGTCAAAAGAATTTATTTCATTTAGTGTCAAATGTATGAATTTTGAAATACATTCCAGGTACGGTATGCCTTATTTTCTTGCGCACTTTTTGGCACCGTGCTTTCACTTATTTTCTCTTTCTTTACAAGAAAGATGACATCAGTTTGGTGTCATAGACCTGAGTGTGATATGAAAGCTGTGATTTTTAACTCAAGAGAATAAAAGTACTAATATCTGGTTGGGATAGGCAAGATTTATTATTTTTTGTATTTTGGCCTGATTTAGATTTGTGATCAACTTCATTCATGAATTGACTGTATTCTAATGTTGATAGAGTAAAACTAAAGCAACTTATTCTCATTACCATTTCATATCATTTAAGTTTTATATATAGTTTCCATCAAGGCATCAACGATTGAAGCAAATATCAATCATACTATACGCAGTTGACACTGACATGATTGAGGAATAGCAAAAATCTGTGTTTTTGTGTTTTTATTTGATATGGAATAAGTATGCATACAATCGAGCTACTGTAAATTCACTCTATTCATATTTTTACTCGAGGTAGAGCAGCAGGTTTGGGGTGTCATTAGCACCGAGTTGACCGAGATCGATGACATCAGGGGTGGACGTTGATGTCAAGTACTGAGATATGTCAGCAGCAGGGATTCCCTGTGCCATCAATACAGCCGCACCACCTGGAATATAGACAAAGAGAGGGGGGGGGGGGGAGAGGGGGAGAGAGAGAGGGATAGAGAGAGGGGGGGGGGGGAGGGAGAGAGAGAGAGAGAGAGAGAGGAGGGGGGGGGGGGGAGAGAAAGTTAGACATCATAACTTTCTTATTTTTTGTCCGACATTAATCCGTTACCAACATTCTTTTACCGATATCTACAGGCAGTGGTGTAGCTACAAGAGGCATGGGGACATTTGCACCCTAAAATGTTGGGGAAAAATAGTAGAACCCCCCCCCCCCCCAAAAAAAAAAAGGGGGGGGAAAGCTAGAGTGGGGAAAGGAACATTAAAAGAAAACCATAGAACCCCTCCCTTTCCTTTAGCCTTCTTAATTTCCATTTCATCCACGTAGTAAGATTGGTGTCTCCTTAATAATACCCTTCAATGCTTGGATCCACGCTACGTCACTTCCTGCATGACAAGGATCTTTTCATCATGTCTCATTGTTTTTGGAAATTTTAAGATAGCAAAGGGTGTGGTGCGTCCAGGATTTGAGAAGAGCAAGGGCACAGTCCCCGAAAGAATTCAGACAAGCAAGCCTAAGGAAGAAGAAAAACAAAACAAAACAAAACCAAAAAAAAGACTACAATTTTTTCATTGGTCTTTCAGGTCGAAATTTTTAAAAGGTGGTGCACATTTTAAATCTGTACTTATACGGTATTACATATTGGTTACATAAATAGAAAAATATGGGAGGAGGGAGGCACGGGTGGGTTTTGCCCCCCCCCCCTGAATCCACCAGTGTTGCCGGAGATGTATAATAAATGTTACCTGCCACATGAGGTGTAGCCATGCTTGTACCACTTATGGTAGCTACTGCTGTATCGCTGGTGTGCCAGGCCGATTTGATGCTGGAGCCTGGAGCGAAGATATCTACACAAGGGCCATGGTTTGAGTAAGCTGCCTTGCGATCACCCTTCTCAATGGCTCCAACTGAAATGGCCTAGTGGATACAGTGATCATGGTGATGTAAAATAAGATCAGGGTAGGCCTACTCTACATCAAAATCATTACCTATCTATACGCAGACTAGCTAAAGATCATGGTATGAAGATAATTACCCCTACAAACATGACCAAAAGAAATAAGCACCCCCCCCCCTCCAAAAAAAAAAAGGACAAAAACAAACTTGCAAGCTTGAAGTTATCTTAATCACTGTTAATCACGGTAATATCTGGTTCCACTCAATTCTTTCTCATGAATCTACAGCGAAAAGGAAGTGTTTGTGAGTTAATTGCATATATTTATAACAGCTGTGATCCAAAGTTAATTATTTGTACTGCTGATATCTTAATTTTTGTTTAGAATAGGTTATATTTTGATATAAATGCTTTGTAAAATGTTAGTTCTGTCTTTGTTGGACAATAATTATGAAAAAGAAATTGCACTGCAGTGCTGATGCTATGATCACAACTGCACGTGCGTGTCCGCAGCGGCTGTGGGCCAACTCCTGCGATTCGAGTCCTTCGTTTGCCATGGTCACAACCAGCCGTGCACCTCTCTGTATCTCCTCCTTGGCGTCTTACACCCTCCTCATTAACATACCCCTTCTTACCTGCAAGAACTCTTGAGGCAAACGTACAGCCCCCGTACAGGTATCGGGCAACTGAATTGCGATATGTCAAAGGCTTCGTGAGACCTCCGCAAGAAACGCATGAAAGAACTACTATGGCTACACGTGTAATGCACCTGCGTATACGTTCATCAAAACACGTAGCCACACGCAGAGATTGTTGGACATGTCCAACAGCCTCCTTGCGTGTCTTGCGTGCTCCTAGTGCTTGAAAAAATAAAAAGAGCAGACGAGTATGTCCCACTCAAGGATTTTCTTCGAAATCAGTCGTAGACCACACGCAGAGAGGTGTACTCCCGGTTGTGATTAACGCTTTAAACAATCAAGACAGAGGATATGTATTTATACGCTATTTTATTCTTACATACCATCGGTTCTGATGCAGGTGATGTTCGACACGCATCCATGAACTCGTTGCCAGCAGCGGCGACTACGACATCGCCTCCGATGACGGTATCGCGGATGAGATTGTTCATGGTCAGAGACTTACTACCTCCGAGAGACATGGACAAGACAACACTCTTATTGACAGTAGCATCGGCTACGTAGGAGATACCTGTATGATGAGAGAGAGAGAGAGAGAGAGAGACAGACAGACAGAAAGACAAAGAAAACGCATGATTTAGAAATATATATATATATATATATATATATATATATATATATATATATATATATATATATATTGGGTACATAATAAACTATTATATGTCAGTTATTCTTAAAAATTTCTCCCAAACGGGCTATGAAGGGCACCGGCATCATGGGGAGGGGGGCACTGGTCTTACTCTATATTTATAATGCTAATTGATAAGACCATTCATTAGCATTATAGCGAGCCTATCATCTTATTTTACGTTCCCTTTACCCCTCTTCACCTTTTCTCCCGCCCCTCCCCTCTCCCTCATGTCGTGGTCTATAATGGATACGTCGCCGGACTGTGGATCACAAGGTTCGCTGTTCGAGTCCCGCCGCTGCACCAACGTCCTTTGGCAAGACATTGCCACTCTTACCCAGGAGATAATGGGTACTTGTGAGGATTATCGAAAGTCAATGTGACTGTTTTTGCCATTGCCCTACATGCATGCATATACGAACAGTGCAAAATGGTAGGAATGCTCCCGAAGGAGTGGAGATAGTGCACACTTGAAATCCGATGACATGATAGATAACATTGTAAAGCGAATTGAAGTATTCACTTAATGCGCTATTTGAATGCAACCTATTATCATTTTTCCAGTTTGCCATTTGATTGGGGCATGCTCCTATACCCCCTGTAGCTAACCTATACAAACGTAATTTACCATCCAGAATATACGCTAAAGATCCAGATCCATAGCAGTCGAGCACACGGACACCAAAAACTTGGGCCTTGGATGCTACTCCGTAGGTCTTTCCGGCAGCCGTACCCGCACAATGAGTTCCATGTCCGTGACAATCCCCGGGCTGCGATAAAACATTCAGTTGATGACCATAATTATAGGAAAACAATTCTATTCATTTATTTATATCATCTTCCATACCATATTACACGAAAGCAATATTTATGGTCTTCCTAATGTGTTGCACTTTCACTGTATATGAAGCCTACATTATTTTTTCCCCCATTTTTTTCTAATAACAAAAAGAAACTGTGATCTATGTACATTGTAGATGCTAAAATCGAATAAAAAATTTGTGAAAAAATGAACTAAAAACTACACTGTTTTAACATAGTAAATACCACCTACTCTTCAATTCATATAATCGTGCATTCGCAAAATAAAGCTCCATGGCGAATCCAGGGGGGGGGGCACGAGCCCTTCGTCAAAACTCTAATCTGACGAGTTACGTATACAACAGAAAAAATGAAATGCGTACAAAATCTGTTCGTGTGCCTCCGGGGGGAAAAAAAGGACCAAATGAAAAAGGCACCTGAAAATGTGAGAACACTTTTCATGCTTGTCAGAGGTTTTTGAGACTAATGTCCCCCCGGAATCTTCCACAACAGCTTATAAACTTACCCCATTACCATCCTCAATTGCATCGTACATGGCTGTTCCTCTTTCCTCAAACTCTGTGTGGGTGGATCTTATACCGGTATCAATGACGAAGATTTCTTGACCTTCTCCCCAACCTGTCTCAGGGGTCAAATAAATTTCAAATTCAAATAAGAATCAACCAGGGCCTTGTCTTATAAAACTTGACTCTAATCAGTGACAAGTCCTCGAACCAAAAACAAACTTTCAATTATCTATTTGTTATGTTTAATAGGAGCCTTGAGATCATCACATCTACAAAATGTTGCAATGAGAGCTAGTGGATGATCGATAAGTATTGGCGTCGGTTCCTGTCAATGATCTTTTCACCAATATAGATGCCTCTTCAAGAAACACATTAATTTGAATTACATCGCTGATACTACACCTGTAAACATTAATGTGGGAAATCCAATTTACAAGTTGGTATGTCCAAAGCGATTTAGGCGTATTTCCATAAGATCATTCTGATTTTGAATAAAATAGGCCAGGTGAAGCTCAATTAATTGTCAATAAGAACATTGTTTAAAAGAAAAGAATATTTTGCATAAAACAATCAGGAGCCTACAAATCGTATGATATGTCAGGTGCCACGGAACGTTTTTAAAGGGGAGGGGGCTGAGCATGCGTACGAGCCCATTGTTTTACTGCAATGCCGCGGTATTGTACGAGTCCACTTAAAAAGTGTGGGGAAGCTATAGGCTGCAGCCCCCAGTTCCTTCCCGTTCCACGGCCCCTGCATGTGACATAACTGTTTAGAGTAAAGTATCCATTTGTCCCGTTTCTCTGGTCGATGCGATCAAGTCCCCATGTTTTGGCACCCTTTGTGACATGATAGATACCATTCTCCTCAATGTGCTTGATGCCAGGTATATTTCGAACCTAAAAAAGAAACAATGACCACAAAGAAGGACATTTTAAAATAACCCACTTTTTAAAGTTTTAATTAATGAAATATATTTTACGGGAATAAACAGAGTGCCTTAGAAAGTAAAGCCAAATGAAATAGGGTTTTATTACATGAATATGAAGCATTTGAAGCATATCTAAAATTGCTTACCAAATTTTTTTTTTGTTAAGTATAGCATACCTATCTCAAAATCAAATCACCGTGACATTAATTCAGTGATCGAAGACCTCTTAAATTTTATTTTGGCGTTTTACATCACAAAAATGATTTTCATTTCAAAGCACTAGGTCATTAAGGTCATACGACGACTGAGCAATTTTTCGAGAAAATTAAAATAGTATACGTTTTGGTGTTTTGTAGTAAATCGAACCAGATCAAATCAATCGAATCAAGTCAAACCAATCAAATGCATTTTAAAATCACTCAAATTCAGTGAAATTCACTGCCAAAAACCAAACAAACAAGTTCAATAAAATCGAACCAACCAAAACCATTTCAATTTCAATTTCAATCAAACTAATTCAGAATATGTAATTTACCTCTTCTAGAGATTGTTCATCTAGTTCAAACACAGCAGCCTTCAAAATATTCCTGTTGATGGTCTTCTTCAGGAAAGATTGTCTGGAGATTCGTCTAGATGCCACTTGAAGGAACGAGGCAACGTCAATGTCATTCTGGAACAAGACCAAAATATTTACATAATGAAATGGTTAATCATTCAATGAATTGACACATCCGATTGATGAATCCCAATATCTGAAATATATATATATATATATATAAATTATATGCATACCATTTACGTTGATGATCAATCCTTTGATTTATTTGACAAAAAGGGAGTGTTTTGCATCTTTGAAATGTCAAAATCTACGAAGCTGTACTCAACGCTATTTATGGAATGATTTTATTTAGATGTATTGATGCGTATTATATGATGCAACAATATCCTCGAAGTGAAGAAGAGTTGGTTAAAACTCAGGAAATTGGGAAACTGAGAGACTGGGAAAGGGTGAGATTGGGAAAGGGTGAGATTGGGAAAGGGTGAGATTGGGAAAGGGTGAGATTTGGAAAGGGTGAGATTGGGAAAAGTAAGATCTGGAAAGGGTGAGATTGGGAAAGGGTGTGATTGGAAAAGGGTGACATTGGGATAGAGTAAGATTTGGAAAG
This sequence comes from Heliocidaris tuberculata, assembly GCA_025618425.1. Taxonomy (NCBI): domain Eukaryota; kingdom Metazoa; phylum Echinodermata; class Echinoidea; order Camarodonta; family Echinometridae; genus Heliocidaris; species Heliocidaris tuberculata. The sequence goes on along the minus strand of CM046832.1, from coordinate 10,889,558 downwards.
GGCGAGATTGGGAAAAGGTGATATTGGGAAAAGGTAAGATTGGGAAAGTGTAATATTGTGAAAGGGTGAGATTGGGAAAGGGTGATATTGGGATAGAGTAAGATTTGGAAAGAGTAAGATTTGGATAGGGTGAGCTTTGGAAAGGGTGAGATTGGGAAAGGATGAGATTGGGAAAGGGGTGAGATTAGGAAAGGGGTGAGATTGGGAAAGGGTGATATTGGGAAAGGGTGAGATTAGGAAAGGGCTGAGATTGGGAAAGTGTGAGATTGGGAAAGGGTGAGATTGGGAAAGGGTGAGATTAGGAAAGGGGTAAAATTGGGAAAGGGTGAGATTGGGAAAGGGTGAGATTGGGAAAGGGTGATATTGGGAAAGGGTGAGATTAGGAAAGGGGTGAGATTGGGAAAGTGTGAGATTGGGAAAGTGTGAGATTGGGAAAGGGTGATATTGGGAAAGGGTGAGATTAGGAAAGGGGTGAGATTGGGAAAGTGTGAGATTTGGAAAGGGTGAGATTGGGAAAGGATGAGATTGGGAAAGGGGTGAGATTAGGAAAGGGGTGAGATTGGGAAAGGGTGATATTGGGAAAGGGTGATACTGGGAAAGGGTGAGATTAGGAAAGGGGTGAGATTGGGAAAGTGTGAGATTGGGAAAGGCTGAGATTGGGAAAGGCTGAGATTAGGAAAGGGGTGAGATTGGGAAAGGGTGAGATTGGGAAAGGGTGATCGAGTTTGAGAAGGGATGAGCTTGGGAAGGAGTGGGATAGGGAAATGGTAAGATTCGGAAGGCGTGGGATTGGTAAAGAATTAGGTTGAGAAAGAGTGAGAATGGGGAGGAAAGCAATTGTAAGAAGCAGGAGACTCAAATCATGGCAAGATGGAATGGGGTATACCTACCTCAAGTACAACTACATATTGATTTGGTATGGAATTCTCGTTGTGGAACAGAGGGGCCAGCATGGCATCAATGGCCACAAAAGAAGCAAAGAGACAACACAAAACCAGCTTCCTATATTGACAAATCAGAACTGATTTAGTAATCAACTTTCTGTCTATGAGGGATAGATTGACAAAATCATTGATATTAATTATGTACAACTTTTTGCAAAAATACATACCATCAAAATAATACACATTGCTATTAATAAATGACATCACATTCTCTAGTTAATAATTATTAGCCTCGTATTCATTTCTAATTCCGGTCAGCCTCATTTAAAATGATACAATCTCAGATCATTTGAACGTTTTATCTAATTCTGAAGGTGTTGCTCTCTGACAGTAAAACTTTATTATGAATTAATAAAGAACTTACATTTTCATTGTCTTCTGTAATGCTCCCCAAAAGAGTGTGAGGTTGTTGACTGAAACGGCGATCATTTTAGCAGCAATATTATCTTCCTACATTGAAGGGCATACCAAGTACAAGGAGTAACTAGAGGGATGTGTCTCATAAGCTGTGTAAAAGTGAGCATAAAAATGTCGAGTATAAATATGCGGATCAGAAATAAAATTATATGATTTAATCTTGCATGCGTGTTTGTTTGTTTTGTTTATTTGTTGTTTGTTTGTTTGGTGGTGGTGGTGGTGGTGGTGGATTTGTGGGTAAAATGAGGGGGAAGGGTTAAACATTAAATACCCCCTTAATGAGGAGTTCCATCAGGAAATTATTATCTGAACAGTCGGAAGCAATCAATCTTATTATCTATTGATTTGTGAGATACACCCAGGTGCGATATAAATTTTATTTACTATCCATCAATCAAAGGACGAGTCACATGAGGATATTAAACAAAAATTAATCATTACCATTTCTAATCAAGATAATTTTTCACTCATTAACCCCTTGTTTGAAAGCCAGTTACGACGTCTGTTTTCAACTAGCCACCTTCCATGGTTCACGGTCAAATTGAAAGGATGATAATCGTTTACTACTGAGAATGCTTATTACGAATTAATCAAATGCATTATCAAAATCATTTTTTTACCCCACCTTTCTTGATTGTGATGTAGGAATAATCCATATACATTCGAGTTGGTAATCAGTACTTTTCAACATATTGCGTGGGTAAATGTGCTGGAAATCACATTCGCTGAGAAGCACGGCTCATATTTGCATAAAATAGCCCTTATTCTCGAAAGCCGTTAACTTTAGGCCACGTTTAAACCCGCCCTCAGTGTGCAAAATATAATTAGTCCACTGATTTAAGGACCGTGACAAAGATTAATGTCAACCTCTTGATCCAGTATACAAATCAACAAACTTTGTAACCAAATGAAAATGCAAAATCTTGTGACAGTTTCTCATTTTCATTTCATGACCAAATCAATTTCGTTGGACCATTTTGTTATTATATAATTAGAGTAATTTATACGAAAAATTGGGGTTGACAATTGATCTTTCATAAATCAGTGTACTAAGTTAAGTCAGATTTAAAGGAGAATGGAACCCTGGGGAAAATCATTTTTAATGAAAAGAGAGGATAGAGAAAAGCAATTTAAAAAAAGTTCCATCAAAATCGGTTAAGAAATGAGAAAGTTATGAAAGTTTGGAAAGTCGCAATTTACTTTCTATGGCGATCCTCAAATTGGCAATGTTGCTTCAAAATGACAGGTTTAGTAGGACAACTCTCCATATGTTTTGTACACAAAATTTCATATTTTCCCCATCATCTCTCAAAGTGCAGCTTGTCTCCTTCTTAGCTCAAGATATATCATGGAGAAATATATTTGACACAACATATGTTGAGTTCACAAAAAGACAAGCATCATATTCAGAGATAATGGAGAAAATATGAAATTTTGTGTAGAAAACACATGGAGAGTAAGTTGTCCTACTCTACCTGTCACTTTGAAGCAACATTGCCAATTTGAGGATCGCCATAGAAAGTAAATTGAGACTTTTAAAACTTTCATTACTTTCTCATTTCTTAACCGATTCTGATCATGCTGATGGAACTTTTTAAAAATTGCTTCCCTATATCCTCTCTTTTTTATTTAAATGGATTTTTCCCCAGGGTTTCATTCCCCTTTAACTAGGCCGATTTCGAGAATACGGGCCAATGAGATCACGTGTTATACCGAATAAAGAATACCCTCCCAGTCAAGGTAACCAATAATCAGTAATTTGTGAAATACAAGTATAACTGCCCTAAAATGATAGGATTTAGAAGCGGATCAAGTTTCTCTATATCTGGAAAATTAAACTAGGATATTTATTTTGTATCCATTTTTCTTTCACACGAATTCAAATAAAAAAGCCAGAGAATGGTAATTTGCAAGCTGTTAAAATATTTATTCACCATAACAAAGTAATTATAGAATTTTACAGATTATAAAACTCTATAATGCCCGAGGATATTATATTTATACTTCAAACCTTATAACCACTAGCAAACGGGCTGGAATGTACGTTTAACTATTTTTTTTTACATGCAGGTATACAAATCTACCCGACAAAATAAAATGTAAATACCGTACGAGTATACAGCCCAAAGAACAAGAAGCTTTACGTGTGCTGCGCTTGAAAATTAAGCATGATCATATTTTATGATAAAACTGTAAGTCCTAAAGTTGTTTATTTTACCAAAACATAGAAACTGTTCTTCTTATATAGACGAGTACATTATAATTAATGTATAGTTACCATATCGCTTAAGATAAGTGGCCATCATGACCATGAAAACTCATCCTTTCCTATTATGCAAATCATGCTGGAAGACATACGCCTTTTTTATTCATAGGCAATCGTTCAAGTGTTATAGATATCAGTCAGTATACATTCAAGATTGTAATCTGTATTTTTGTTTATATCCTCCATTTGTCTGGCTTCCCCCTTTTTAATTTTTTTTTTCTAATCTATCGAATCTTGTAAATATGTGATTCTTCTGATTTGTTTTAATAAAACCTACAAAGAAGAAGAAAAAGAAAAATCTGTATGCCAAGAGGAGTAGATATTTATGTGGTTGGCGCAATAAGAATTAAACTATCTGTAAATAATGATACTGACAAAACTGATATAACAAAACTGCATCAAAACTATCATTAATGTTGAACAACAATAAGCTATCCACAGACAATACAAAGCTCACTCGCATGATACACGTGCATTATGATGAGGTACAATAAGCCGTGACTTATACTCTTTATGATACTAACAAATGATTTCCAAAAGTCAGATAAAAACATATACTTGTAGGTACTAGGTGATATAATATCAATTTCATAATCAGTATTGATCTGTACACAATTCATGGCATCATTTGTTTCTTCTTAAAGGGAAAATCCACCCTGATTACAAGTTGGTTTTAAAAGAAGCAGAAAAATTAAAGAAACAGATCAGTGAAGGTTTGAGCAAAATCCGATAAGAAATAATAAAATTATGAATTTTTGAAGTTGTAATCAATCAACAAACTCCGTGACGTATCTTGCGAGCTCCTCTCCAATTTGCTTTGTAACCCCAAAATCATTAATTTTCATTTTCTCTAAAGAAAATATTAAATCATACATGCGCCTTAGATATAATCATTGCTCATATGTTTTTACACAACACCTGTACGAAACAAATCTATTCCTTCATCCAAAACTAAGAAAATGAAAAATTATGAGATTTTCTGTACTGAGCAAATGGGAGAGGAGCAAGATACGTCACGGAGTTGCCAATTTGTGTTTGATTTACTTTGATTGATTACAACTTCAAAAATTCATGACTTTCTTTTTTCTTATCGGATTTTGCTCAAACTAATCTATTTCTCTAATTTTTCTTCCTATATTCAAACCAACTTAATACCAGGGTGCACTTTCCCTTTAACAAACAGTAATTTCACATTTAAAAAAATCCTTTATTTATTAAAACAAAAAGTAAATGTACATATCGATATACATCATGATGACAAAAAAATGGTTATATTTACATAATTATAATTCTATTTATTGGGATAATCCCAGTAGGGTCGAATTCATCTTGTTTAATGCTTCAACCACAAATATACTGCACTGTCATAATTCTTATCAAATTTAGCATACCTCTCCGTATATGCGCAGGGAAATGTATATATTTAAAAAAAAATTCTCTTGCAGAGTAATGCCATAAACGCCTTTATTTATAACGCATTATAGAAAAATGATAACAATCACTAGGACTCATTAAGATATAGTATCATATTTCGTGAAATATTATTCCATCTGATTGATTTTCTCATCATTACCATAAAACATGAAGTTCAAAGATTTGGATGTTGGAACAGTGGCGTGAGTTCGTCTCTTCGTTCAGAGGCATGTAAGCCCTAAAATTGTATCCGTGTATTGGGTTAAATTTGATTTCTTTTTGCCATCCAGTCCAAATTTTTCTTTTAGGACTGATTATGATTGACTTCAAATTAATGTCTAGTTTATCATGGAGATAGGATAGACAGTTAGTAGAATGTAAAAAAAATTAAATTATCATTAGTTATATGGTATCATACTCACAACATCAATCGCGAGGAAGAACAGATTTTTACAGAAAAACAAGGCATTACCTACGAAATAACTTGTTTTGACAAAGTTTACCCAATGTACAGAATAATTCTACTGATTAACAGAAAATGATACTACACCACACAATGAGTTAACAATATCAATGCTACAATTACCTAGAAAAGTTGAGGTTGAGGTAATCCTAAAGCCTATTCCATCTCCCAAAAGGTATTTGTGGGTTGTGTGTGTGCATGATGTGTATTTTCTTTTTGTGCGTGTGTGTGTGTGTGTGTGAGAGAGAGAGAGAGAGAGAGAGAGGAGAGGGGGCGTGTCCCTATTTTAAAGGAAAATGAGAAAAAAGTACTGGTAATTTGTCCAACATTCAAATCGACATCAAGAAGATGTTTGCGTACTATTTCTTTTGTGAATTTATAATCCTATTCACCACAATCCTTACGAAGAAATCGAAAACCCGCGCCACAAGAACATTAACGGCCTCAATATTGTGATAGCCATGTGAGTTTCTTGTGGTTACCAACCTTCAAATCAAGACCAATTAGTTGCGCTTGACTGCTCGAAGAGTAATGCCGTTGGGAGGGGAAATTAAACCCTTCAGTCCCAGCTTTGGTGGTATCTGTTATGACAGAATAGAAGAATTGTGATAGAATATATATACTGCTCTCAAATCAAATAAAACCAAAAGAAATGAAATTCTTATTAAAGAAATAAAAGTTTGCGGTAAGTTATTTATAGTGTGGTCTCTCACATTGTGTTCACCTAAAAAAAAAACGACAAAAAAAAAACAAACAACCAAACAAAAAAAAAAACAACAAGACAAACAGAACCCCCCGGCCCCTAAAAGTCTGGAAAAAAAAATTATGGTATATGTTACGATTTAAACGTTATTCCATATCAATTTCACGAAGCCTTTCTTTCCAGCTTCAGTTACAAATTCTTTTTACCTCGGTTTGAGGACAGGTCTCTAGACGGTATTTCTGCAGAACTCGTATCATGACTATCTTGGCTTCCATTAATGCAAACCTCATCCCAATGCAGTTACGAGGTCCTGATCCAAACGGTATCCAGGCAAATGGGTGGTGCTTCTCACGATTTTCTTTGCTGAATCTGTTGTAACAGGCAAACAAACAATGAAACATTCATAATTTATATTTATTTATTTATTTATTTATTTATTCACAATATTTAATCAGGAAACCCAATCAACAAATGCTGCTCTCCCTTGGGGTCCTGTACAAGATAAAAATAAAATGCGAGCATCATATATGAGTAGTTAATACATACCAATGATCATTATGTGTAATAAATAAATTAAAAACATCAGCAATGAAATAACACGTTTGCTAAAATTACGAATGCAATTGATAAACAACTGAATTATAAGGAAGGCATTTGAAGATTATTCTGCAAATATTGACGGAAGGATGCATGAGATTATATATTTTGACAAGAGGGCTCCAAACTGTTCCAAAGTGAGACTGCTAAATAGTGAAAAGAATGTTTGAAGGACTCTGTATATACATTTGGGATAATGTAACTTATTGTGAGATGATGATCTAGTACCGTGTGTATGAAGGTCTTTCCCAAAAGTAAATAGCTTCGACAAACATGAGGGGGCAATACCTTTCATGCACTTAAATATTAATATATATCTGAAAAAAAAGAACGAACTCTTTGTTCAAAACGCATCCAGCCTAAAGAAGAGAATAACGTATCAGAAGGAATCATAAAATCTGCTTTTAAAATCATCCTAGCAGCCCTTTTCTACAACTTGTTTAATCTTTCAGTGTCTTCCTTGAATCTATCCCCCAAACAATACAACAATAATCTAGGATAGGCATAGCCATAACATTATACAAGGTGAGTAATGTATTTTCATTAACACACCCCTTTAATCTTCTTATTATTCTTATTACACCAAATTTCCTGCTAATTTTACTAGATACTTTGGATACATGTTCCTTCCACGAGAGCTCATTATCTATTGTTACTCCCAAACATTCAAAGGAAAAAACTTGCTTAATCTCATGGTTATCACAAATTATGTTAAAAGAGGTTTCATTAGACTGCACAGATTGCGATAGTCTAGTTCGTGTACCAATTATCATGCATTTTGTTTTTTCATAATTTATGATCATGCAGTTTCTTTCTAACCAGCCAACAACATTTTAAAAATCTTATTGTGATTTACTTTGTATTTCAGATAAAGTTCCACCTTCCGCATATATCGATGTATCATCCGCGTACATAACAATTTTAGAGTGTTTCAGTACCTTAGGCATATCATCTATTAAAGGGATTGATTAACTTTGCCCAGGATTGAAAAAAAAAAATCACTGTTCCAGCTAATGCTGTAATCATAATTTCAAACCTTTAGCTCAGACAGGAATGGCCTGAGTTTCATAAGCTGATCGGTCGTTTATATATCAAGATATTTACGATTGAACATTGATGTCGGGATAGAGTACCACCGAACCCTAAAGAACTCTTACGGTTGGCATACCTCGCTCTATCACAGAATACCGTACGGGCTGGAAACCCGCTCTGAAATCGCCAAGCGCTGGTGCTTGGTTTTTGTGACTGCAGCGTAGCGAAGAAGCCGAGCGACTTGCGCTAGCGATTGATCGCGATTTTCTCTTTTTTAGGATAGTAAACGGGTTCCATTTTCTCTCATACTTTCACATATCCTTAATTATATATGTAGTTAGAGGACTGCACACAATTCACTGGCATATGAGCTGATTTTACAATTTTTCACAAAGTTAATCAATCACTTTAATATGGAAAATAACTTTGGGCCCAAGATAGATCCCTGTGGAACACCTTTACAAATTGTTTTACTATCAGACAATACCCCATTTACACTTACACGCACGTGTGACCAATTAATAAATAAGAGTAAAACCACTTGATGGCATCTGAGGAAAAACCGTGATATTTCAACTTACATAATAACAAATCTAAGTCTACCAAGTCAAATGCCTTCTTGAGATCGATGAAAATAACACCAACCATTTTCCCATTATTAATACTTGTATACCAATCATTAACCATACAGACCAAGGCAGTTTCAGTTGAGTAAATTTTCCTAAGTCCGAATTGGTTTTCAGATAAAAAATCAGTGTCATTCTAGAACGAATCTATTTCCATATTTATAATCTTTTCTATTATCTTAGAAATTACACTTAACACAGAGATAGTTCGAAAATTATTCATTTCTTCAAAATGAAGAGGTAAAACTTTAGCTTCCTTCCATTCACGAGGGAAGCAACAAGATGAACAAGATTTATTTATCAAAGTCACAAGTGAGGAATCACACCATGACCACATAATTTAAGTATTTTACAACTTATGCCATTAAGGCCCCAAGAAATATTTGTGTTTAAACTTTTTTATAGCGTTTACAACAATATCAGCATTCACAATGGGTAAACTGAAAGTTGCATTTTCTTGAGATAAATTATGCTGAGCCAAAAACTGACTTCTAGAGATTTCACTACTATCAGCAATCAAGTCCTTAGTGACTGATATGAAATAATCATTAAAATGGTTTGCAATATACACCGGGTCATCAAATTCATTTCCCTCAACTACAACTTTATTTAAAGAAGGTTTACCTTTGGCAGGTAGTATTTCTTTAATACATTTCCATAATTCACTATTATTATTTTTACAATCGAAATTCTTTTATGGAAATATTTCTTTTTACTTGACTTAACTAATCTATTAACTTCATTTTTAAGTTTTTTTGTTTTTTTATACATGACCCAATCAACTTCAGAATTTGATTTCATGAATTTCTTCAACTTCTTATCTCGCTGTATCATAATATCCCGTATATCACTTGTAATCCAAGGCGTATGTTTTTCTTTAATTCTACGTGTCTTTAAAGGTAAGTGAGTGTCAACAATATTTGATAAAGATCGTTTCCATTTTCCCCATAGAAAATAAATATCATTATTTTGACCCAAAAAGCTCCAATCCATATTGTATAAATCTCGCTTAAATCTATTTTCATTAAACCTCTTAAACGACCTGTATGTTATACATTCAGATTCCTTCGTTATCTTTTTACCACACACAACTAAAAAAATTATAAAGTGATCACTAATTGATAAGGTAATCACACCATATTCAGTAAACAATTCAGGTTTAGTACACTGCAACACATCTATAATGCTACTTGAAGAATGAGTCACTCTAGTAGGAGTATCAGTCAGTTGCACAAATTGATAAGTTTCATTCAGAGCTTTAAGAGAAAGTGTTTCTGTACATGATTTATCTTTATTGAAATTGCAATTTAAATCACCCATCAGGACTAACTCAAAATTCTCAGGCATAGTATATTGTCAAATTTACAGAAAAAAATCATTTGGCGGTCTATACGAACATATATATATATATATATATATATATATATATATATGTGTGTGTGTGTGTGTGTGTGTGTGTGTGTGTGAACAGAGAATGATGGAACGGAATGAAGTAGGTCACTCGGTGTATTTACAAGCTTTCGGCTCCTGGCCTTCTTCAGATTTATTTGCTAAATCAAACAGAATGAAACAAATAATAATAATAAGCAATTTAACAAAACTAAAGACAACAGAACAGAATTATCATAAAGCTGGCAACATAAATCAACAGGAGTAAGTGAAATTGAAAAGATGTTACTCGCCAAAACAAAAGACAACAGAACAGAATAGAAAATTTTGAACGTACTTCAAGGCAGATCATTTCTAACTCTTTACATTCTAGATCAAATCTACGAGATACTGCAAGTGCGGTTGATAATAAACTGATACTCCACCGCCACGATTGTTGCGGTCTTTACGAAAAATCATAATGTCTTTTAGAAAAATGCTATCATTAGATACGTCATCACTACAAAAAGTTTCATTAAGGCCAAAAAAGTTTCATTCAGGCCAATAATTCCAACATCAATTAAAGCCTTTGATAGGACATGTTTTATATCATCAAATTTATTGACAAGTCCTCTTGTCAAAAAAAAAAAAAAAAAAAAAAAAACACATAGGGTACCTTTATTAAAACGTGGGATCAATCCATGTTGCAGATTGATTATTTTACTCTTGCATGTAATACTCTGATCAATTTTCACACTACTATCATCACCAGCAGAAATATTGGGGGGGGGGGGGGATAGAGAAATCCACGATATTCTTAGAGGTCTGAGAAGACTGCACACTTTCTTTGTTTTCTCTCTTTGTTTTCTTTCATGTTAACTCTTTCATTGCCGATGTCACATACTGTATATGTGACAGATAGACTTGTCATTTTCATTCACCAATTGCTCGACTACAAGAAAGGTATGTGGTGGTCAATGTATATCAAAATTTTGAGCATAAATCAAGCATTCTAAATGTATGATTATAATTATTATGTTACCATAGAAAAATTGCGGATTTAAAAAAAAGATATTACCTTATTTCAACATTAAATAATAGGAAACAAATGAGAAACCCCAAAATAATGGACAAAAAAGAAACTCAAATGTAATTTTCAATAATTCTTATGCATAAATTTGGGTAAAGTAAAAAAGTTTGTATTTAAAACAGATGAAACTAAATAAGTTTGTATACAGTCCAGTTTGGTATCATGTTTGGTATCATAAGAAATGGTAGTAAATTTCTTACAAGTTTTGTACACAATATTTTGTGAAATAAAAGATAGTGAAGTACAGACATTTGAAAAGTAAGCATTGATCACATTTTGGTAAAATTTTGAAGAGAGCTAAACCCCTAATTTGGCACAGTAAGAGTTAATCTACGATCGCCGACTTGTGATCACTCGACTTGTAGTCTCAGAACAACGAGCATCGTTGTTTAGGGCCCGTGTGAACCCTCGTCGTTGTTAGTGAGTCGTTGTTTCGTTAACTTATAACTTATATTTCGAAACCACAAGTCCCGTATGAACGTGGTATCATTCAATTACCATTAGATAGTCCCTCAGACAGGACTTATATCTATTGGTTCCTAAATCTTCCTAGTTTAAAATTGCATTCTCAGCACCTAGGTGAAACAAATAATCTTTATTTTTGTTACCAATCCATGAACGTACCTTTCAGGATCGAATGTTTCAGGGTCGGGCCACACTTTGGGGTCATGGTGGATGCTATAGACAGGAATGAAGACTCGCATGCCTTTTGGAACGGTGAATCCGTTGATCTTGAAAGGTTCATTACATATGCGATCAATTCTGAGAGAGGAATTGTATTAGTATGTTAATAGGATAATGTGTTCTACAAAATTGCACTACAACTTTATTTGATTGAGAATCAACATTTTATGTTTCCAGCTCTTAATTTAGCTTTGTAATAGCATGGATGGACTGCATTAAAATTCTTATACCTTTCCTTTAATTTCAATTTGCCATTGATATCATCAATATACACAGGTTGAACTGAAGCATATTTCTAGTACGGAATCATTGCATTGATACTTTCTGAGAGGCAATATAAAGCAAAATGACAATCTGCCATTATAAAGCTATAATAAATCATAAGTGGAGGAGTCTATTAAGTAAGCATAGCGTATATTTTATAGACCCCTGTTTGAAAAAAATAAATATAGTACATTCCATAAATTAAAAGAAAAAAAAAGAAGAAAGAAACGTGCCCAATTTAGTTTTTTAAAAAGAGAGGAAAAAGAACCCCCCCCCCCCCCCAAATTAAAAGAGAGAAAAAAGAAGGGGGATGTGAACAGTACTGGGGAGAGAGAGAAAAAGAAAGACAAACACACAAAAATATTGTGAACAAGCAATACAGGGGGATAAAGAGGCAGGGATGACTAGAAAAAAAGGTGGAGGACTAGAAAGAGATAGAGGGAAAGCAGGAGGAAAGAGGCCGTCTAATACATTTGATTTGAATCTACGAGTATACATTTACTTTTATTGATTGTTGTAACTATCCACGTAGGACAATTTATATTTATGTTTAAATGTGTTAAATGTTGGGGTTGATTTCAACGCCGTGTCAAGTGAGTTCCAAAAATCGTATATTTTTACGGACTTACATTTAAGGAACAATAAACTGGTGAATTATTTATGTGTTGATAGACAACAGTATACTCATTAAGTGAATGGTATATAGCTTCTTGTCTCAGGAATGTCACTTGCGGGGTTCCGCAAGGTTCACTGCTAGGCCCGATTTTATTTTCCATATAAATGATTTGCCTGGCAAAATAAAAAAAAAATTGTCAATTGGCCCTCTATGCTAACGATACTTGTCTGTTTTGTACGGGGACAAACCCATTTGATATTTATGATAAGGTAAATGAAGACTTGAATATCATCTCTCTGCGGTTAAAGCGTAATAAACTATCACTTAAAGGGCAATTTAACCTTGGTAATAAGATGATATGTGTGAAAGCAGAAAAATAAGAAAAACATTATGGTGAAAGTTTGAAAGAAATCGGACAAGGACTAAGAAAGTTATGGATGTTTGAAAAATGAGATCACTACATGTATGCGAATCTCAAATTGGCAATTTGGTGAGTCGATTGTGACATTTTTGTGGACAACTCTCCCATTTGTCGTACGCAAAAATATCATTAATTTGCGGTTTTCTTCGAGGCGCTTTTACCCTCGGGGCAGTACTCAAAATATATTGGAGATATCATATTGTTATAGGTCCTCATGAAAGAAAAAGATCCTACTGAGTAATTCATTTTGAAAAAGTGACATTTTAGTCATTTTGTGTGTTGGAGCGAATGGAGGAGTTGTCCACAGCTACATCACAGCGACATTACATATTCGGCCAATTTGAAATTCCCACATGTATAGTGATTACAACTTTTAAAAATTCATAACTTTCTTATTGCTTGTCCGATTTCGTTCAAACTTTCACCAATCTACTTCTCTGATTTTTCCTCTTTCGTTCAAAGCAACTTGTTATTAGGGTTGGATTTCCCTTTAACATTAACAAGTCTGGAACAATGGTAATTAGAAGTAAACAGAGACTAAACAAGTGGGATAACGTACTTAAGACTCTTACGATGACAACTGATGGAGTAGTCATCAACAGAGTAAACGTTTGTAAATACCTTGGTATTCACATTGATGAGAATCTCAATTGGAACAAGAAGATAGAGCAATGGGAATCAAAAGTTGTGAAAAGTTTATATTTACTAAAAAGAATTAGATCTTTCATAAGTAAATCTACTGCTCTGGTATTCCGTCATGTCCGTCATTCAGTCTCATTTTGATTACTGCTCGACTGTAATGGGGAAACACGTCTAAAACTAATCGTGGGAAATTACGAAAAAACTTTACAAAACAGGGCATTGAAGACTTTATTACAGGTGAATTATTTATATCCAACCAAACTTCTCTACTCTTCTCTAAATGTTGACAAATTAAAAACTCGTTGGACAAAGCAGTTGGCCATAATAATGTTTAAGTCGGTACATGATCTGGACCCACCTTACTTAAATGATATATTTGTTTCACGTAAATCCTGTTATAAAACAAGATCAGGAAATGAGCAGCTGGTTTTAAGTCGCCCAAAAACTGAGTTTGGTAAAAGACGTTTCTTGTTTCAAGGTGGAAAGCTATGGAACACTTGAAATCACAGAGTTTAGGGGTAGGGGTAGGGTCTACCTACTGTAAGGCAGCATAAGGCAACTTTAAGCAGTTTAATTACCCTTTATATCTTAATTTTCAAACCGGTCGACTACGTCACTGGTAAAATATATATAATTTCCCAGGAAGGCTTTCAAAAATTAACCTCAGGCAATTTGAATGTCCTTGTGAGTTACCAAGTGAGATATTTGAATATGACAATGACTTATCTCATCCATTACATAGGGTAATGGAAATGATTTCATAAAAGTCTTTGCGATCGTAGCTCTGAGATAATAACAGTAGTTTTTATGGGGTTAAATCTTAGGCCTATGAAAGAATATGCAAACAGTGAAAGGGTCCGCTTTATTACCTGAGAAATCACCTCTTTTTCTGTTAGTTTGATTTTCTTGGAACCCTTTTTCTCAAGTTCAGCCTCATCAATGTCCTCCTCATCTGCATTGCCAAGGACACCTTTCTCTGCTTTCTTGTTGTCGTTGTTGTTTGCAATGCTTTTATGAGAGTCCAAAAGAAGCTGAAGATAGTCGACCCTCTAGTCGAATAAGGATTATGGTGATATTGATTAAAAAATAGTGAAGTATTAAGAATGCAAGGATTTTATCATTTTAAATTAAACAAGGTGAATATCATTACCACTAAACAAAGAAGCCATGAAATAATGTAATCAATAAAAGCACACCTCCCAAAAATATGCTCATAATAAACGGTATTCTTAAAGGGTACTAATCACACGAACAACACAAAAATGCTCTGTATGTTAGTTGTCGCTATACCATATTCAAATAAACTCTCAATAAACATGAAAACAACTAGTGAGTAGACTAGTCGACGAAGCCGTACGCGCTCGCATGGAATAGGGCACATGCGGAATCTAAGTCCGACTTGGGTAAGTCGGGTTTTATGTTATACTTTATTTTCTTCATGCTTCTTTAGTCGTTACCCATAGAATGCCATTTTTTTTATAGGTTGAAATTCCAGCTGTACACAAATTATTTTTGTAGGTGATTGGTACTCTATAACCCTTTTCAGTACACACGTTTCTTTTAATTTTACTTTGATTTGAGTTTAATGACGTAATATAAAACATGTCTCGGGAAAACAAAGAAGGTATGATAAAACCCATACAAGTCTATTTCCCGGGTATGGAAAGCAACTGAATCATAAAATTATTTTATCAAATTTGATTAAACAAAAACAAACGGTATATGAGAAGTCAATACCTTTCCACCAGCTTGGTTCGTTGACGAACGGCGAGCCGCCATCGTTTTCTTGACGACATCGGCAAAGAAATGTGTTGAATCCTTGTCGATGATATTGAAGTTGAAATATTCGAAGATCGCTTTGGTCCAGGGGAAAAGAGCTGGGGTAAATATCGAAATTGATCAGATCGAAACATCGTAGTTAGATTGGTCACCAAAGTTAGGGAGATAAAACTGTTACTTTTTGTATGAATTAATTACTCTAGTATGTAGGTCATAAAAAGTGTACAAGAATTATACTGTTCTAAAGAAATTTCCAAATATGCCACTCTTCACCCAAATGTATATAAATGGGTAACCTACCCTGATATGCTAGAACGCTACCTATTTTGCCGTTAAGCTAGACCGAGGTAATAATGTTGGAGCGGCCAGGAGGCGTGACGACCATAATTGTGTGTGCTATACAAGAAGCCACCATCAGTGTTATTATTATTATCATTTTATTATTATTATCATTATTGTCACTATTATTATTATTATTATTATTATTATTATTATTATTATTATTATTATTATAATTATTATTATTATTATTTTAAATAATAATAATAATGTTATTAATTGGTTTTATCCATCGATCTCTACCTGGTAGAGATCGATGGATAAAACCAATTAATAACGGTTTTATCACTATTATTTATTTTTAAAAATTTTTTAATTAATTAAATCAATTAATAATAATAATACGTAACATTTATATTGCGCTTAATACAATGTTTCTAAGCGCCGAAGTATAGTATTATTACCCTGGCTTTAGCCCAGCTGCCCTATAAGACGCTGAAAGCATTCAAGGAATAAATTCCTACCAGGTACCCATTTACTACACCTGGGTGGAGAGTGGCAAAATGCAGATTAATGTCTTGCCAAAGGACATTAGTGCCGCGGCGGGACTCGAACCGCGAACCATGAGATCCACAGTCCGGTGACGTATCTACTAGACCACGACACCTCTAGGACTATAAATTGTTACTTACTAACTATACATTGTTACTTACTAATGATCAACAGAACTGGGTGAGAGAAGATGTCGTTTCCGAAGGCTTTCTTGGCGTTGGTGACGAAAGGATCGTTACGATTACCTTGGGAATCTACCTTGAGTCCGAAGGCACAGCTTGCGATAGTGTCCATCACAAATCCCCCAAACAACCTATAGGGGAATGGAAGCGAAATATAGTTTCTGAAATATCACATATTTTCACCATTATGCCTGATATCTTTTCCAAATAATATACATTGCATTTTTGATAATTTTTAACAATGAACATACAAGGGCTACAGTTAGAGCATAATTACGATGTGATTGGAGATTTTGATGAACTGTTTTGACCTTAAGTCTTTCATTTTCTGTCATGTCGATACTTACTCTTTGCACTCAATGTATCCTTTTAGCTCTTGATGTTTGTCAATGTGGTTAAGCAGTCTATCCGCGCACTCATTTATCAGCGGAGACATCTATGAAGGTAAACCAGAAAGCTTTTAAAACTTCAGTCTAATATATCTTTACGGGGGTTAACCAACACACGATGGAGAATGAACAGAACAAGTTAACAAAATACTTCGTCAGGATTCATGTGTGGATTCATCTACCTCATGGTTTTATCATTGACTTGAACGTAGCGTGATGATTGGGAAAGAAAACATGATATCAAAAATAATAAATACTTAAGCTGTGGCATTTTCCTCATATACAGTAGTTGTTTACCTCTCTTTGTTTAAACCTAGGAAATCGGTCAGTGCATTTAGCTGGACATTAGTTCTATGCAGTGTTTGGGCAGCAGAAACCGTGAAATGCAAACCATGATAACGCATATTTCATCATTTGATGTTCGAAAACTTCGAGAGGATATGGTATTATCTTTTGATGTTCATAGACTTAAATAGCTGGCATGACAATGGTCCCAAGAAGGATCAGGGAAGCACAAAATAATGATCGAAGTACATAATAATGAACAATACTATTACTCCTTGCTTTTCAAAAAGTTCTTATGAAATATGTATAATCATTCTGATGTGCAAAGACTTGGTTATCATGACAAGTAATAATGTCAAAGTTACGGCATATAGACAGAATATGGAGGAGAAGATAATACGGACAAAAACTTCAGAAAATGAATGTTAGGCCTACGTGTTTCATCTTGGCTGCACTGAATGTAGGTGTTAGGACGTTCCTCATACTCTTCCACTTGTGATCTTCTAGGAAGAACAGAGCTTCGCTCATATCTTTACTGCCCAATGGAATTATCTGGATATTTCAGGGAAAGAAAACTACTTGAAACGGTTTCCAATAGCAACACCAATAGGCTTTATGAATATTATTAGCCTGTTTGAATATCCTTTATTCTCCATAAGCATTTAGGTACATTCCGAAGCCCACTATGTTTAGCACGCCAAAGAAAGATTATTATATCAATCAGAGTAACCGATGACGTCACCTAGGAAGCATGGAGTGGTTTTGTCACCCAGTCACAAAATTTAGCTTCATATCTTTCAAGTAATTAAACTGCTTAATTTTTGCATTCGCTGCAGAAGCTTGATAATATTTCTCCTAAAAAAAAAGGAATGCTTAAAGCTCAGTGAAAAGCTTCTAGGGCTTTGCCTCCTCAACCACCCCCCCCCCCCCCTCCATTCATCATGATTTGCATGCCCCCTCTGGACCCTATGCCCGCCCATAGCGCTACCACAGTCACCCTCAACAAGTTTTTTTTCATTGCCCTCTACTTGCTCCCCATTTGCATTCATGGTGGTGCCATTGTAAGTAAATTGTGGTCTTTTAATATTTTATGACAGTAACAATATGATAGTACAATCTTAAAAGTGAAAAAGGTGGTTTGGAGGACTGGGTTATATGCAACAGCTAATATAAGTGGAGGAAAATATATTTCTATTTACGAAAATAACTTAGGAAAGTTCATTTATCTTTGAGGTATTGATCACTCCATTAGATTCCCGTTAATTTTCCTTTAGTATTATTACACAAATTTAAACTAATTACATACCCTTCGATTGTAGAAGCTACTGAAATTTTTCACCATGACTTCTTTCAATACATCCAGATCACTAATACACAGCCCAGGTTGCTGGCAGTCATACACACTATATGGAATGAGTGCATGGGCAAGGAGACAGAGAGAGAGAGAGAGAGAGAGAGAGAGAGAGAGAGAGAGAAAGAGAGAGAGAGAGAGAGAGAGAGAGAGAGAGGGAGGGGAGTGTGGAAGAGGAGAGATCAAAATAACCACATTGACATAGTTGTTATTGAATGATGACCTGGATAATAATACACTGAATAAAACATTTGATTACTTGGAATTATCATCCTCATTATCATGACCGAATAGACCGGTTTTGTAATGTATACAAATTTATGCACACTTCTCCTCTGAGCACCTAGTGACGAGCTATCCATTAACCTGCTTTTTTTATAAATGAGCCTCAATGCTTGGAATCCAGTTTGCATACATTACTTGTTGCTGTGTCCGGCAAGCCTCCGGCAAGCTTTCAGGTTGTCAAGAACAACCTTTGTTTGAAAGGTATGTATAAAATTTGCATACATTACCGAAGCGGTCTATTCAGTAGAAAACATCATAAGGACAAGAAGAACTATTCGAAAGAGCTATATCACGGGAAGAAACATAGAAATATTTTTTAATACTATATTAATTATGATGGGTGATGGAAAAATAACTTGATACAGTAATGAGCCAAACGATAAACATGTATAACAAAATACCATGAAGGCCTAATGTTGGTAACAAATTTAATAGTAAACTGTAACAAAACTTGTACAAGAATAACAACGTACCCGAAGATCGTCCCAAGTTTCTGGTTGTAATTGAGGAAAGCATTTTGGATACCCTGTGCGTCAACAGAAAAGAGAATGAAAAGGAGAGAAAAGATAAGAAAATGCGTATGCAAAGGAAAGAATAAGACATGTTGACAACAAAAATTTTCTGTTGTTCTGTATCGTCATTGTTATACTTCACTGCCAATGTATTATGCTTGTATATCCGTTTTTGTTTAGTTAATTTTCTAGAAAGTGAATAATTAAAGTACATCGAATTTTATTCTCACAACCAGGAGCGTATATTTAGAATTGGACTTTTTCCATTGTTGTTTATTTTGTTGTTGAACAACCCGCCCTACTCGCCATGGGTGTAAAGGAATATTTTCGCAAACTGGTTGTTGTCTGCTGTCCGAACAAAAACTTTCCGGTTGTTTTTTTCTTGCAAGCGAGCTCTATGAGGGAAGAAAATTTGAAAGATAGATAGATAAATAAAGAGAGACAGAGACAGAGAGAGAGAGAGAGAAAGAAATAGAGAGAGAGAGAGAGAGAGAGAGTGGGGGGGGGGACAGAGAGAGAGAGAGAGAGAGAGAGAGAGAATAGAGACCTTTGAGAGGAAAAAAGAATCACTCATAAGCGGTTATCTACGGAACGTTGTTTTCTCCGTCTGAATGGGGTTACTGTTGAGCTCCCAATGAACAAGTCTAGCAAATGATAGAGCCCATAGTGAAATCGAATTGCGTTCACACCTTCTTTAACATGTTGAAGAGAGATCAATACAGCTATGATATAAAACTGAGAAAAACCGAACCTGATATGGAATCATTGTACACGGTCTACAATACAGCCAATAATAAATCGGGTTCAACGTCCAAAACAAAATTTCAACAGAGTTTACCCCTAGTTAACTTTCTTCTATAAAAAAAAAAAGTTTAATCTGTCATGGCAGTGACAGATATTCCCCAAGTATAAATTAAGTATACTTACAATTGTCCACTGAAGTGTGTTACCAAAGAATGGAATTGATCGAGGAGATTTAATGCCGTGTCTTGCCCAGTATGAACGAATCCAAAGATCGTTGCTGTGAGCAAATAAAACACATTAAAACCTTATCGCAGTTGTTGCAATAAAATGTGATATCATATCCAAATTACAGTACCTATAATTCATGTAAGATGCTTTAGAATAGTTGCAATAAAAGTAACAGACGTAAGAGTTCTAGAAACTGAATATATGCCTGCCATTCCTTAATAATTATATACATTGAGAACATGGGAAAACTGAGACTGATGCGACCGGCCCATTCAACCTATTATAAATTAATGAATTCCCTAATTCCCCAATAGTTTCAGTGGTGGAGATACTGGGCACGTGCCCCCCCCCCCCACCATCGAATAACGGGGGGGGGGGGGGGAGAGAGAGAGAGAAAAGTAGACAGAGACAGATAGATAGATAGAGAGAGAGAGAGAGAGAGAGAGAGAGAGAGAGAGGCGGTAACCATGGTAACGCATACAGAAGATGTTACGACCCATCCACTCAATCGATGGCCTTGCTCTTTACATGATTACATCATTCACCTAGTGAGACCGGTGGCCCCAATTACACCAGAGCCCCGCCCTCATTGCTGGACACTTGCTGTGCCACTGATAATTACGATAAAATAAGGGACCGACAGCAAAATAATGATAACGACGGCGGGCTAGACCTACAATTTCGGTCTCGCAAGTCATCGGTAAACTCGCTGCAGACACCAGACGAGATTCAATAAACTGAATTCATAGTTTTGTGTGTACTGCTATACCGTGAGGAAGCGCCGCGCCGCTACTGAGCGAGTTATAGAAGTATCCCACTCTGGTGGTAGGAACTTCTTTGACATATATTTCTTTTTTATCTAAAGGGAGGGTAATGTTATTTCTCTTCAATTAATCAAAAATATGAAATAAATCCCTTGTGCATTGTCGTGAAAGTTTCTTCTATAATGCTCTCTACCCTGGATTAAAGACCTTGGTGGGGGTGGGGGTCATCTGGTCATCAATGGTGATCAATGTATTTCAGCTAGAAAAACACTTTTCATGGCCTTCATTAGCATTTGGAATCTTCACTCGTTGATTACTATGATTTTTTTCCCCGATATGATATCATTTGCACAATATTGTATCAGCATTGTGCGGTGAATTTAGTTATAGTGCTACGAGAGCGAGCAAGCCTTTTTGCCACTTTTCGCTTTGATTGACAATTCTTTGACAGATGGATTATAATGCATGCATAATCCTTCTGATTTGTATTTTGAAGAATATTACACAATGGATTTCAAGAAATTTCCTAATACAATAACAGCGTTCAATTCGCTATGTTTTCATTTCATTTGCCATAAGATAATTGTCCCTATTTCCTATTTCTAGTCATTTTTAAAAGAAAAATCGCCATTTATCAGATTATTATCTATATTACAATCAGGTCTTGAGTTATTTTCTTTCCTAAAAATGTACCAGATGTCAAATTGCCCCCTTGCCATATCAAATACACCAGTGCCCTGGATTTGGAAGCAACTGAACACCGAATATCCTTCCTAAGAAAACGTTTTATGGTGGCTAAGTAACCCACCGAACTTTCAGGGTTATTGTCCGCTATTATGTTACACTGAACATTTTATTTTGGTTAAGCGTACATTGTACAAAACTTTATGTTTTATGACTGTACGGCTCAATATCTCATTTGAATTTTTGATATTGAGAAACTGGTATTATTGGAAATAAGTATGAGTGCGGACCAATGTTCTTTGCTGAAGGTTCCTAATTTGTGATAAACAGGCCACCAGAGGCTTAGACACCAAATGCATAGGCTCGTGGATAAAAACAGATCCCCAAACTTTCCATGGCCAGTCCGCCCAAGATTAAAAGCTTTGGATAAATAAAATCCATATAGCATTTATGGTGGTATTAAGGAACTTTCACTAGTAAATGAATTAGATATCATCGAAGTATATTAGACGATCATAGGACTTAAATCGTTGTTTGATGTATCGATATCTATTCAGCAAAAAATTTCATGAACTAAAAATCCGAGTTTTAAAGAAGCACCATTCTTCCTAAATATAATAAATCAAAATGGCTATTGAGTCATTATCTGATATGAGCCCTAACGCCATGTAAATTTCATGGCAAACGTAAAAATAAATTAGAAGAAAAAAAGGGTGATACATGTACTGTTTTCGTTTGGATGAGAATGCGCCGCAGTAAAAATCAACCATATAAAGATATGAATGAAGATAAGAGGATAAAGAGAAATTTTAATTTGTGTCTCGGCCAATTTTTGCTTTACTCTTTATTCCACATTGGAAGAAATAATAAACCCGTTACAGTGGGGTATAGTGCTATTCAGCAATCAAACAGATGAAATGTTGACTTTGAGATGTTATCTTGATAATTTTACATGATTTCAGAAGGTGAATTTAACTTTCTACTTTAAATGTACAATGTACAATTTCTTAATTGTTTCGAATTCATGTCGTAAAATATGGTATCAAATAAGAATACAGCACTCTCTTATTTGCTTGTATCACCATCATGGCCAAAGCGACAAAGGTTTGAAAGTTGAGATCAGACGAAGGGTAATGCAGTGTAATATAAAATAGCTCCACAAAAAGAGGTAGCCCGCTAAGGGCACAGCGAAATAAAAAATACCCAGTGGCGGCACCAGGCTTTTTAAAGTGGGGGGGGGGGGGGGGGGGGGGCAAGGGCGGACAAAAAAAATTGCGTGTACATCGCAAAATCAAGCGCGAGTGGGTAGGGTCCAGGGAATCACCTTGAGGCCCCGGGTGAGTTCCATCTCTTTCTGTAAGTTTTAGATTGCTAACAGATTGCCAATAGTGTCTCTGAAACTTTCTTTCCAAGTGTTGATTATGCTTTCAACTTAGAGTAAATAGCCTAATATATTACAATCATTTGGAATCTTTGCATTGATGCATTATGAACCAAGATGTATATATTGTGAGACTTAATTTTTCATCCAGAGATATGCTAAAACCTGAGACCTTCAGGTGGGGGGCAGTTCAAAGATTTCAACGCATAGTCATCTTCAGTAGATTGTGAATCACTACACTGCACTGTAACACATGTACTATGTAGACAGTAAACAGACTTGCAGCATGCACTGCATGCACAGCTAGCTAGCTCAGCTCATGAACTCTTGACTAGCCTTCATCACAATCTGTGTGTACTATAGAAGAATGTCAGTCGAATTGTGAAAACTTCAATATTTTGATTTCTGTCTTCTTTTCGTATTTTATATTCCATACATCTTGTACATAATAAACAAAACATTTTTCCAAAGACAGAAATATTTTTAACAGACAGAATGTAGTTTATTTTTATCGACTCAAAATAGTTGTGTGTCTTGTTACAAGACTATAGCCTTGTTGATTATTGATACTGCTTTTGGTGGGGGGGGGGGGGGGGGGACACTGCGTTTTCCTGGGGAAACTCAAAGTTAACTGTAGTCTCATATCTGTAGTCTGTAGATACTGCTTTTTGCAGAACTTATGGAAAAATAGGTTTCCGAAACTTTTTCCATAAAACAGAATGTAGACCTATCACATGGAAAAGGATTGTTATCATTTTTCTGCAGAAAAGCGAAAATCAACAAAATAGGGGGCTTACAAGTGTTTTTCCTTTGGGCAGCAGTGTTACAGGAGGATAAAGTTTTGTGTACCACTTGTACGATCCTTGTAGACGCTGTTGACTAGATCTACATCAAATAACTCTATGTCGTACTCACAAACATAATTCTGTCTTCCTGTTTGTGTCGTTCCAAGCGAGCTATCCATTCCGTTCAGGCCACTCTATTCAGGAGGTGAGTGGGGGGGGGGGGGGGGGGCATTTTCCCCATGCCCCCCACCTTGATGCCGCCACTGCTTTCCAAGTTTCCGTTTTCTTTCTTTTTCCTTCTTTTCTCCATTCCTTTTTCACTTTTTTCTTTCCTTTTCTTTTCTTTCTCATTTTCCACCCTTTTATTTTTTTTCACTCCGAAAATTATTGGGGGGGGGGGCAACTGGGGGGGGGGGGAGGCAAAGCTTCTGACTGGGGGGGGGCAAATGCCCCCCCCCATGCCCCCCCCCCTTGGTGCCGCCACTGAAAATACCATTACTTAATCATACAGATACTTACCAAAGGTAGAGAATGACTGCAGTACCGACAAGGAGCCAAGTCAGAGAAATGCTAAAGCCGAGAACATTCACCTCCATGATGTTGTGATCACAAGAATAGTCGTAGAACTACCAACTTCAGAAGAGAACACGCACTTTTATAACAATTATGCACCGAGAAATAAACGCTTTGTCTGGAAAACTTCAGTCAATATTATCCTGTTGACATACAATGTAAACACTGCATGAATTAATATTTACAGCAGTTTCTTGACATAGTTCATGGATAAGGAGTCTTGAAAAGTTTGGGCGACGTGGACTTTTGTCCTCTTTATATAGTGTGATATCGACGATCAGATATAAAAACATAAATCAGTTAGTGATCGTGAGCAGAGGCATGTGCAAAAATGAATTGGTCAGGGGGTGAAGGTCTCTACTTGTTCTAGGTCGTTATGGGAAGTTTTTGCATCCATACAATACTAGCTCTTTTCTGGGTGTTTCCATTTGGTGACCCACTTTTTTCTTTCACCCCTGACTCACTTTTTCTGACACACTTTTTTGCCATTCACTTTGTAAACGGGGCCTTTTTTTTTTTTTTCATGAGTCCGTTTCTGTGATTGGCTTTTTTGCTATTGAATATTCATTATCTATGTTAATTTTTCAAAACAAGTTTGTGGTCATCTCTTCGTCGCGCGATAAATACGATATTTTTAAAAAGTTCCTGAAAATGACTCTTTTAGCGAGAAAATTTTAGAATGTGTCAACTTTGTGATCTCCCAGGTGTGTATTTGATTTGGTAACATTGAAATGTTATGAAACTGACGTATATATGTTCTCAGGAGTCAGGACCATGTTTGTTTGTTGTTTGTTGTTTGTCTGTTTGTTTGTTTGTTTGTTTTTGTTTGTTTGTTTGTTTGTTTGTTTTTTTTTTTTGGGGGGGGCTGATAGGGTTTGAACTTTCTTTTTCAAGTTTAGCAGAGGTGATCGCAGCTAATGTTCACGACTGCTAGCCACAGCTCCACGGGGACCTGCCGGGACCTAATGCAAGGGTGAAAATGCTGAATGCTCCGATCAGCAGCGTACATACTAGGAATACATAAATTGACTGACTGTCATGAAAAACGATAAATTAAGAGAACAGAGGTAATTAACACGCGTGCATATTACAAAAATCCTTGGTTTTAGTAAATATACATCTCGTAATTACATACAAAGGTCATTATTTGGAAATGGGGACGTTCCTTGCCAGGTAATTTGTCATTTGAAGGGAAATAAAAACAAGAAGGGGTCAAGGGCTATTAACCCTCGTCTACCAAAGCAATTTTCTGTAACACAGTGTCGAAGGGGGGGGGGGGGTGTGGTTCGAGAAATTTGAATTTGAATTCCTTATTAATTATGCAATGCTAATGTAATGATTTGGTAGCAGTGGATAGCTACAGGTTTCCCTTATCTAACCTTACCCAAATAAGTACCAACAGTCTTAAGTCAGTGTCACACAACTGTCAACATATTTTTGGCATGTGATCGTGAATGGATTGACATTTTACCGAGTTTTTAGACCGTTACAATAAGTACAAATCTAAATGGACTTGAATTCAGAAAGGTAATGACATATAGTCTTACACACACATGCACACAGACAATATTGAATAAAAATTTGATGTATACAAGTTGATTTTATCTTTTTTTCTTTAAAAAAATATGATTTGATTATCTTCATATTCAGAGTCAGACATGAATAGGTGTAGGAGCAATGATCCCCTGATTGCCCGGGGGGGGGGGGGGATGGAGCTGAGGTGTATTGCCCGAACATTTTTTGCCTATTTCGCCTAGCTACCTATAAAATGTCTACTTTTTCTACCAAAGAGTAAAGGTTCCCACGCCTTCTTTGCCCGAAAATTAGGAATTCTAGACAGAAAATCACTGCTTTGAAAAATCTCAGAGGGAGGGGGCTGTCTAATTGAAAAAGGGGGCACTATACGAAGAAAAGGTGGCACTTATCAGCTATGAAAAGGGGCACTTTTGTGGTATTTGAAAAAGTTTGGGGGGCAATTTGCATCCTGCCTCCCCATGAGCGCCACCTCTACAGTATTGTAGTTCTGAAAGAGAGCTCGAACTTGAGTTTCAATCAAATGAGTATATATCGGTCTCAACGCACTTCGAACAACGTACTCTTTTCATCAAGATTGGTGATTATTTCGATGTACATAGGCAGCGATACACACAGTTTGACCAACTCAGCTCTGGTAGGTAACAATATGACGTATGTTGCTTTATTGGGCAAGCATTATCCGATTATAACAAAAGATATGCGCCATTATTGTGCTCAACTGAAACCGGGTTGGCCAAACTGTGTGTAGAGATGGCTTTGTTGATGAAAAATAAATACTGCCCCCTCTTGGGATAGGAAGAGCAGTATCGACACAGAGGAGGCTTTAATTCCCTGGATAAATAAGACCACATTTGTATATTGTTATTATCTGGGAATAGACATGTGGCGATTGGCAATGATTGGGTAGTTATTTGGGATTGGATGGTCGGGGCAGTTGTCATCATTGGTAGTTGTCTGGGTACATGTCTGGGATTTTTATGCTAGTGGGAAGCCGTCCGGGAGTTTTTGCCCAGGCGTATTCTCCTAAAACCCTTTTGGGCATAAGATGCAAATTTGAGGACTGAAATATGAAGTTCGTATTTGCATGAGAAAATCATGCATAGAAGTCTATCGTTAAAAACATTTCTCTCAGGAAATATTTACTCAGTGAACTACTAATAGGCGACTCGAAACCTAGGCCCTGAAGATGGACGGGGTTACTAGCTTGTGCTTGGTGGAACGACAGAAAAGGTGCTTGATATGGTGTGAGTTCAAAATGTACATGCTTAAAAAGTTTGTTAAAATTGTTGCCTCTGTTATGATCAGTGTTATATTCATCATTAAATATGTTGCTTGTAGGAGAACGTGATCACTGATAAATTTCATCATCATCATCGTCATCATCATTATCACCACCACCATCATCATTTTCGTCATCACAGTTAAGACTGTGCGACATTCACTACAATCATCACCACCATCACCACCACCCCCATCACCACCACCATCATCATCATTATCATCACCACCATCATCATAATCCTCATCTCAGTCATAATTATCACTACAGTTGTCACTGTCATCATTGCCGTTATCGTCATCACTATCATTATCACCATGAGTGTTGCCATCATTATCATTATTTTTATGATTAAATCACTTTCACCATTTTCTTCATCAGTAAATATTAGGTTGTGTTATAGTAAAGGTAATAAATAATTTGTGAGCATTCTCATTCTTTTTAATGTCTGTTTGGAATATCACAGATGAAATATCACCCGAAAAGGATTTGCTCTTCAACTGCCTATACAGTGCGTCCCCCCAAAAAAATCTAACAGTTGGACAAAGTCTCCCAAAATAAATATTTCTGAATATTTTCAATAAATTTTAATTCTTGTTGATAGCCTAGGGTCCCTCCCATACAATAACACTAAAAGATCTGACTAGTTATTACGCTTGAGTGATCTAAAACCATTTTTGTGAAAGGGTGCAAAATTCAGACTTGAATATTTGTTCTGACTGGTATCAACAAAGTTGAGAACCGTTTGAAATTGACAATTGGAAAAGGTCTCCCCAATTAAAAATTTCAAAATGTTTTAAGAGAAATTTCATACCTGTGGTTATTTTTGGATCTCTTCTATCAAATGACACTAAAATATCTCACAATATTTTACGCTTGAGTGAGCAAAAGCCACTTTTGAGAAATGGTGTGAAATCCAATGTTGACAAATGTTTGTTTTTGTTCTGGCTAAACCTCACAAACTACATCAATTCTTATAAAATACACATATACTCAACATTTCCAAACTGCTTCCACACAGATTCTTTCACAGTGTAATTGGGTGACCAGAACTCAACTTTATCTTTAAGATCATCGCAGTGCTATTATAGTCATTATCAGTAATAACATGATTACATGTTACTGGATGACTAATCTGCTAATGGAATGTTCTATGCATCTAATTACTGATAGCCAAAATAAAAACTTGACCTTCAACCAATTTCCACTATCAGCAGTAATTTTAATAGCCAAAATAAAAACTTGACCTTCAACCAATTTCCACTATCAGCAATATTTCTAGTTTCATTATCACTTTTTACATTTAAATTGAAATGTCATAGGCCTATACAAAAACTAATTGTCAAGAAAACACAAAAATAATACATGTGCAAATGAGTTTTTATTGTACAATGAATGCGTTCCCCCTGGACTGCTGAATACAATGTATGTATAACAATTGAACTAAATGCGTTATTGATGATTTTATTAGAACAAAGATAAACAATTAAGGTACAAGCAACACAAAATTTCATTTAGAATATATATATATATATATATAAAATATATGGAGGTACAACGGATTCTGCCCTTTTATATTTGTATTCAAGTTTTCCCTTATAAGATTATATTTGATTGATTGATTGATTTTTATTCGCCAAGCTTCGAACATACAATAGAATAGTCAAAGAAAAACAGATAAAAATTGAATAAGCTTGAGCAGGATAACCCACGAAAGCTCGAGAGCTTATTTCCAGTGGGATCCTCAAACATACTAAATTAATAGATTAAAATTATATTATTTACAGATTGAGAAAAGGAAAAAAATCGAGATTATATATATAATTACTAAAACAATCAAAATATAAACAAAATTAGAAAATATGAGTCAACCTGGCAGAGAAAAGAAAAGTGGTCTGTATTTGGGCTATTTCAGTCATATACCATGTCATTCGCTTCTCTTCTCTGACTCCCAAGTGATGGGTATTCCCTTAATTCCCTCTTAAAATCAGCTAATTTTTCTATTTTATTTATATTATTAGAAAGGGAATTCCAATGTTTTATACCAATGTAATAAAACGTATTTCCAGTACTACCTACTCTTTCAGGTAAGTTAAAGTTGTACCGGCTATTTCTTGTACTATAATAGCATGTAATAAAACAAGTCTGTAAACAAGATTGAAGTTAGATCGAATATAATGATTTGTCCGAGTGTGATATATTCTAATTACGTGAGGCAGTATGAGTTGTTTTGATCTTTGATTGACTTCAAGAAGACCAGCTCTAGAAGGTTCGCTGTAGCCAACGTGAGTTCTTGAACCAGAAGAGTTGATAAATCTTACCATTTTGTTCTGTACAATTTTCAGCTTCTTTTAATCTGATTTGTTTATGTTACTATACCATGCAGGGTTAGAATAGTCAAGCAAACATTGAATAAGAGCAAAGCACAGTATATACGTCTTGCTTTTTAATTCATACAACTTTGATCATGTTGATATCTGTATAAAAATTTCAAACGAGAATTTGCTTTTTTTACAACTGATTCTACTAGAGAAGAAAATGAAACTTTGCTAGCCAACTCGATGCCTATATACTTCAAAGATTCTTTTCTCTGGATTACTTGATTATTGTGTGTCACTTTGAATTCAAGTGACTTTTTAAAGTTACTTTTAGAACGAAACAAAATGCTTTCTGTTCTACCCACGTGTAAAGAAAGCTTATTATCAGTCATCCAATCTACACATTTAGACAGCTCTTCATTGAGTTTTTCCTCAGGAAATTTGGGATTAGGATTTGAATAGAGTAGTACGCTGTCAACAGCGTTACAATAACAGTTTACAATCTTTTACACAAATACACATATCATTGATGTAACTTGCAAATAGAATTGGAACTACTTCCCTGCGGAACACCGCATGTTATCGGCAGTAGTTTTGAACATACATCATGAACTGCCACTACTTGGTGTCGATTAGACAAGTATGATCTGAACCATTCTAAACTTGCCCTATTAAAACCCATTATGTGTAACTTTTTCAATAAGACGTCATGATTAACTGTATGAAAAGCTTTTTGTAGATCAAGGAGCACCATATCAACAAAGCGCCCTTGGGAAGTTTCTGTCCTCAAATAATCGGTCACGTGAATTAAACACGTTTCAGTCCAATATTCATGTGGAAAGCCTGATTGAAATTCATGATTTATAACATTTTCTTTGAAGTATTTTTGAATTTGAACACAGACCGATTTTTTCAAAATTTCTGAAGCTATGCTTAAAACACTGATAGGTCTAAAATTGCTAACATCCGTTTTTTCTTTCTTTTTATAAAGTGGAGTCACTTTTGCTATTTTCATATCCTCTGGAAAAGTACTCCTCAGAATAGATAGGTTGATGAAATAACACAAAGGCTTATATAAGATTTTCGCACCATCTTTCAAAAATTTTGTTAGCCGGAATCATGTCTAGCCCCGTACTTTTTGATACATTTAATCTACGTCAGTGTACGCAGCTCACTGAAAACAAATTGTTCTCTTATTGGTAATAACTCGAAGCTGTCTTCAAGTACACCTTTTTCGTAAAACTCATACAATCATTGTCATGATTGTCTGCGCTGAAAAGATTTTTGCAAGGAAGGAGTTTTTCTACTAATTTGGCGGCCACCTTTGTAAAATAAGAATTGAATTCATTAGCTACTGCCATCTTATCATGACACAATTTCCCATTGGTTGTTATAACAGACTCTTTTCTCTTCTTACTTTTTAATCCTAAGCTTTTTAGATTCTGCCAAAGCCTTTTCGAATCTTGTTTGTTTTATTCTATCTTGTTTTATAAGTATTCGAGTTTAGCCTTTCTCACCTGTCTTTGGACGAGATTTCTTAATACCCTGTATCTTTTAGAGAGCGTATATTTTTTGCCCTTTAGCTTGTTTTTGAATATTATATTTCTTTTTTCTTGAATTAGGGAAAGAATTTCATTAGTCATCCAATTTTCTGTTCTTTGTTTTATTCTTACCCGTTTCTGTGGCGCTATCGTATTTAAAGTTGAGATAAAAACATTTTGAAATTTTGACCATGCCTCATTCGCATCTGTACAGTCAGTTATACCTGACCAGTCAACAGGAGACAAATGAAGATTGAATATACATGTATCTTCTGTATAATTTTTCATGGGTCTAATAGTAATTGTCCTGTGATGACCTATTGCCAGTCTATTGGGATCATCTCTCAAAAGAGCACTGTTCCGTCTCCCGGATGAAGATTAAAACGGATAAGTTTTGGTAATGCTTTCTCATCCTTTTTTTTTATTTTTTAATGTTAGTGTAGAAGAATATCAAGAAAGAAATATCCCCTGGGAAGGACTGCATACTTTCTTATTTGATTTACTGTTTAAAAATGACCTGTCTGGATTAACAACCTGTCCGGAGTTACAACGTCGGGGTATATAACAAGAAATAACAGAGAAGTTGAGACCAAACTTTCATGCCACATGCTCGTAGTCCCATAGACACATCTCCGTGTGTAGTTCATGTGACTTTCAGCAAGATTGAGTCAATTTGATGATTCTAAATTTTCACGTATTCATCGATTCTTACGTACTACATAAACAATAGTTCCAAATTACACCCAAAGAATTTCTTTCACAATGTCATCGCATGACCAGTACAGGGGTATTTCACAAAGAGTTAAGTTGGACTGAGAGTCATGTATGCGTAAGGGCAATGCGCATCCGGTATACGCGTAATCTCATTGATCTCATTGCATACGTTCTGTGATTAGTGTCCCCAATACCCAAATGAGGGTGACATGGGTCCTATAAAATCATTGTCATTGTCATCATTGTCATTGTCATCACTGTCATTGATAGACTTCCCAATATAGTGCGCGTCCCCTGAGCATGATCTGTCAGATCTGACCAATGCGGTGATGCGTAATATACAGCACGCAACTATATCGGAATTTAAGTGCGGCTTTAAGTCCAACTTAATTCTTTGTGAAACACCCCCTGAACTCAACTTTATCTTTAACAAGAAATTAAAACCCCACCCCCTCCTATTACATTCGCGGCTGAAGTTCACTTTGAGGGTCAAGTGATATAAGTAGAACCGACAGAAGCTACGTTCATACGGGACTTGTGATTTCGAAACTGTAAGTTAACGAAACAAAGACAAAGGTTCACACGGGCCCGAAACAACAACGCTCGTTGTTCTGAGATTACAAGTCGAGCGATCATAGTTCAACATGAACAGAGAGGTCATCGTTAACAACGAGTTTGCTAAATTTAAAGTTTATTCTGCCCACACGGTCATTAACTAAGACGGGGACCCATCGCTGCTTGTGTATTTGGCGTTAACTACAAGCTTGCTTGTGGTTCTAGAACTGCAATTAAACAGTTTCGAAACTACGAGTCCGTTCATCAGTGGCGTAGCCAGGATTTTGTAAAAAAAAAAAAAAAGGGGGCACACAAATGCAGGGCTGTCAACTTTGGGGGAACTGCTTAGAGGGAGATTCGTATTTTTTTTCTTCTCGACAGCCCTCCAAAATTCGCTCTGTGGGGGGGGGGGGGGAGGGGTAATCAGATTTGATGGGGTCCAGTTTTCCTCCATAATTCTCTGACAAGCAAAAAAAAAAAAAAAAAAAAAAAGGTTATCAGTTCTAAAAGGGAGATCCATATTTTTTTCTACTCGCTAGTGCCGTTCATACGGTCTGAAAGTACAAGATAACTGAAAAGTTTTGAAACAACGTACAAGCAAAACTTAAAGTTTAGCTCCCTTCGTGTGAACTTGACTATAGACATATCACGTGATCACAAATCTCTGTAGTTGGGATCAAGACCATTAGTTGCGCTTGACTGCTCGAAGCGTAATACCGTTGGGAGGGGAAAGGAGACCCTTTTCTCCTAGCTTTGGTGGTATCTGCAAAGATAGAATAAAAGAATAGTAATGAAATATACTGCACTCAAATCAAATCAAATCTAGTCAAATGACAATTCTTATAAACGAAGTAAAAGTTTTCAGTAAGTTGGTACAGGGTAAATGACAATTTCTTAGAAAATAAATTTTATATGTGTTTTTTGTGTTCATGTGACATGAATTTGATTAATAAATCATAAAATAAAATCAACTTGTGGCCCCCTTATATCGTGTTTACCCCAACAACAAAAACAACAAAAAAAGAGGTCTGAAAAACATTATTTTCCCGGATTATTTCATCTGTTACGATTTTCATTTCAATTTCACAAAGCTTTTCTTTCCATCTCCAGTTACAAATTCTTTCTTACCTCGGTTTGAGGACAGGTCTCTAGACGGTATTTCTGCAGAACTCGTAGCATGACTATCTTGGCCTCCATTAATGCAAACCTCATCCCAATGCAGTTACGAGGTCCTGACCCAAACGGCATCCAGGCAAATGGGTGGTGCTTCTCACGATTTTCTTTGCTGAATCTGTTGTTACAGTCAAGCACACATACATAATGTAAATTAAAAAAAAACAAAAAAAACAAAAAACAAAACAAATATTATTACTTTATAGCAAAAAATAATACATAAAGTGTTTATCCCAAAGAATTATTTTGCACTATAAACTGAATCAATTTTCTGGAGAAATATAATTGACCCTCATGCAAATTTCATGTCAGTCACAGATTGATTTGGTTTTGACTTGGATATGGCTCCGTGGATACAGCGACCAAGTCAATGCGTTATAACCATCGTGTGCGGCATTCGTGTATTATTAAATAGCTCCTCAGATGGGATTTATATCAACTTGTCCCTGAAATTTCCTCGTTAAAAATTGTCTTTTTAGCACCCAAGTGAAACAAATAATCAATTAATGTTATTAATCCATGAACGTACCTTTCAGGATCGAATGTGTCAGGGTTTGGCCACACGTTGGGGTCATGGTGTATGCAATGAATAGGAATGAAGACTCGCATGCCTTTTGGAACGGTGAATCCGTTGATCTTGAAAGGTTCACTACATATGCGATCAGATCTAAGAGAGGAAATGTATTTTGCAGTGGTTTGTTGATATGGTATTTGTGTTTTATAAAAATTGCACTACAACCTTAATTGCTTCAGAATCTACATTTCATGCATCTAGCTCTTAAATTATCTTTTTGATAGATTGCTTTAAACTTCTTGGACCTGCCCTATTATGTCAATTGGTCATTCATGTGAATTTGTCCCATGCGAAAATGGAAACTAATTTTCACGCTGTCCAAATGTGCGCAGTTTACCAAGACTGTGCTCATTATGGTTAAATCCATATAGGTTAAATTGCAGGCGGGATGAAAATCTATGGCAACAAGTTTTTTTCAGTAACTTCTCTGATTAGATGCTTAATTTTATGGAGCTAAAATTTATCCAATCGTAATAGAATTGACGTAACACGCCTGAGAAAATTCCCCTTTCATTTTCCGAAGGAAACTTTTTGATTGGATTAAGATTTCATTTGAGGTGGGGCTCTAAAGTGCGTATAAGGTCACCCTTAAAAATCATTAAGACACCATTGTGTATGGGAGAAACGCCATGATTTTAATCTTATCATTAGTCTTTTTAATTGAAAAAATCAGTGTAAATGAAGGGGAATCTAAATTTACTCATTCCGAAGGGAACTTTTCAAGACGCCAAACCATTTTTTAAAGTTATCGTCTGAAACGTATTAAGTTTTGTGTGTGTTGCACGCGAAATTTTGACCTTGGGCCGGGGTGCACTTTGGGCTCGGGTGAGCGATTTATTTACCAATCAATTCATATGGCAATATCAATATACACAGTCTGAACCGAAGCATTTTTCTAGCACTAAAATACCATTGATTCTTTTTGAGAGGCAATACCAAGCAAAATGACAATCTTCCCTGAAATAAAGAATAATAAGAACAGAGCTTATTTCCAGTGGGAACCTACTGGAAATAATCTCTCGAGCTTTTGTGGGTTATCCTGGTCAAGCTTATTAATGTCGATATGACATTCTTTTATTATTGTATGTTGGAGGCTTGGCGAATGAAATCAATCAATCAATCAATCGAACGACACGAAAATGTGCAAATCACAGTACAGAGTAACAACATACACTGGAGCTGGTGGATAAATGCGCAGTGTCTCGCTAAAAACTTGATCAAGGTAGGCCATCTTGGAGATTGTTTGGTATCCGACATCTTCAGCCCTTGGAGCTATTTCATCGATTTCATCCATCAACTTGTCCTGGACGTCGGGGTGTCTTGCGAGTAGGTAAGCCAAGAATCCACACAGGGTGTTAGTTGTCTCATAACCAGCCAAGAAGAAGATTAAGGCCTAGTGTGAAAGACAAAAGGGAAATCTTGTGTGCTACTTTCGATTTGACTTATGAAGAATGAAATGTATTTTCTGATCCTACAATTTATGAAAATCAAGGCTCGAATCCGTGACCTTGTTCTAGTAAAGAGTGATAAAAACCAGTCGTCCACTTCCCACGTGGCATATAATCAACCAGACTGTGTCAAAAGCTACAAGTGATTCAAATCACAAAGATTAACATAGACAATGAGCTCAACAGCGTGTATACTATGCTGTAATTTCTATTTATTTTTTTGTAAAGAAACGTAATATGTGAATTATTGACAAATTAACATAAAGAGAACGCGAGTTTTTATCATGTTAAAACTTTTAGTCTGGGAGCTCGAAATATTGTCATCCAATTTTACCCATAAGATTTGACAGCTCAAAGCTACTTAGACCATCTAAGTCACTTCCCAAACGGTTGTCAGCCTGATCGTAGCCGTCGGGTTTAGCCCCTAGACCCTCAGAAACATACCCAAAAGGTTGAAATGTAAAAAATTCCTTTTTTCTACATCCAGGGTATTTTGGAGCAGCAAAGCTTGGTCAAAGGGCACTTTTGAAGATTTTTTTTTTTCAGGGGATTGTTACACCCTCCTTCCGATTGATTTTTTTTTCCAGTTTATGTATTTTTGTAAAGTATAACAGCCATACCTCTTCCTTCTGACAAAATTGACCCATACGGGGAAACTTTACCCCAATTTTTAGGGGCCGTCTGGCTACCATCTTGACGGAATTTTTTTGTCAGTTTTCTTGTGTTTTGTAATGTCCAGTCATACTTTTTTTCTACTGACAAAGTTTGGTGCATGGGGTATATGGGGTGAAATGGACCCGACTTTGGGGGCTGTTCTGGGGACTTACGGGGCTAAACACGACGGCTACGGTCAGGCAGATAACTGTTTGGGATGGTCTAACTTGAAGGGTCAGATCTTATGGGTAAAATGGGGGTGAATATTTTGGAATAGGTTCCTGGCCTATTCGAATTATATTTATTAAACAGATTTGGTAATAATATCATGGATGTCAATATGGTTCGCTTCATTACCTGGCTTATCACCTCACGTTCGGTTAGTGTGATTTTCTTGGAATTCTTCTTCTCAAGTTCAGCCTCATCATTTTCCTCCTCATCTGCTTCGCCAAGGATACCGTTCTCTGTTTTCCTGTTGTCTTTGTTGTTTGCATTGGTACCATGGGCGTCCATTAGAATCTGAAGATAGTCGATCCTCTAGCCGAGTCATGATTGAGATATTGATTACAAAAAAGTGAATAATTACAATACAATGATTATATTGTTTCAGCTGCAACAACAACAACAACAATAATAATAATAGTAATAGAATTCTAATGATAATAAGCAATATTTGTAGTCTATATCATTATATTAATAATATTTGCATATCACCTTTCAGTCCCTGTGTGCTAAACAACGGAGATGTGACATAATATATTTAATGAAAGTACAATCCTCCCAAAATTATGCTTGCCATACCAACTTTGGTTAAGTTAAATCTCATCTTAACCGTCCTAAAATCTCACCTATTATCACCTTGTTATATCGTAAGGTTTGACTGTAAAAACAAATGGTAAGAAGGACATACCTTTCCACCTGTTGGATTCGGCGACGAACGTCGAGCCGCCATCGTTTTCTTGACGACATCGGCGAAGAAATGTGTTGAATCCTTATCGAGTATATTGAAGTCGAAATATTCGAAGATCGCTTTGGTCCAGGGGAAGAGACCTGGGGGGAAAGAAGGAAATTGAGCAGTAGGCAACATCTTAATTATGATTCGTAATCACAGGATGTAGAGAGACCCGTTTTTGCATGAAGTTACTCTGTATAGGCCATACCAAGTGAACAAGAATAATACGCTTATCACAAAATCATTATTATGATTTCCCTTTTCCACAAACATGATCGTGATTAAGAGGTGTTCTTCGATAAAAAAATTAAAGTTACTTACTAAGGATCAATAAGACTGGGTGAGTGAAGATGTCGTTTCCAAAAGCTTTCTTGGCACTGGTGACGAAAGGATCGTTTCGGTTACCTTGGGAATCCACCTTGAGTCCGAATGCACAGCTTGCGATAGTGTCCATCACAAATCCTCCAAACAACCTGCATGATGGAAATGATGAAGAAGATAAATAAAGCTTCTGAAATATCAAATATTAATTCTTAGCAATAATGTATTGACATTTTTTTTTACAATACCTAGAAATAATACATTGATATAGGACATTGAACATGATAAGAAAAACAACAACAAAAGATCAGCGAATTTTGGTGGTGCCTTTTGTCTCCAAAATTATCTTGCAATAAATCAACAACAACAACAACAAGGGGGGGGGGGGTCATCAGATATCTCCGATGCCTCTTCATTCCAAAATTCTATGACAATCGAAATTCATGAAGGGGGCGGGGGGGGGGGAGGGCATTTGACATTGTTTACCCCTATATAAATCGGGGGGGGGGGGGTCTCCTCCGTCTCATCGGGATTTCTGCCCATACAACTATATTATAATTGTGATTAGAGATTTCGAATACCTGTTTTGACTTACTCTTTGCACTCAATGCATCCATTTAGCTCTTGATGTTTGTTAATGTGGTTCAGCAGTCTACCGGCGCACTCATTTATCAGCGGAGACATCTATGAAGGTAAACCAGAACGCATCGAGTTATATATTGTATTTCTAATGGTCTGATCTTATTTTTCTCCAGAATCGCTCGCCGACTTGTTTTAAGTATGCCTTTTGTAAAATACATTGCCAGGACAATTTTAGCAACATGAGAGGAAGTAAAGAGGAATATGGAGGAGAGCATAAATATAAGGAAATTAATATTACGTGTTTCATCTTGGCTGCACTGAAGGTAGGCGTTAGAACGTTCCTCATGCTTTTCCAGTAGTCATCTTCGATGAGGAATAAGGCTTCCTTCATGTCCTTACTCGCCAATGGAATTACCTAGAATGGGAACATTAGAATGAAAAAAAATGTCTGAATAGGATAGGGTTCGCCTGCAAATCGCCCATAAACGTTTTGCTGCATTTCGAAGACCATGTTCAGTACGTCACAAAGGCAGAGTACTATGTCAAAATAACGAATGACGTGACCAAGGGGTCAGGGAATGATTCGTCACCCTGTCAACCTTTGCCCTCCCCCGTTAGCTTTATAATGTGTCCAAGAATTACACTACAAGCGTGTTATGTATGATTGCTTTTGTAATTCTTGAAACTTAATAAAACATAAATATTAAAAAAAAAAAAAACCTTTTTTTTTACATTTGCAGTAGAAGCTTGAAAAAAAAATGAGAGAGATAAAAAATAAATCTCAGAATTTCAGGGAGCATGCTTCAGGCATAAAACGTGTTAAAGCTTCACATCTTCAGTAAAAGGGAAATGTTTCCAGGGCTTGCCTACTCTATCACCCCTCCTTTCAGGAGATTTTCCCGGAAACCTAGCCGCACATAATCCATGCGTCACTAAACCGTGGTCTCTAAATATTATATGAAAAATCATAGTAGAAATTTAGTATCAATAGAAAAAAAAATGAGGTTCAGAGGAATAAGTTGTAACAGCTACTGATAGTAAAGGAATACATAGAGACTTGACCTCATCTTCTTATACATATATATATATATATATATATATATATATATATAATTGTGAGAAATGAATATGAGAGAATAATGGTTGCGTAGCTTAAATCAAAGTTCCCCAGAGCTGTCCTCCCTTTTTGAATTTTTGCAAAGGTTGAATGTCTCCACCGGGAATCGAACCCGGGTCGTTGGCTTAGAACGCCAATGCCTCAACCACAAGACCACGGAGACGGGCCAGTGTGACACCAAATTCAATGGACCGACAGATTGACAAATCTTCAACCTTATTAATGAATTCCTTTGTAGGGGGCAGGTGAGTTTTGAACAAAGACAAGCCGCATGCCTCAGCTGGATCCAAGCGAATGCTTTGAGATACATGTATACATTAGAATAATAATCATTATAAACAATAATTGTAAGGAAATAACATATACAACAGCTTTGGCAACTCTCGTGGAAATAATTATAATTGTGAGAAATGAAAATGAGAGAATAATGGTTGCGTAGCTTAAATCAAAGTTCCCCAGAGCTGTCCTCCCTTTTCGAATTTTTGCAAAGGTTGAAAAAATGTCTCCGCCGGGAATCAAACCCGGGTCGTTGGCTTAGAACGCCAATGCCTCAACCACTAGACCATGGAGACGGGCCAGTGATTTCGGCGACACCAGATTCAATTGACCTATATATATATATATATCAACAGCAATAACATCGGGAATTTCATTCATCTCTTAGATTTCTAAGGTGTTGATAATTTCAAAAGATTTTCGGTTAGCTAACTTGAGAATCGATAATTAATTTTTTATTAATAGTCTGGGAGCCTGTCCCTAAATAATCGCCTCATTTTACCCATAAGATTCTACTCCTTCAAGTTATTTAGACCATCTAAGTCACTGACAAAAAGGTTGTCAGCCTGACCGTAGCCGTCGGGTTTAGCCCCCAGAGCCCCCCAAATAGACCCCCAAGTCGGATCGATTTCACCCCATCCCCATGCACCAAACTTTGCCAGTAGGAAGTAGTATGACTGGACATTACAAAACACAAAAACTGACAAAAACTTCCGTCGGGATGGGGTGTCAGACGGCCCCTAAAAATAGGGTAATTTGTTCCCCTTGAAGTCCATGCACCAAATTTTTTCAGAAGAAAGAGCTTAGATGGTCTAAATAACTTTAAGGGGTAGAATCTTATGGGTAAAATGGGGTGATTATTTAGGGACAGGCTCCTGGCCTATAAGGACATACCGATCGATTGTAGAAGTTGTTGAAATGTTTGACCATGACGTCTTTCAATACATCCAGATCACTGACAATCAACCCAGGTCGATGGCAGTCGTACACTCTTTAGAATAAACATCGGAGGACAAGAAGAGAGAGAGAGAGAGAGAGAGAGAGAGAAAGAGAAAGAAAGAGAGAGAGAGAATGAAAGAAAGAGAGAGAGGGAAAGAAAGAGAGCGAGAGTGAAAGAAAGAGAGAGAGAGAGAGAGAGAGAGAAAGAGATAGAGAAAGAGAGAGAGAGAGAGAGAGAGAGAGGGATGGGGATGTGAGAGAGGAGAGAGAGAGAGCAAAAGAACCATAATATTATTGCCACTAAAGTGGATCCGATGGCCAGGATTATGATACACCAGAAAACGCTTTGTTCAGTTAGCTGGAAATGCGCTAAAATAAATGAATAATTATAATAATGATAAAAAGGATAATAATAATGATAATAGTAACATCACTAATTATACTTATAATAATAATACTACTTGAAATGATGATAATAATAATGATAATAGAGTAATAATAATAATAATAATAATAATAATACTAATGATAAGAATAAGAATAAGAATAAGAATAAGAATAAAAGTAAGAATAACAATAATAATAAGAATAAGAATAAGAATAAAAGTAAGAATAACAATAATAATAATAATAAGAATAAGAATAAAAGTAAGAACAACAATAATAATAATAAGAAGAAGAATAATGATAATGATAATGATAATAATGATAATATTACTAGTAGCAATAATAGTAAAAATAACAGAATAATAATGATAATAACAATAGCAATAATATAAATAATGACAGTTATTATATCATTATTATCATCATTATTATTACTATTGAACTGAATACAAAGACACCCTAATAACAAGAACAGAGGACTGGACGGTAGAGATCGAGATATTGCACAAAGTAACAAACATAAACATGCATTTATATAATGTAAACAATTACTTGATACGGTAATGAAAAGGAAGATAGATATATGAAACAAGATACCGTATAAGGCCTAATATTGTAAACAAATTTAAAATCATCAGCTGCAATAAAATTTGTACAAAAAAGGGAACTTACCCATAGATAGTGCCAAATTTTTTGTTGTACTCGAGGAAAGCATTTTGGATACCCTGTGCGTCGACAGAAAAGAAAATAATAAGTACAAAAAGGAAAGAATTAGACGACAACGATTTTTGTTGTTGTTAGGAAGCGTCATTGTTACACTTCACTGCCAGTATCTATGAATGTACATCCTTTTTATTTTCTTAATTTTTCAAACCTAGAATGTGAATTAAAGTGCATCGCATTTTCTTCTCGCAACCAGGGGCGTCGCTAGGATGGCACCATAGGGTGGGACCTTTGTTGTTGTTGTTTATTTGGTTGTCGAACCAGGGGCGGATCTAGCTTTTTTCCAAAGGGGGGGTTTGAGGGGCTGAGCTGGGTATTGCGAGGGAGCGTAGCGACCGAGCCCGAGCGAGCGAAGCGAGCGAGGGGGGAGGGTGTGGGAGGGGGGATACCCCCTTCCCACAGTAGGGAGATTTTTCATTTTTAGGGTTGCCAGCTTGCGATTTTAAGCATACTTGCATGCTCTATTTTTTCTCTTTTTTTGTTCTCCTATGCACATTAAATGTTTACTTGGCAGCCCAAGGGGGGGGGGGGGGTTAAACCCCCTAAACCCCCCGTAGATCCGCCACTGCGAACAACTCATCCCTATTTTAATACTGTGCCCCTTCTCACTCATCGTGGGTATAAAGGCATAATTTCGCAACTGGTTAATATTGTAGAGAAAAGGGTAAAAAAAGAGAGAGAGAGAGAGAGAGAGAGGGGGGGGGGGGGAGAGGGAGAGGGAGAGAGGGAGAGAGAGAGAGAGAGAGAGAAAGAGACCCTTCGTATGGTAACAGGGCGTACGCTACATCTAGTAAATAAAGTTTTGAGATGTGCGCAGTAGTCTACAGCGCATTGTTCTAAAGTCTACGAGCGAAGATTAAAGTACACATTCAAAGAAAATCATAAATATGATAAATAATGTATCACTAGAAACTGGCAAGTTAACAGATATTAATCGTATCAGTTTAAAGTCAACTACATATCAGGTAATTAAACAATAATACAAATAAAACTACCTCCCAGCATCTGCGATATACAAGCGCTTCGCCAAAAAAATAACAATGTTTCAATGACGTCAATAAAGGGAACAATCCTGTCCAAGCAGACGACGTCCCATAAAGAATGAACATAAG
Source organism: Heliocidaris tuberculata (assembly GCA_025618425.1). Classification (NCBI taxonomy): domain Eukaryota; kingdom Metazoa; phylum Echinodermata; class Echinoidea; order Camarodonta; family Echinometridae; genus Heliocidaris; species Heliocidaris tuberculata. Next base: position 10,847,038 of record CM046832.1, on the reverse strand, counting down.
TGCAGTGCAGTTATTTCATTTCTCAAATTATAAAGAATTTAGTGTATTCAAACGTGCCCATATTTCACACCATTCTAAAATGGGAATGAAACAGATTCTGATTACTGAAATCTTTTGTTTGTAAATATATAGGATGAGGGTTAATGAACAATCAAAGAAACCACACTTTCAAATTGAAAAGCCCGCTGAATGATTGCAAGGACGGTATTTATCCAACATTCAACGCCGAACGTCCAGCGGTTGTATGCAGCTGTGAATGAAATGGCGTCTATTTTGTTTACAAGCAACTGATTCCTTTATTCTTGTAATGTTTCATTTTCCATCCAAATAAACCCATGCACAGGGTTTAGAGTGAGGCAATATATGGATTAAACATAATAGACTAATGCTAGTGAAGTGAAATAACTGAGGAGAAGATGACAAAACAGGCACTGAAAATATGTGAGATGTTATAGGACATCGTCTGCTTGTGCAATTAACGTCCTCCCTTTGACGTCACACATTTCAGCGGCTTTCGGAGAGCTGTTCAGGTGCTATGTCGGGGCTGTATTTTAGCAATTTTTAATTGATAATAATCATTACTTCGAATGTTTGCAAGCGTCGAATTTTGACAAACTTGTCCGGTCTAAGCTTCACCTACGCAAAAATAAAAATTAAGTCAGTTTTAAAAATCAATGAATATCTACTTTAAATTGATCAATACAGCATTACACAAAATGCAGAAAAAGAAATCGAACCTGATGATGAATGCTTATGAGGCCAAACAAAATTAATTCCTACTTTCTTGTTCCCTCGTCCTTCCTTTTTTCGCCCCGCCTTAAATATTCTGTTATTTGTTATTTTTGTTCTAAAATGAAATAAATAATAATATGAGGACATCTTGAAAATAAGGTAACAAAAATGATTAATATAAATAAAATTCCTTTTGTTAGGAACCCTCTGGCTCTGAACTGCATGTAGGTTGAAATAAGAAAATAAGAAAAATTGACCCCATAGCACTATGTACAGAAAAATATCAAATATCAAACCCTCCTTCTCATTTCCGGATGAGAAACTTGGAATCAATTTTACTTGGCCTAAAGTCTACATGTATGAAAAATAAATGCATTGCGCCGAAAGTTACTCGTCGATACAGATTTATACAGAATTTACCCTAATGTAACTCTTTGCTTATAAGTTCAATCTATCATGACAGTAACTATACACACACAAACACATCCCCCCCCCCCCACACACTTTTTTTGTTATGAAAAATAAATGCATTATCTATGTTTGCGCCGAAAATTACTGGTCGATACAGATTTATACAGAATTCACCTTAATGTAACTCTCTGCTTATAAGTTCAATCTATCATGACAGTAACATAACACACACACACACGCGCACACACACACACACACACACACACCCACACACGCACCCACACACACGCACACACACACACACACACACACAAACACACACACATATATATATATATATATATATATATATATATATATATATGTATATATATATATATTTAAGTACATGTATATAAGTATATAAATATACTTACCTTTGCCCACTGAAGTGAGTTACCAAAGAATGGAATTGATCGAGGAGATTTGACGCCATGTCTTGCCCAGTATGAACGAATCCAAAGATCGTTGCTGTTAGCAAATAAAATATATTGAAGTAAAGTCTTATCGCTGTTGAAATGAAAGTTTTAAATAATAATAAAAAAAACAACCCAAAGCCATTTACAATTTTATAGTAAATTTAAAAACAATGAAAGAAACAATGTGATATCGGTACTACTTTCATTTGGATAAGGCAAACTTAACATAGCGCCACAATAAATATCCACTGTGTAAATATTTTAATGAAGTTAAAATAAAAAGGGAAAATATAATTTGTGTCTCAGCCAGCTCCTGTAACCCACCCAAGACTTGCTTTACTCTTTATTAACCATTGAAAGAAATATAATAACTAAATCTGTTACAAGTAGGTTAAACTGCTATTCATGGAAACCCACTAACGAATGTTTTAAAGGATAATCATTCTACATTAATTTAAAAGAGGTAAACGTTCTTTCATAAAATGCACATTCCTGATTCATATTCATATAGTAAAATCTAATATCATATAAGGATACAATCCCTTCGTGGAAAGCTGTTGTCACCAACTCGACAGACGTTTTCAACTGGAGAAAAGATGAAGGGCATTATATAAATGGAAAATATCTCTAAAAAAAAGACCGCTTGGGCACCTCGAAATTAAAAAAAAATACCACTACTAATTATGCAGAAACTTACCAAAGGTAGAGAATGACTGCAGCACCGACAAGGAGCCATGTCAGAGAAATACTAAAGCCGAGAACATTTACCTCCATGATGTTGTGATCACAAGAATAGTCGTAGAACTTCAACTACCAACTTCAGAATAGAACACGCACATTTATAACAATCATGCACCGAGAAATAAACGCTTTGTCAGGAAAACTTCAGTCAATATTATCATGTTGACATAATTACAGCAGTTTCTTTTCTTTAGTTTATGGATAAAGAGTCTTGAAAAGTTTGGGAGACATGGACTTTTGTCCTCCTTATATTCATACCTGCGATATCGACAGGGGCGTCGCCAGAACATTTTGAATGGGGGTGTGACACCCAAATTCGCAGACAAAAATGCTGCACCCTAATCTCCCCCCACAAATAATAATAAAAGGAAATCGCAGATGTAGAGATCTTGCTCATACGGGGCCATTTTCGCAAGGAGGGGGCTGACGTCTTTTGCCCGAATATCAACTTTTCAATTCCTAAATTTGTGCGAGCGAGCAAATTTTTAATAAATTTTCGTGGTGAAAATGTACAGAAGTAACATAATAGCATAATATCATCTGGGAACCTTGCTTCCCAAATATTGGATATTTCCCACACCCACCCCACTTTAGCAACGCCCCTGGATATCGACGATCAGATATCAAAAAACAAATCAGTTTGTGATCGTGAGCATAGGCATGCACAAATGATCCCGTCAGGGTTGACGTTTCCCATGGTGCTCCGACATAGTGCTCCGGGCTTTACTATTCTAAAGACATATTGAAATGGTTAAGTCTTTGAGGTTCCGCTTAAGGTTAGGGTTATTTATATACTGCGTGTCTAGATTCCAGGCCTCTGATTGGTCAAATTCACTACGGACTGCCGGGCAGTATGGTGAAAACTATTGACCGGGCATAGTTCTGCTCGCGCGTACAATGCAAATTCATGCCTTTATGTCTTTGTACGCGCGCGCGTAGCTATGGAAATTTAGATACGCGGGCAAGCGGTCGGCACCATACATGTACACCGAACGAAATTTCGAAAGAGCGATCGATGAGAATTACGTTACGGTACCATATTTCATCTGTCTTTGAAATGAATTTCTGAGCTAAAGAAGCATGCGATATATAAAACAAATGTTGACTGCTTCTTTTTCGCGTCACGGTTAAAACCATGGCCCTCGGTGATCTTGCAACTGTGCTATGCCCCTCGTCTGTCGTCTGGGGGCATAGCACAGTTGCGAGCTCATCTCGGGCCATAGTTTTGACCGTGCCCCTCAAAGCAGTCAACATTTGTATAAAATATGGTTAGGCATAGTGTTTAGTCCGAGGTTGAAGTTTAGAATTCGTTTGATGTAAGAAACTGAACGCAAATCAATTGTCAACGAAGCAAGTGTCGTATAACCGTTTCGCACCTGGAAAATGACTTTTATGTATTCATTTTTATAGCCATTTAATGTCATTTTGTATTATAGACTAGATATAAATTACAAAGAGGAAACATGGCTGTATATATATATATATATATATATGTGTGTGTGTGTGGGGGGGGGGGGGGGGAGGCTGCAGCCCCAAGCCCCCGCCCCCTACGCCTGTCGTCATGGCTATATATAGATGAACTCCAGAAAAGGTCTCTGCTTGTCCTAACTCGTTATGAGAAGTTTTTGCATCCATACAATGCATAAGCTCTTTTCTGTTGTGTCAATATTTGGTATGTTCTGTCAATTGATTTGTCTTCTCAACCTAGACATTGGAAGAGTCAGGCTTCATGGGCTTAGAAAACTCAAAAGTACTTAGTCACTGTTTTTAACAATCCATAAATTTGTAGCATGAATGTCAAAGGTATTATGGACTTTTTCAAATTGAAATGAAACACAATCAAAATAAAACATTCCTAGACCTACTTACCAAAGCTTGAAAAAAATGATTTCCTTTGAAATAATGTATTGCTAAATGTTCTTAGTATGTTTCCATGACGAGTCTGTATTTACAATTTAAATCTTTTGGTAAGCTGTCGGTATGCAGCCTTGGTTTAAAAAAAAAAAAAAAAAAAAAAAAAAAAAAAAAAAAATATATATATATATATATATATATTATATATATATATATATATATATATATATATATATATATATATATGATGATCATCATCATCATCGTCATCACCATTTTCAAACCAACGCCGGTATGTAATTAATTATTATAACAATCACAATTATTACCACAATCGGCATAGTGTTCATAACAATAAAACCCAGTCTAAACCTGTCCTTTATACCGGAGATTTAGAAAATCACATTCTGAACTCTGCTTTAACTTATACTTCAGTCTAGTGTGGTTAAACTTTGTACAGAAATTTAGACTGGACTTGCGATTTAAGTAAGTTCCAATTAAACTCCGGTTTAACTTAGACTAGATTTTAAGTTAAACCGGAGTTCAGAATACAGGCCTATGTCCACAACCTGTGTAGTGATTGTGATGTACTTTTCTCGAAGTCAATGTACATGGGGAAGAAATAAGACAGTATACACAGAAAGGCCATGCATGAATCGTTTTACATTTGACATTGCAATCCTTAATTAAAACTACAACCAAAAATCTGCACTTTTGTAGACATAAAATAAGTAGTTCAGTAGTATAAAAACTTGCAGGATTTACAAAAATTGTAAGGAGCTATAGTAATGTACATATTTTGTGAAAACAACTTTTAAAGTATTGCTGAGAACTTGTGAATTGTTTCAACGATGATTTACGATATGCTACTATAATTCGTAGTGCTCATTTCTGTCAGTCTGTGATGACCAAGGTATTCCAGTATTACACTGGAATTATCCATGTAATCCGAAGACCTACACTTTCTACCAGGTACGAATTACTCAAGGGCTGACATAAGACTTCAAAAGAGAGCTGTCTATTGACATAAGTATGATCTTGAATTTGGAACACAACTTGAAGCGTGCAAAGATTAGAACTCTTAACCGATTTACTGAAATTCACTCGAATGAAGTATTTTGTTATTCAAACAATTATAGTTTCGGATTGATACTGAAGGCTTAATTAATCGTGAGTCATTAGAATAATAATCAGAACTTATAGAATTTGCTCTTTTGTTTAAATCTAGAATTTTAGAAAATATACAATATCTCTTTGAATAAAGCACTAGGTTGATGTATAAGAACAAAAGTAATGAACCTATTGAACAATAATCACTGTTTCTCTGATTAATCTATAGTACACAAGTCATTTTATCTAACACCTTCAAACACCAGAATATCATCTAACCTAATACACCAGCCGCTTTTATATGTTAAAAATATACGACTATTCATGACTGACTTCTAAAACATTGGAGAATGGAAAGAAAACAATACCCCAATCATTTGCATTAAAAAATCCCGATCTTTTTTTTTTAATCTTTTCATATACTACTTTAAAACCATATTCATTTAGGTAAAGTCATTATAAAGGGCTTAAGTACTAACCGAACTCGATACTTAAATGTTTGAATATGATTTGGTTGTGATTATACAACATATTTGTACTACAAAATGAGCAGTTATTTATGTTTCGGAGTTTCAAAGAAGCATTTGCTTCAGCTCCGTCGCACTTCTCGAAGTGTTATACACCGTTCGGTGGCGTGATTAATCCACGAGCTCCCAACGTGGGGGGGGGGGGGGGGGAGGTATCTGAAAGTAAGGGAATTGTATGATTAAAGATGATGCACGGTGGCTTCTCAACAGGTAAATCATTTAGATATACATTTGTTTGACACCAGAGAACAATATTATCATTCAGTTCAGGTAAATCAAACTTAGATATATAGTTCCTGTAGTTCTAAAAGATTTTTTCATTTGATGCTTATGATTCTGCAACATAGAATGATCAGATCACTAACAGTGAATTTAAATATCTTAATGAGTTAGCATTACATTATTAATACTATTGTCAGGGATTCCAAAACAATCTCAATGAAAGTAAGATAAGCCACAAATCACTGCTAGTTCCGTACAGAAATGCAAGGGCGTCGCTAGACCATTTTCACTTGAAGAGGCACTTAGGACCAAATTTGCCGGCAACTTAGCTGACCTCTTGCAGACCCCTCCACCCCCCCCAAAAAAAAAAAAAAAACAGGTCAGCCTTTTTTGCGATTTTTCAACAGCCTACAAGTATGTCGAATGTATACAGAAAAAAAAAATAAGGGGATGTCACAACGCACCCCTACACACACACACACCCAGTAGCGACGCCCCTGTCGGTTTAGATTTGAATATACCTCAGTTTGTGGGCAGGTCTCTACAGTGCGTATATAAAAAAAAGTTACACTTTGGAAAAGTCTGTCAAATTACATTTCACAATATTCAGAAGATTATTTTTTCATGTCGATAGATGCCCTATAGTCTCATCTATCAAGTGCCACTAACAAAACAAATTTTCGTTCACGCTTGGGTGAACACTGAATGTTTTTTTCCAGAGTGTGAAAATAGGCTTGCGCCAAATTAGACCATGGGATGACCGCTGAAATTCTCACTTTTCGTGGTCCGCGAGTTCGCCCCACCTAATTTCACCTTGTAAATGTTACTAAAAATATAAAAACACTAATGGCATATGTTGCCATTTGCAAAATGTGCAAGTTTGTTCAAAAATGATTATTTTGTAGCAAAAAACTGAGCTCCATATCTTCTTGACCACATGGATTTCAGCCACAGAGTTTAGTACAGCATTCCCACCACATGGTATGTGCTGTGTGTGTGTATGAGAGTTTGTGTGCTTTGTGTTTGTGTGTATTATGTGCATGGTGTATAGGGAAGTGCCAGGCTCTTTCACTTACTTTGACCTGGCTGTAGAACAGCATGGCATGGCCAGTGCAAACTGCATGATAAAACCTTTGTTTTTTATCTTTTGATTTATTTAGATTGGGGAGCTTAAGTTTATTATAAAACAGAGGAGGGAAGAGAAAGGATTGAGGCTTTTATGAGGGGAAAAGTGAAAAATTGTTTGTCAACAGCTGTATTTTAGTGGCCAATATCAAAGACAATGCAGATAGTGTAGTCTGCTACGGATAATGTAGTCTGCTACCTATTGTGAACACACAGAGTAACTGCAATACCAAGTAGTATTGTAAGGAATGAGGTAGTTTGCACTGTGTCGTGTTTAGTCAAGGGAAGATTCACAGCAAAGAATTCTTGTGCCTTATTGCTCATGAATAGGAAAATCTGCTACACATTAATTCAATCAGTGAAGAAAAAGTGAGAGTTGACGCCTCTGATATTCACACGAGATGAAAGAAACAAACAGCTTCATGTTACTCAGAAGTGACAGATATGAGAAGTGAATGAGTTCAATTCTTTGGCAGTCATAAAGGCCAAGGCAAAATACGGAAAACTGTTAACAAGTTTAATGTGGACATTTGAAACACGAAACTCCTCTAAAATTCATTTTCCTAATCATGAGAGGTGAGATGTTATTTTTCTGTGATGGCACAGAATGCAAGATTGTGCCTCATGTTGAGGACATCACATGCACACTGCTCGCAGCAGACACTTTGAGATTCAGCACTCTAAATTATCTGAGATAGATTTTGGTAGGTTTGCATGGATTTACATACATAAGCACTGATATTACAATTTATACATTTTATTTCTTGGAAGTATTCATATATGGGTTATGCAATTGCAAATACTTCTTTAAAGACCTACTAATTTTTCAAGTGCTATAGACTGAGTTTTATCCATTACAGAGTGGATTTTGCATGAATTTGCATAACTGGAATTTAACTATATCATGGTTTCCTACTTGGCAACAATCACAGGCCTATAAACATTGCATTTTGCACCAAAAGTTACTCTTAGCATATTGCCTTTAAGGTGATTTGATAGTTAGTGTTTGCAGTTCAGTCATATAGACTGATTTGCATATTGATACATAATCTACATAATTAGGCACCAATATCATAAAAGGTATACACAATTTTTGCTTAGAAATATTAAAAATTCAGATGATGCAGTCCGAAATAGAACTGAATACTAACTTTTGATTGATACGATACTGAGCTGTTCGGTGCAAGTACTACATTATCAAAAAATGGGGTTTGCATTAATATGCATAATTAAGCATCATTATAATTTATGGTGACGAACTGCTAGTTTCTAAGCTTGAAAACAATCATGTTTACAGTCAGCACCCATAGTTTCTCAAACTATAGCTTTCATATGATCTGATACAGGAATTTTCAGTTGAGTAGCCACAATAACGGATTTGCATATTGATGCAGATTTGCATAATTAAGTGTGAATTTCACATAATTGAGAATCACTGTCATAAAATAATTACAGATTTGTTATGGCTTGGAAAATTCGCATTCAGATTCTGCATTCCAAATTATCCTTAAATACCATCTTTTGATTGAGAGCATACTGATCTTTGTGAATTATGGGATAAACAATATATTTTGCATAAATTTGCATAATTAGGCAACATTACAGTGGTAAATTGCCACTTCCAAACTTCGCAACATTCATATTTAGATTAAGCACCTAAAGTTTAATCAAAATATCAGTATTCATGCAGTTTAGTATAAACATTTGTCAGTCTAAAAGAGCCAAAATAATGGATTTGCATACAAATGAATAATTTGTATAATTACATGTAGGCATCAATATTTCATAATTAGGAATCAGTGTCATAAAATATTAACACATTTACGGCTTGAATTATTCACATTCAGATTATACAGTCCCAATAATCCTTGGATACATGTATGTCTTTACTGAGAACACACCGGTGTTTGTGAATTATTGTATATAAGTAATGAATACTGCATAAATTTGCATAATTAGGCCACATTACAGTGATTAATTGCCATTTCCAAGATTTACAACATTCATATTTAGAGCAAGCACCCAAAGTTACCCTGAAATATCACCTTTCATATGATTTGATATTAGCATTATTAGTTAAATAGCCCCCAAATGGATTTCCATATTGACGCCTGATTTGCATAATTAGGTATCAATGTTACAAAAAATATACATATACATGTATGGTTAAGAAATATTCACATTCAGATGATGCAGTCCAGATTAGCCTGAAATACTTTTTTTTTTAAATTAATGATACCAGTGTTTTGTGTATTATAGTTAAACAATGAATTATGCATAAATTTGCATAATTAGACCTCATTAGAGTGATAACGTGCAAGTTTCAGGCTTGGCAACATTCATATTTGAATTCAGCACAAAAAAGTACCTTTGTCCCCAACTTTTCAGGTGGGGCGAACAAGTGGACCACGAAAATGAAAAACGGAGCCTCTTTTTCCATGTCATCCCATGGTCTAAATTGAAAGAAGAGGGAAAATTAAACCAGCAGTCCAAGTAAGTACTTCCATTCAAACAAATTGCTCTTTGCCATAAATTTATGATTATGTTATGATAGTCTAGGAATTTTGTGGCAATTTTCTATCATAATTTCTTTGCTTTATGCATGAGTGAGAATTCATAATGTGTAATTACTTCAAGATCTTTTTAAGCACAGTATTCACAATACACAGACACATCAAAACCAGTCAAGATGTAAGTCAATCAATCAATCAATCAATCAGCAAGTCAGTCAGGTGTCAATCAATCACTAAAACAATGGATCATTCAGTCATTCAACCATTCAGTCAGTCAGTCACTCAACCAGACAAGCAAGCAGTCAATTAATCTACTATCGATTGATCAAATCAATTAATAAATCAAAATAAAGAAAAACATAGGCTTTTAGCCGCCAAAGTGGAGGGGGGGGGGGGGCGGGCGGCCGATTTTCTCCTATGTGGATCCGCCACTGGTTACATAATGGATACACTGTGATTGATTGATTGATAGACTAATTGAGAAATTGTTTGAATACGTACAGTAGATTGACAGGTTGATTAACTGATGAATCGAAAGATTGATTTACATTTTTGATTGAATGATTGATTAATTGATTGAATGATTGAAAATTGATTAATTTGGCGTTCTAGATTGAATGACTGGTTTGGAAGTGCTTGGATGTGTTTGTGAATAATTTGTTAAATTACAGTGTGATTGATTGATTGATTGATCGATTTTTTGATTGATCGATTGAATGATCTGAAGATGTATTAATTTGGTACTTTTCTTCTTCACTGAATGACTGGCATGTGGATTTGATGTTTCTGTGAATTGTAAATGCAGTGCTTAAAATATCTTGAAGTAATTACACAATAATAATTCTCACCCATGAATAAAGCTATGAAATCATTAAAATAATGATAGAAAATGGACACAAAATTCCTAGACTATCATTACATAATTATAAATTTATGCAAATAAGCAATTTGTTTGAATGGGAGTACTTATTCGAACTGCTGGTTTAATTTTCCCTCTTCTTTCAATTTGGCGTAAGCCACTTTTCACACTTTGGACAAAAACAGTTAGTGTTCGCCCAAGCGTGAACGAAAATTTGTTTTGTTAGTGGCACTTGATAGATAAGACTATTGGGCATCTATTGGCATGAAAAAAATCTTCTAAATATTTTGAAATGTAATTTTTACAGATTTTTCAAAAGTGTAACTTTTTTTGATACTCCCTGTATAAGCGGAACTCATGACTCGTACTTAAGACAGGTCCGAGGTCCACTTCCGAACGGGATCCAAGAGTATGGGTGACGCTTCTCTTGAACCTTCTTTATGCACCTGCGAGGCATTTGTTAATGTAAAAAGAAAGTAAAAACAGTCTGACATTGATGTTTATGGAAATGTGGAATTTCAAGTGAATTTGAATAAATTTGGATCAGAAACAATCAAATTAATTGACAAAAATTAGAATTAAACTGTCTTAATTTATAAGGTTTATGAAAAGGATTTAAATAAGATGCTATAATGTCGCCATCAAAGTTATCTTTAAGGTTCAAGTTCAAGTTCAAGTTCAAGTTTATTTATCTTTCTTCAGGATACATAAGATACATATGACCAATAAAATAATACATGTATGGCAAAATAGCTACATAGTAAATATTAACGATGATTTAACAACCTAACAGGAAGAGAGTATGTAACATGAAGAAAGACGAGAGACTAAGGAAAGCATAGCTTGTAAAATAAGGTCCCTCTCAAGGCGATTGCATGATAATAAATTTTCGAATTACTAGTAATATGGCTAACGACTAATTCTACCAAAAAATATTCTACTTAAATGTAATAAATGCATTGTATTACATATGCGTATGATATCTATAAAAAAAAAAGAAATAAGAAAGAAAGTTATATGTACAAAGGGGAAAGATAATTACATGACAAGATACATTTGAGAAAGGAAAAGAGAAGAGGGAAAGGAAAAATCATTGGGACAAAACACACATTCACAAGACAAAAACAAACAGGAAAGTAGTTGACTATGTACAGCAGTACATAGATAATTAAAACCATTAACCTATCATTCTTCTGTTTTATCATGAGATTTCTCATTTAAAACAAAATGCATGTAAAATTTCTACTTTCAAGCCACAAAAGGTATTCAGTGATCAACACTATAGTCACCTAGAAGAATCAACTTTAATTTCCGCTTAAAGACTGGTGAACTTGCAGCCTCTTTTACACTAGAATCAAGTGAGTTCCAGAACCTTGGCCCAGTGCACACCAGAGTATTGAGAATAAATTGAGTTCTCGAACGAGGCAGATGAAAATCTGATGCTTGTCTTGTTGAATAGTTATGTACCTGATTATTTTTTTACAAATATCTTAGTCAAAGCTAATGGTATAGTTCCTTCATTAAGACTGTACATGAAAGAGCCCAACTGCAGAAGGTGCAAGGTCATTCCTATATTTCAACGAAATCCCCTTTTCAGGATTTCTTCTTGAAATACGATTATTCTAAATATTTAAAAAAAATATATTGAGGAGATAATACTTTCTGGTATGAACTTTTTCCGGCTCTGGCAAATGCTCTGGATCACGAAGTGTGGTGAAGATAAGAATCTGAACGCAGGGGAGGCGGAGAGTATTTCAAAGTGGGGGGCAACAGCAAAAAAAAACAACAAACAAACAAACAAAAAAAACACACTTTTTGCTGGGGGAAAAAGGGGAAAAGGGGGCACCTACAAAGGGTGAACATAAAGCGAAAAAAAGAGGACCATCTTGTGATATTGGTATGACCCTACAGTCTAATTAATATAATTATTATCAAGCATCACATTCTTCCTTTTTATTGTCGTTCTGGACACTACTTCAGCTTCCCCCAATTAGCAGTTGCGTGTAATGGTCTAACGATTCATGTGGGAGCGAGCGAAGCGAGCGAGCAAAAGATTTTCGGACTTTTTTTCTAATACTGAAGTACTTGAGTTATGCCTTATTTACAGCGATATAATGAAAGTGACAACAGTAAATTTATTCATTTTGAGCGAATGTCGAATGATCTTTGAATATGTACACTGACCCTATCGTTTTATTTATAGGCCAGGAGCCTGTCCCGAAATAGTCACCCCATTTTACCCATAAGATTTGACCCCTTAAACTTACTTAGACCATTTAAGTCATTGACAAAAAGGTTGTCAGCCTGAACGTAAGCGCCGGGTTTAGCCCCCAGAGCCCCCAAAAGAGACCCCAAAGTCGGGTCGATTTCACCCCGTCTCTCCCATGCGCCAACCTTTGTCAGTAGGAAGCAGTATGACTGGACATTACAAAACACAAAAAACTGACAAAAATTTCCGTCGGGATGGGGTGTCAGACGGCACCTAAAAATTGGTGTAAATGTTTCCCCTTGAAGCCCAGTTACCAAATTTTGTCAGAAGGAAGAGCTATAGATGTACATTCCAAAATTATAAAAACTGACAAAATTGTCCATCGGGAAGGGGGTGTCAGACCCCCTGAAATGAAAACTCCAAAGTGCCCTTGGACAACGTTTTGCCCCCCAAAATGCTCTGTATGAAAGAAAAACCGTTTTCATACCTTCTGACTATGATAACTCAAAAGTGTTTTATTCAATTCAATTCAAACTTTCATAACATAATTTTGAGTATAATAGTCTTCTTGTGGTGCAATTCGGTGTTAATTGGTCTTTTGATTAATAAATTATGAAATTGTGAAAAATGTATTGCTTTTTCAAAAGTAGCCAAAAAATACTGTCAGGATTATGTAAACACACCCATTGTCGATCTGACAAGGCATAATATAGAAGCTTGCTTGGTATCTGTGCAATTAACGCATGAATAGTACATTTCAGCCTGGCAGTCACATACCACAGATACCTGAAAAGCTCATCTATTATGTCTTGTCAAACTGGTGAAGAGGAACAATGGGTGTGTTTACATAATCCTGACAGTATTTTTTGGCTACTTTTGAGAAAGCAATACATTTTTCACAATTTCATAATTTATTAATCAAAAGACCAATTAACACCAAATTGCACCGCAAGAAGACTATTATACTCAAAATTATGTTATGAAAGTTTGAATTGAATTGAATAAAACACTTTTGAGTTATCATAGTCAGAAGGTATGAAAATGGTTTTTCTTTACATACAGAGCATTTTGGGGGGCAAAACGTTGTCCAGGGGAACTTTGGGGTTTTCATTTCAGGGGGTCTGACACACCCTTCCCGATGGACAATTTTGTCCGTTTTTATATTTTTGGAATGTACATCTATAGCTCTTCCTTCTGATTAAATTTGGTCCCTAGGCTTCAAGGGGAAAAATTTACCCCAATTTTTAGGGGCCGTCTGACACCCCATCCCGACGGAAATTTTTGTCAGTTTTTTTGTGTTTTGTAATGTCCAGTCATACTGCTTCCTACTGACAAAGTTTGGTGCATGGAGGAGATGGGGTGAAATCGACCCGACTTTGGGGTCTCTTTTGGGGGCTCTGGGGGCTAAACCTGGCGGCTACGTTCAGGCTGACAACCTTTTTTGTCAATGACTTAGATGGTCTAAGCAACTTTAAGGGGTCAAATCTTATGGGTAAAATGGGGTGACTATTTCGGGACAGGCTCCCAGACTATTAGGATTACACAGATATAACATACTTTTTGCGATCTGCTTGATCTCATTATACTATAAGAGCGACCGATCGTATAGCGAGCGAGATATGGGGACATTTTCAGAAAATATTGCCCCTCCTTGGTGTAAATTATGGGCACATTGCTTTTTGCTGGGGGGGGGGGGGGGTGGGGGTGGGCATTGTGCCCCTCTTGCCTCCAGCTCCGTTGCCTTATATTGTAGTTGTAGTAATATGGGTACCTGTTACTAACACGATAAAAACTATTTTCGAAAAATCAACTCAAGGCAATTTCAAAAGCCCTGTCTGTCACCTTTAGAAATGTGCGAACATTACAATGACGTATTACGTAATCCGAACCTGATTTCTATGGGCAGTACAATAGGCCTTTGAAATTGCCCTTGAGTTTACTTTTCAAAAGTAGTTTTTATCATGTTTACTACATAAAGCCGCACTGATTCTTTGAAGCTAGATATGGCTCTCTTTGTAAAAAAAAAAAAAAAAGTTGGAAACTTATAAGAAGAGGAAAAGGGTAAAGGGAACCTATTAGATAGTAAAAGGGGCACTTATCAGAAGTAAAGATGGGCACTTATCAGAAATAAAGAAGGGGCATTTATCAGAAGGGGAAAATGGGCACTTATTAGAAGGGAAAAGCAGCACCTATCATAAGTAAAAATGCACTTATCAAAGGAGAAAAAGGCATATATTAGATAGAAAGAGGTGCAATTTTTAGATTCGAAAAGGGGTACTTATCAGAATGAGAAAAGAATGGGCTGCATATTACAGAGATGAGGTGGCAAATATCAGATTTGAAAAGGGGCATTTTTCAGAAGGAGAAAAGGGCACTTATTAGAGAGGTAAGATGGTAATTATTTGATTTGAAAAGGGGCACTTTTCAGAAGAAGGAAAAGGGCACTTATTAGAAGGGGAAATGAGGCATTTCTCAGAAATAAAAGGACACGTTTGGGGTACTTTAAAGAGCGGGTGGAGGGGGGCACTATGCCCCCTGCCCCCCGGGCACGCCGCCCCTGTCTGAGCATCCATTCCCTACTGCACAGTGCAACCATTTATCTGATACTCCTTGTTACTCATACGACTGGTTCTACATACCAAACGGAAACAGGCAGAGAGAAGAAAAACACTTTAGTTGCACGGAATGGAAGCAACATTTCTCATTGAACATAGGATTGGTCTCACAACCAGAAGGTCCCAGGTTCCAGACCAAATCAATGCGCTAGCGCACTCAGGAAACTATTCCTCAAGTATACCTAGTCCATTACATCAAATATTCCCCCTTTAACACTCGCATAAATCAATAAATCAATAAATCAACAATTCTATCAAGGAAACTTCATTCATAAATGTTATTTCGTACCTTATATTTTGACGGATTTATGTTTGTGATAAAAAAAAAAGGGAAAGGAGAGGTAGAGGGGGTGTGGAAGAGAAGGTGAAAAGGAAGCGGAGCGGGAAGAGAAGGAGGAAGAATAGAAGGACGAGGAGGGGGAAAGAAATTGATCATCAAGAGGTGAAGAAGGTGCGCAAATCATGAGGAGGAAAAAAAAGAAGAGACAAAGGAGCAGAGTGTTTGATGAGTTCAATTAATAACTGTGAAAGGTTCTTGATTAAAAATTATACAAGAGATAATGAATGAAGATGAAAAAATAGGAGTAAGAGTGGAAGGAAGGGAGGGAGCGAGGTAAAAATGAATGGAGTACGAGTAAGCACAAAATTATGATTAAGATAAGAAAAAATACAAGAAGAAAGAAGAAGAAGAAGAAGAAGGAGATTAGCATTCTCTTACTGTATTACGTGTGTTCGCTGTACCTCTTCGAAGTGCAATTGCCTGCATGGGCAGAGACTTTTCTGAAGAATTTGATGGACTCTCTGGTGAGAAGCCCGAAGTCAAAGTATCTCAAGGGAAAAGCGCTGCATGGGGAAATAACACAACATACATTTGAACAATATTAAGTAATGGACGAATGTACGGTGTGTCTCAAAAAAAAATGCAAAGAAATTAAAGATTGGCAACATCTAAAAGGTACTGAACCGAAAATGCAATAGAGCCCTACATAACTTTTCGGAATTACGAACCGTCGGAGTAACGAACCTTCGGAAATACGAACCTTCAGAAAAGCGAACCTGCTATTATCATTATTATTATAAAAAAAAACTTCTTGGAATATTTTCTTTTGCTTCTCGTACTTTAATGATAATTTGAATATATATTTATAATACTTTACAAATGAAATATCATTCTAAAATGTGTCAGTAATGATTTTTGCTGATGACTTCAATGGAAATGTTTGTCGTGAAAGGCAGGAGCGACAGGTCTACGCTCATTGTGCACTGATGATATTCAACGCGCTCTACTTGTAACCTTTGAAAAATGCTACGTTTTACAAAAAATGTAAAATAAAATATTTTTGTAAAATTCACAAGAAATTTAGGTGATACCACTACAACATTACTTACGAATTTCACCGTGACGTACATGTTATCTTCAGAGCTCCTCTCCCATTTACTTCGTACACAAATAGTAATAAATTTTCATTTTCTTTGATTTTGATGAGGGGAATAGATTTGTATCATACAGGTTTTGTGTAAAAATATAAGTGAAATGTTTGGAAATTGGAATTGGAATTGGAAATTTATTATCATTTTCAATACAGGCCAAATGAGAGTGGAGCTCGCAAGATACGTCACGGAGTTGCCAATATGTGTTTGATTGATTACAACTTCAAAAACTCATAACAATCTTATTTCTTATCCGATTTTGGTCAACAGATCAACTTTCACTGATCTGTTTCTTTAATTTTTCAGGGTGGACTTCCCCTTTAAAAACACCCTTATTACCTTTACAACTGCCGAAGAAGTATTTAAACTTGGAGGTGGTTGTTCGTGGGTAATTATCAAGGGGCTTATTTTATTATGGTGTATTTGACGAGGGGTTGATATCCTAGGCGATACTGTTCTAGAGTAATTTTGGAGGCTTTAGTCCAGGGATTAGTTGTCCTGGAATACTGTAATTGCCATAAACATTCGTTCTGAAGACCGTTTCAGACAATACTGTCCATATGAAATGCATTATCTTGCAGAAATTGTTGTCGACGTTTCCTTTACAGTTACAGACTTCTATGGCGACAAAGCAACAACTTATGCCACTGGAGATTGACCTGACAAGGGAAAGAAATCTTATGAAACAAAGTTTTATGATGGGGCTTACTAAATATATTGAATAACATGATATCAAAAGACCGATGTAGAAAAAAGAACAGGAAGTACTGGGAGTGATATGAACTGACTTTATAACAAAAGATACTGGGAAAGTAGGAGCTACACATTTTACAATTTGTGTTTGTAACCTTATAAAGACTTGTTCGATGTAAGTACTTTGGGGGGAAAGGAGCTTTAGGAAAGGAATAATGCATGAGGGTAGAAAATGCTAGTACAGTCGCAGCTTTTGAAACTGGCCAAAAAATTTAAAAGCTATTCCTTTACTTCACATTTCTCTGTGCCACTTTGGCATATGATAGACTCTTCTTTCAAATTATATTAATAGAGTATCATGAATAAGGCAATAAAGATATCTAGATCGTTTTTAAAGAGTGAATGTCTATACAGATTTTTCATCCAAGAATTTCGAGAGGTAAATATCAGAAGGTCAGGCGAAAGATTGATTTTTTTCAACTAAAGATTATTGCTCTTGAAGTATAATAGGTTTGTGATGCACAAAAATGAAAGCAAATTTGAAAACTACCGCGGACCATTTAAAATATTGATCGACCTTTCTGTGAGATGAATTAAAAATGACACTTTCAATACATTTTCTTCAACCGGTTGCATCTTTTTTCATACAAAGAGCCCCAAATGCCAGTAACTATATGGTCTTGTGTCGAAAGTTAAGAGAAGATAAAATATGATGGATAGTTAACGATGCATAGAAGTTTTTTTTTTTTTTTTTTTTTTTTTGCCACAGAAAAGTAGCAAAATCAGTATCAATGACTCGAAATTTTTTTTTGTAAAGGCAAGCCTCGTGACTGATGCTAAATATTATTATTGAAGTTCATTCTAAATATCAAGATTGTACGCGACAAAGTGGATTTTACTTTGAAAATGTTATGAAACTTTCATCATGTACTTAACAGAGCTTCCATTTTTTTTTCCATTATCGAATAACCAAACATTTGTATCGTGAATCTAAACTTTGTGATCGTTTTTCAATGAAAGTGGAGGTGTCGTAGCCGAGTGGTTAAAACCACTCGACTGGAAATGAAGATCGTGGAATCAATTCCAGGTATGGCACCTATGTCTTTGAGCAAAGCATTTTATCTGCATTGCTCTTTTATCGTACATTAAATAAATGGTGTCTGGCATATTAATACATGTGTGAGTGTTTTTTTCTTTTGTTTGTTTTTGTTTTTGTTTTTGTTTTGTTTTTTTTGTTTTTTAATCTCTCTTTGGGAAGCGCATAGATCTCTAAGGTTCAGGGTTATCTTTTTTCAGTGGTTTTAAGTATCTTAATCTGTTCACTGATCATAATATTGATATCTCCCTATGTAGTACCATTAATTGATATCAAATTGATATTATCAAAATTGATATTAGTCAAAATTAATAAACCATATGCATCAAGGGGATTATAAAAATGAATAATATGTACTCCCACACTTTAAAAACGCTGGGTAAAAAGGAAACATGCATGTTTGTTGGGTATGCATAAAACTGTACCCGACATTGGGTCAAATTTATCCAATATACGCATCCTATAGTACTACTGCTAAGGCAACGGGCATAGTGATAATGATGAGTTATAAAGCAAATTAACATGTTTTTCGTGTTTTGTGTGTGTGTGTTTTTGTAGAATTGAGGAAATTTTTTACCAAACTCCAACGTCTTTTATTTTGTCGGTTGTACTGTGCATATGAGGCGTCATTTGCTCACCGTAGGAGTTCGTCAGTGACGAAAGCGTTTTTTTTTTTGTTTTTGTTTTTTTGTTTTTTAATAAATTTTTATTTATTTAATTTTTTTTTTTTTTGACTGTCTTAAAGGACCTATTCAAAGAAAATCACAAATATGACAAATAATGTATCACTAGAAACTGGGAAGCTTACAGATGGCAATTGTCATGACTGTATAAGTTTCACGTCAATTGATGATTAAAAAATAACACAAATAAAAGCATTTCTCAGCATCTGGGATATCCGAACGATTCGCCAGAAATGTAGGGATGTTTTGATGACGTCACACCGGTGACCAATCCTGCCTAAGCAGATGACGTCCTATAACGAATGAACGTAATTGCAATGCAATTATTTCTCAAATTATAAAGAGTTTGGTGTATTTAAACATGACCGTATTTCACACCATTCTAAAAGGGGAGTGAAACCAATTCTGAAAACTAAAATCTTTTGTTTGTAAATATACAGAATAAGGATCAATGATCAATCAGAGAAACCACACTTTCGAATTGGAAAGCCCGCCGAATAATAGCATGGACGGTAAACATTCCCTCTTGAAATGCTGAAAGTGCCGTGTGCGTGCAGCTGAAAACACAACTAGACCCCGTTCTCACTCACTTTGAAAGTGGACTTTTGGAGCGGTCTATCTAAGACCCGTTCCTCAGGAACGGTTCTTAGGTGAGTGTGAACGGTCAAAGTGGTCCAGGAAGTGGTCTTCTGGACCGCTCCAGAAGACCACCTCGGGGAGGTGGTCTTGAGGAACGGGTCTTATTAAGAGCGGTATGGACCGCTCTAAACGTGCAATGTGAACGAAAGCGTACTTCAACCGGAAGTGAGCCAGTGACGTTCCGCGCACAAAACAAAGCAAAAGCAATCGATCGGGCAGCCGGCAGGCACGCTACGGTACATCAGTTTGTATTCCGCGCGAAAAATTTGACCCGCTGAACTGAGCTGCCATAGCAACAAGGCCACTTTGAATCGTGGAGCGGTTTGAGCGAGAAAAACTGCTCGGAGTGTGAACGCTAGCAAACCGTTCCTCAAGACCCGTTCCTCTGGAGCGGTCTAACTAAGACCACTTTCAAAAGTGAGTGAGAACGGGGTCTTACTTCGTTTACAAGCGACTGATTCCTTTATTTTTTTAACGCTGTATTTTTCATCAAAATAATACCATACACGAAGTTTACAGCGAGGCAACAGATTAACATTTAGACTGATGCTAGTGAAGTAAGAGAAATAAATGAAGAGGAGATGACAAAACATGCACTGAAAATGTGTAAGATGTTATGTGACATCGTCTGCTTAGGCAGGATTGGTCCCTGGCGTGACGTCACATATCTCAGCAGCCTTCGAAGAGCTCTTTAGGTGCTATAGCGGGGCTGTATTTTACCACTTTATAATTCGTCGCCCGCATCACGAACCGTCCTCTCTGCGCGTTTCGAGGCGAAACTCAGTTTTGCAGAAAACGCGTTTAAAGGAAAGGCCTTTTGGAAACGGAGATTTCTGCATCTTAAAGCAGATGATATTGAAAATAAATGGGAATGCCTGAAAGCATAGGTTTTAAAGTTTTATACAGTATGTATCGCATTTTTGGGGATGGGGTATTTTAGCTACAATTGGTTTGTAAACAGAGAGGACGGTTCGTGGAAAAGATGAAATGCGCGAACGCGCTTCGCTATTTCACCACGAATCGTCCGGTCTCCTTGCGCGCAACCCGACAGTGTACAAATTGAATGAAAGCGGAAGAAACTCTTTTGGGAAATCGTGATTTACAGACATCGATGTTCTAATTCGAGTTTTCTAAAAGTTTTTGGGGATGATAAATATAACCAATGTGATTAGAGTATTCCATGTCATATTTGTTCTCACTCAGTATCGATTCTTCCATTTCCATGGAATAGTTTTGTTTCTAATGACTTATAAACAGAGAGGACGGTTCGTGGAAAAGATGAAATGTGCGATCGCGCTTCGCTATTTCACCACGAACCGTCCGGTCTCCTTGCGCGCAACCCGACAGTGTACAAATTGAATGGAAGCGGAAGAAACTCTTTTTGGGAAATTGTGATTTACAGACATGGATGTTCTAATTCGAGTTTTCAAACAGTTTTGGGGGATGATGAATATAACCAATGTGATTAGAGTATTCCATGATACATTTGTTCTCACTCAGCATCAATTCTTCCATATTCATGAAGTACTTTTGTCTCTATACTGACTTACGAACAGAGAGGACGGTTCGTGGAAAAGATGAAATGCGCAAACATGCTGAGATATTTCACCACGAACCGTCCGCTCCATAGAGTTGTATACGTAACTCTATGGTCCGCTCTCATTTGCGCCCCATCAGAACGTGTACAAATTCAAAGGAATTGCTAGTTGAAGGTATCTTTCTGATTAACTGTTAATTTTAAAGTTGTTTGAATACCATCATTGTGTTTTTTTTACCGGTTTTTTTTTTTGCTAAATGAATGTAACCAATATGAATTTATTTGCATTAAATATACGATTTTTAATCATCCAGAAATTTTTTTATTTGGTTTTAATTGGCCTAATACTATAATATTACAGAGAAGGCATTTCGAGTATGTAATAAGAGATAAATTGCACAGCCGCATTTTGCTGATTAAACTGATCTCCCTTGATTTTCAACAAAATGAATGTCAAACCCAAAATAATTTCGGGACATATGGACCATTTTTATAAGCCCTATTATTTAAGTATTTATTTATGTTATGTTTGTTATTATTACTACTATATCATTATCATTATTATTATCATTTATTATTATTATTTTATTATTTATCTATTTTTATTTTTGCTAACACCCTACTCCTTGTTGACCTATAGGCCTATAGCGCTCAAAAATTCTATTCTGTACCCTTATTACTACTACTACTATTAATATTAACATCTACTATTATTATTTCATTATTTTTTTTTTTATGTTTGCTTACTACTCCCTACTCCTTGTTTACCTATAGTGCTCGAGAATTCTATTCTGTGCCCATATGCACGCACGTTTAAAGATTTGTTTTTAGGGGGATATTTCAGAAAGGGCATGTCTGATGGAAATAGTTTGCTCTAGAATTACTCAGTCATTCTTAACAGGCATTTGGCTCTTCTCCATCTTGCTAAAGAATCGCAAATATATGTGTTTTCAAATATTCAAAACTACGCAAAAAGTATCCCCCCCCCCTCAATGTTATATTAATATGAAAATTTCTTAGACGTTTGACTATTTCTTTTAACTAAAAATTCCGACCTTGATTCCTCACCCATTTTTCTCATTATGACAAAGGCCTTTTCTAATTATTTAATTTCTCCGTGTGAGAACCTTTTCTTGAGACCGTCTTCCTTCACTCATACCTTTGTTAATGGGAATTTGCTTTGCTTAACAACATCACAGTTTGCAGTCATTCTCAATTCATGCTTGTTATTAGAGCCCGCATATTATGATCAAACAAATCCACTTTCTCCATATTATCATTTTTTTAATTTTTTTTTGTTTGTTTCAGCAATATATGAAATTCCTTTCGATATTTTTTTAATGATTATTTTATATTATTTTAAAGTGAAAGACAATATTTCTGACATGGCAACAAAGGCACATAAGCTCGGCAGAATACTTCACTAGACTTACATCGTTGCATTGAGCAAATCAAATTTCATTTCATTTTTGTAAAGTATTTAAATTCATAATTTCTTTTCCAATTCAAAATATTAATGATACAAAGGAAACACAGAGATCTAAGTGTTATTTCAAACCTCCAGTCCACAATCATAAGAAGTTAAGCGATAGGAACACTGTTACCTTAATGTTTGTAGGAGACATTATTCTAGGAAGGCAGTGGAATAAATTTGAATTATTTATTCTTGAAATGAATGAACACATGAAATCGGGTTTTGCTTTCTCATTACACTCAATCTATTTTGAATAAACAAGCTTACCGGTATCACATTAGAAATTCCAACAGATCCTTCACCACGTGCTAATGTACGGAGCGCGCGTGTATAGACTATGCGCGCATTCAAGAGAGGACGCTTCGTGGTGCAGATAAATCTCAT
The DNA here is from genome assembly GCA_025618425.1 of Heliocidaris tuberculata. Taxonomy (NCBI): domain Eukaryota; kingdom Metazoa; phylum Echinodermata; class Echinoidea; order Camarodonta; family Echinometridae; genus Heliocidaris; species Heliocidaris tuberculata. The sequence goes on along the minus strand of CM046832.1, from coordinate 10,823,725 downwards.
TTACTGATGAGAGGACGCTTTGCAGTGTTGTCATTATTACGTAACCACGCATTTTCAGATTCTGAAACTTGCACAGATGCAAGATAACCATGAGTACATATGAAAAATGCAAAAAACTCAAAAATGAAAAAAATCACAAATTTGGCTAAAGAGGACGGTTCGTGATGAAGGCGACGAATTGGTAAATAATCATTATTTAAAATGTTTCCATGCGTTGAATTTGGATAACTTTGTTTAATCTAAGCTTCACCTACGCAATAATAAGAATTGGGTAAATATTTAAAATCAATATTTCTACTTTAACGAACAAATTCAGAATATCCCTATCGTCGTTATACATGTACTTCTCCGAGGCCGCAGACCAGTAGAGCGGCGATATGTGTTCAGTATGAATTATATAAAGCGGGGGTATTTGTTATCTCATGTTTTCCTTCTTTTTGTATCATCCATTTCACTTAGAAATAGTGGTTGCATTGCACGACAAGTGCACAAAGCTAAAACAATGCAAACAAGGTAGATCTGTTACAAACAGTAATGTCAAATGACGCATAATGTTAAAACGACGCATAGACAGATAGAGGAGTACCATTTTCGGCATTATGCGGCGATGCGTCACTGTGCATGCTGTGAAAATTACTGGTTGCAACGCGAAAGGAACGTGGACGCAGGCTTTACACAGTGCTACTTGTTTTATACAAATAATCCACGATTCAAAGACAAAGTTTTATACACGAGTCTTTAGTCCGATCATAGTACTCTACAGCGACCGCGGAGGTGTCTACTAAAAAAAAAGGGGGGATGCAGACCCCCCCCCCCCCCCCCCCCCCCCCCCCCCCCCCAGCGCCCCCGGTTCCGCGGCCCATGCTTACTTTGCGAAGGCAGAATGAGCATTTTGAAACGCTCATCTAAAACGCAGTTCCACAGGGGTACTGTTTATGTTTCTTTTCTCCAGGCGAATTTGGGTTGTGCAGCTGGATTCTCAACATGCATTGCGCGTGCTACGTTGACCCTGGGAGGGCAGGTCAAGTTGGGGCGCGCGCTAATTCGAAAGTTTTCGAAAATAACAGGCCTACAGCGTTAGGTTATAATATGCATCATGGTAGTTTACGATCGGCGTTTTAAATCAGCGATTATACGAAAATGAGTCAGGATGCAACCGTGTTTGGAACTAACCGCCTTTCAAAACGGCTTGTACCGAAAGGTTGGGTAGCGTCGCGTCGCGTCGACTGGAACGCCACCATTCGTCCGAAGCCGCCCCCCCCCCCCGGTTTTGCCGAAAGGGTGCGTTGGGAGCGTCGGGTCGCGTGGCGTTGATTGGAACGCCACCATTCGTCCAATAATAATAATAATAACAGGCCTGCTGATAATAATAATAATAACAATAACATTTGCACATGAGTGTTTGTAATTGAAGAGGATTTTACATACTCTGTATAAGCAAGGGTTTTAAAAATGACGAAATTTCCTGCACAAATGAAAGTACAGAGTTATGGGATTAATAAACTTCTAAACAAGGATGAAAATATGAAATGGAAACAATATTTTAACTTTGTCACTAGACACAAAGGTGGAGAATTCATATTTTCATGTGATTAGTTACCAGTGTTATTAAAAGTGACAGCTCCACAATTTTATATGGATATATAAAAAGATTGGGTGAATACGAGACATATAAGAAGTGTAAGTAATAACCGGTACATTGGTGATGTGGTAATTTTATAAGCTTATTCAATTTAAAGGAAATTGTATATACGATGAGAAGATGCACGAAAAAGGAGTTTACAAATTAAAAACATATTTTAGGAAACGATGGAAAACTAAAATCTGATAGATATTTTGCAGAGGTTGAGGGAGATGGCTGTAGATAGGGGGATAGAACCACCGAGTGGTTCGAACTCAACTGCATAGATTCCTTTTGTTTTGTTTTGTTTTGTTTGTTTTTTAAATTTTTTTTATACAATATATTATGCTTTTTTTTTTTTTTTTTTTGGTAGAAGTGATAGTAGCTTTAAAGTATAACATAGCTTGATTTTATTAATTACTTATTGCTGATTTTTTATTTTTCTTAATTTTATATATATATATATATACACACACACACACAATGTATGTTGATTGTTATGTATTGTTTGATATCATATGGAATCAATAAAAGATTACTGAAAAACAAAACAATTTTTTTTTTAATGAAATGTGGAACTTTACTTATAATTTTGTTTATGTGAAGATTTTTTGTAAATTTGTATGGAATGTGAAATTTTACTTGAAATTTTGCTTATGTAAAAATCTATAATTTTGTTCATGGCAGAAAAGAATAAAAACTTATTAAATAAAAAAAAAATCACCATCGGCCACCTTGTATGAACGCGTACATTTGGGGAAAAGCCCCCCCCCCCCCCCCCGGTTGTGCCATTCGGTAGCGTTATCTGAACTGACGCGCCCTAACGCTCCCAACGCACCTTTTCGGTACAAGCCTTTCAAAACTCTCATTCTGGCCTGAAATCGGGTGCATTTCAAGCCATCTAACATATGCGCCAAACTTTGTAAGAAGGAAGTTGTATGACTATACATTTATACCAAAACACAAAAACTGACAAAAATTTCCGTGGGGACAGGGGTTGTCAGTCGGCCTCTTACAAAAATATAAAAACTGAAAAAAATTAAAGGGGGTGTATAACAAACCCGGCGGCTTCGTTCAGGTTGACGAGCTTTTTGTTAATGACATGGATGGTCTAATTAATTTAAGGGGTCAAATCTCATATGCAAAATGGGGTGACTATTTTGGGGTAGGGTTCTGGCCTATGAGATACATATAGCACTTACCTCTACACACGCACTGCTGCGCAACGCACCTTTGTAAAATCGATGTATTGCTCGTGAAACTAAAATTTAACGATTTTTTATCTAAATTTAAAAAATAAAGAAATTATGTCATAATCTCAAATAGTGAACGACCCGTAGCTGTGTTCGACTAATCATTTAATTATGATGTAGGGATGTTGTGTAATAGATGTTTTAGTGCACGCAATGACGATAAAATCGCTTGCTTCAGCTACATTATTGAACGTCACATGATCACATAACAGCCAATGGCCTATCTTTTTATATGAACTCCTGTTCATTAAAGGTATAAAATAGTTTAATTGTTGGTTGTTGTGCTCATTGCTTATCGAATCTTGAACGACAGCAGATCTTTGAAGACTCATCTTTCAGATTGATCACCCTCGACTGATGGATTCACTAAATTGAAAGATTAATTATATTGACTTTTGAAGAAGATTAGTGTCGTTGTCAGTGTTGGCTATGTGTCGACTATTTAACACTTTCTGAAAGATAGCTTTAGGACCGGTCAACTCATCCAGATGTGAGCTCACATTTTCAAGTGTTACATTCTCTTAATTTCAATGGCCATTTACATGAATAGCTTGAGGTAGGCCAGAAGCCATTGGGATATTACAGTTGAAATTCTGTTGAAACAAACTACAATCAAAATCTGGACACTTGTTATATATTGCTTATTTAAGTTGAAATCTGACCTGCCATTCGTTGCCATGAATAATTACTCGAGCTATTGGTCTTCGTTTGAAGAAGAAGAAAAGACCCAAGCAAGTACCGATCTTGTTCATACCATCTTGACAACGATCTACATTATCTTCGCTTTTTTGGGCGTCGTTGGCAACGGGCTTGTCCTGGTCGTTATCGCTCACATCAAAGATCTCCAAGATGTTACCAACCTCCTCATCGCTAACCAATCCCTAATCGATTTTATGACATCCTTGTTTCTGTTGTTCGGCTTTGTTATTCCTGTACCCGTCTTGCCAGTAAACCGCCCGACTCTTTCTCGGTTCCTCTGTGCCTTCTGGTACACTAAATATCCATTCTGGTCGACGATTGTAGCAAGCTGTTTGAATCTAGCAATGATAACTATAGAGCGTTATGTTGCAGTGGTCTTTCCTATTCGTTATCGAGTCAATACAATTTCTGGAAGAGCAATTGCTGTTACCCTTATTCCATGGATAGCAGGATTCCTCTTTCAGATATTCTTACTATTCTTTAGCAAGGTTACAGAGGGACAATGTTGGGATTTCTTGTGGCCTGATGAGTTAACGAAGATAGGAATCTGCCTGGCAACATATTTCTTGGAATTCCTTCTACCTGTTGGTACCATGGTTTATGTCTACGCTAGAATCTTGCTCGAGCTACGTCGAAGTGCGAACAAGTTTTCACAACCTGTAAAAGCATCTGCTGTTGCCTCAGTGACAGAACGGAAAGACCCCGGACATGCAGGACGCATCGCAGTCGACTATCGCAGTAAGGCTCGCAAGAATATCATCAAAACGCTCGCCACAGTCTCTATCTGCTTTGTGATCTGCATGTCTTTCAATCAGCACATCTACCTTGCCTATGGCTTTGGTGTATATCTGAACTTTGGAGGGCCTCTGTACATCACGTCTGTAGTGATAGCATTCGGCAATATTTGGATCAACCCTCTCATCTATACCTTTCAATATGAACGATTTCAGAAAGGTATCAAGAAGCTCTTTTGTCGTACTCAGTCACAGCCTCTGAATATGAAAAGTGTGAGCAGTAGATGTCGTTAGACATAAAAGATAGTATAAACATCTTTCCACCAAGTTTGAATGACACTTTAACTAATGAAAAGACATGAGGGATATATATTTTTGTTTGTTTGTTGTTTGTTTGTTTGTTTGTTTGTTTGTTTGTTTGTTTTTTTTTTTGGGGGGGATATTACGTAATAAAATGAAGATTCTGCCAGGTTGAACTTCTTTATGGAAACAGTGGGCAAAGTTGGTCAAGACAGTAGTCACATGTATGGAACATTCAACACGATAAGATAGTGCACATGTCATATTCATATTCAAAATTTATTAGTCACTCGCAAAATACATTTGGCATACAAATTATTCTTTCTCTGATTGTTATCGAATGAAGAAAAAACAAAAACAAAGAAACTAAAGAAAAACTTTCAGAGAACAAAAGAGAAAGCTTAGAAAATTAAAAAAATATATATAATAGGATATCGCGTAATTTAATGAAATCAACACTTTTTGAGGCTTACACATTATTAACGCATTCTTAAAGTAGATACATCTTTTCAAGAACATAAAACGGAGAAAACTACTGAAATCAATCCAATGCTTATTTTTTCTTTGAGTTCAGGTTCTGCCCTACTAAGCTAAAATCAAGAATTTGAAGTATATCATATCGTTTGCTTTCAAGTGACAGTATTGGAAGCATGTTGTGATTTTTGTATATGTATATAAACAAATTCATCGATATCTGTTTTATATCATTTAGTCGTAATATCCTTTTTTGCCGTTTGCCGATATCCAGATAAGACCACGGCATATTGAAGAAGGGGATTGTGATAAATATATATATATATATATATATATATATATATATATATAAAGAGCCAATCTTGGATATTCAAGATATACCCTAGACATATACTGGCTATTATTCTTTCATTTGTTTCTAGAGTAGCCAATATTTTTTCTATTCGTCGAAGCAAGTGCACATGATTATTAGGAGATGACTACCCAATAATTGTTGCACATTTTTAGTATTTCTCATCACGCTCCTCTTTCCAATCTTAATGAAAGATAAATATTGAATTTGTCATATTCTGTCGCAGTTCCACTCTTCTTTAATGGATGCATATATAAACGTGCTCATAACGAACAATCATGTTATCGGTTGATGGATGAGGAAAAAGAGCTGCTCTTCTCATTCTATTTCCTCCAAACAATATTTTGGATAATCAATACTGCTTTATTCGTCCGCCTTTTAATGGTTTATATAATCAGGAAAATATAATATCATCTGATAATTTAGAACTTTGAATTATCATGGAGGAAAACGTGAGCAACTCTTCGGTATCACCATTTTCAGACAAAGAAAATCTAGAAGAATCTCGTCTTGATGTCGTAATGAAATCAATCTACGTCACGTTCGCTCTCTTTGGCATCGTCGGCAACGGGCTTGTCCTGGTCGTTATAGCTCGCATCAAAGATCTCCAAGATGTCTCCAACCTCCTCATCGCAAACCAATCCCTAATTGACTTCATGACATCCTTGTTTCTGTTGTTCGGCTTTGTTATTCCTGCTCCCTCCTTGCCTATAAACAATCCGACACTGTCTCGGTTCCTCTGTGCCTTCTGGTACACCAAATATCCATTCTGGGCTCTGATTGTAGCAAGCTGTTTGAACCTAGTAATGATAACTTTAGAACGCTACATGGCCGTGGTCTGTCCAATCCGTTATCGAGTATACACCATATCAAAGAAAGCCATGTTAGTTTTTCCGATTCCATGGCTCATTGGATTTATCTTCCAGGTAAACCTGATTATACTTTCTAGACTAGAAGATGGAACTTGCCTACAGTTCGTCTGGCCAAACAACTTTACAAAGATATTACTTTGCTCAATAACTTACTTCTTAGAATTCTTGCTACCTGTGATCACAATGGCGTATATCTACGCCACGATTTTGTTAAGACTATGCAGGAGCCCGTTGCCGAGACAAAATACTCAGATTTTATCAACTCGAGCAAAGAGAAATAAGAAGCCAGGTACAGTTGACTACCGTGATAAAGCGCGAAAAAATGCAATTAGAACCTTTATTTCTGTCTCAGTTTGCTTCGTGGTATGTATATCATTGAATCTGCATCTTTACTTTTTATATGGTTTTGGAATGGACTTGAATTTCGCGGGAACGCTGTACATTACGTCAGTGATAATGGCATTTGGGAACATTTGGATGAATCCTTTCATTTACACGTTTCAGTATCAGAGATTTCAAAAAGCTTTGAGGAAGCTGTTCTATCGAAATCAACCGACGAGAACTCAATTGTCAAATACAAATGCATTACAGATTGGTTTGAAATCAGCCAACTGAATTTATCAGGGGAATGTTTTATCGTTTGACGTACCATTATTTTCGACTCTTTGATAAGTTGTGTATGCAAGAAATAAATGAACATCTTGTAAAGAACACCTTAAGAAATCAAGTGATCATGAGAATGCACATAAAGATTGAATAGGATCAAATAATATACTTATGGATACTAGTTACAAGCTGATATTCCTCATTGTGTTGAAATTTACACTAGCGAAAATCCCGGGGGGATGGGGGTATATATACCCCCAATTTTCGGGGAGGGGGATGGATATACAAATATACCCCCACTTTTCAAGTAAGAAATAATTTCTATATCAATCAGTTATTGATAAAATTGATAAAATCAATATAAAAGACTGTTATAGTAATGAGAACTACTCCTTAAAATGCAATTAAAATGCTAAAGATATGATGTGAATGTCCCGATATTTCCGATTTGATATATCAAAATCTCTCATCCATGTCAATTACTATAACATGTTTTCTATTGGTACAAATGGGCATTACATCCCCGCCTCTTTAATGCACAGTTAATGCAAAATATAGGCCTAATAAAACATGGTATTATTAACGAAGTGTAAAACACAAGCTCAGATATTTTCACTTCATGCTGAGGACACGAAGAGACTTCTCGGGACTATACAACATTCTCAAAAATGACAGTCTATCTAATACATCTTCTACAAGTTCATGAGTCTTTTTCAGGATTCAGAATGACGCATCAACTCTTTAGAGAAATTTTAGGATTATTTAAAATCAGGCGCTGTGGGGTGGGGGTTGGGGGTACAGTGTCCCCAGTAGTTCAGGAATTCAGGAATTTCGGTATCCTAAAAGTTCCCACTTTTACTTCAGATAAGTGCCCCCTTTCCTTTATATTCCTGCCCGTTCCAAATTCTTACCATATGATTTTATTACCATTGATAATTGCCAGAGGCCTATTAGAATTGAGAGGTGCCCCTTCTTCTTTGACAACTGTCCTTTTTCCTTTGTAAGAAGTGCCCCCTCCCCTTCTATAAGTATCGTTTATATTATAACACGTGCCTTTCCCCCAATCGTATAATTGCCCCTATTCTTTCTGATAAGTGTTCCCTTTATTTATTTTCTAAAAACGCGCCTCTTCCCTTTTCACGTCTCATAAAACCCTAATAAAATCTTCCTTCGGCAATTCCCTTTTAAATCATTTGCATCAAATGTACCTATTAATCCCTTTCAATTACTGCCTTTTTTCATTCTCACATTTCAGATACAAGAATTATCCACCTTTCCATCCGATAAGTGCATCTTTACCTGTGGCAATGGCCTCTATTGAAATTTGAGAAGTGCCCGTTCTAATTTGACAAGTGCCCCTTAAAGGACACTTGTCTTCTCTGATGAGTGCCCCTTAACACCTCTTGTAAGTTTCCCATAATTCATTTTGACACGGACCCCTTTTCTCTCTAAGAAGTACACTTATTCTTTCTGATAAGAGCCCCTCTTCCTTTATATTAAAAAAAAAACACCCCTTGTCTATTCTCATAAGTGCCTTTTTCACCTGTGGTAAAGTGCCAATATTCATGTGCGATAAATACCACATGTTTCATATGTTTCATATTTTTAATATGTCACATTCCTGCTCCTTTTCTTTTCTGATGGGTGCCATTTTCATTCTTGATAAGGGCCCCTTTTATCTTCATGCATAATTTGTGCCCCTAATTTATAGCAATTTAGAGCAACTTTACTTTAATTTCGTAAAGGCTAGCTCGCTACGCTCGCTCACATTTATAATTGATATAGTTATTAGAGGTCTTTTCAGTCTCTCATGGTGAGACTTTGTTTAAAAACTTTTCAGAACTTCTCTTTATAAGATGTTATTGATCACCATGTAGCCGAACAGATCTTTAAAAGATGCTCGCTCACTTCACTCGCTCGCACATTAATATGTAGGTCATCAAACCCAGCTACAATCTTTGATGCTTAAGTAAATTATATTAGAACATGTAAGAGAAAAACATAATTGAAATCCCTATAAATGTAATCAAAATGTAGGGTATTATGCTAATGTTTAGAGATGGTATATTTTTTTTCCCGTTGTTGGTGCTATTTTCCCCCCAGAAATAGTCCTTGATTATCGGTCCCCCCAAACTATGGAAATATCCGCTCAATATTGCGATCATACCCCCACTCCTTGAACCGGATTTACGCCGGTGGTTGAAAAGGTAGATTTTTAGTCAGTTCTCAAAATATTGACGAAATTGAGGAATCACGGATGATGATCGGGAGATCGTTTGTTAAAAAGTAAGATCGCCATCGCAGATAATGAGTATGAGGACCAAGCCCTAGTTGCAAGTGGGCTGATGATGATGAACGAAGCCTTATGGAGGAGGTCTGCAGCTTTGGTCACCTTACTGCCACTGATACGGAGGCCAATGGCATTTCAGGCACCGAAATGCTGCTCGGTTTTTATAACGCCAACTTGGGTAAATCCGCCTTTCTGGTAATCAGCGGGAGCACCAGCAATTTTCTGTAACTGCTATCGTTGTTCCAATTTAAGAGGAGGCGAGTTGGCTCAGTCGGTTTAGCATCTGCTTGTCGAACCAAAGATTGTGGGTTCGAATCTTATCCAGGCGGACAACTGAAGTGTTCACTGTGTTAACGTGCCTCTCCCCTATTTTGCTGTTATCGTGGAAAACACTCCGTCCCTCGGACAGGACGTTAAATGGAGGCCCCATATGGAGGGGTGTTACCACCATTGCATGTTAAGAACATACTGCTATGTTATAATGACCCTGTTCATTCTCTTGATTGAGAAAAAGATTCAAATAAATAATTTTCTTTCAATCCATTTCTTAAATAGCTATCAGGGCTTTAAAAGCAAATAATGACTAGGGAACTTCTCAAAATGTCATAAACATTTGTTTGATGAGGAAGCGCGATGGCTTAGTTTTAGAGCAGTGGTCTCGTAACTGGGAGGAACATGGTAAGGTATTAATCTTAATTTCCAAGTCTCTCGGGGTCCCCTAGTCGCTTACTTACAAGCATACATATGCTGACTGAGCAGTCAGGTAGAATAAACCATCGAACCTTGATTTCTATTCTTTAGAATCAAAAGTGTTGTAAATCCGAAATAATTGATTTAGCGGGTTAACTATATCCCTACATTTTCTTTAGTATAACTCTCGTCCTTTAGTAAAATTTGTGCTTTTTACACCCTCAACATCCCCGAAGCGAACGAAGCGAAGAACGCCTTATATTTTGCTTTGTGCACATGACAAATGGCGTAACCAAGGGGGGGGGGGGGGGGGGGGGGGGGGCGGGACACGTTCAATCTCCACAGAATTACCATGGCCCAAGATGTCATTCCACGAAATACTTTGAAAAAAAAGGTGCATAAATGATTCAATGCTTAGTAACACGGCAAAAGCTCTCCGATACAATAGAAAGTAAATTTTCAATATTTCAAATGAATTTTTTTTTTCTTCGCTATGCTCCCTCGAAGAATGATATCGTAACAAATTGTGTAACACTATACCAAAATTTTTGTCAAAGTAATATTCAATTTAAATGAAATACATAGAAGAAAGAAATGCTATCCCTTTTCGCATCATTTAGTTCATTCAGGGATAAAGGTTTCCTTGAAGTTATGTATGATAACCATAATATTATCGTATTAAAATGTTATTTCTTTTTATTTCTAGTATTGAGAAAATGACTTTTAAAAATCATTTCACATCCAAATGAATATTGATTCATTGACAACATCACGGTGGATGGCTGCATTGTATAAAGCAGTCAATCATATTTTCGTCATCTCCCCGGCGTTACTTCATTTTTTTTCACTTCATGTTACTAGGTGTATGATTGTCAATAATCTTGGCAGTCTACCGTGTGTACCCTTAATAAACATCTACCCCATCCCTCATTTTCTTCTTTTCTATATTTATTTTCCGATTTCCACATATGTTGCAATATTTAGGCAAATTAAAGCGCCTGGACCGTCCAATGTTTGTTCAGTATAAATTTCAAGTTTTTACCCACGGTGCTTTATATCAGACAAAGGCAAATAACTGATATGTCGAATATTGCACTCTTTTATATATCACCGCCCCTCATCTCCCCCTCTCTCTCTCTCTCAATTTATTTCTCTTTCCCTGTCTTTAATTTTTCTTTAGCTCTCTCTGACACTCTTATTTTGTCTCTGTCCCTCTATATCTCTCATTCTATCATTCGATTTTGTTCTAATATTTTTGCAACATACATGGCACTTTAAATTTTACCCAATATTGGACACAATTTTTTTTGTTCAGCATGGCATACTTACAAATCTTAAATTTGATGGTACATCTACCTGAATATATCAAGGGAATTTAAAATTCAATCAATTATGAACAAATGTCTATCACCTCACAGGTGATGTGGAATTATATTTTTTGGTGAAAATTTGGATTGCGTTCTGAATCAATTCTTCTAGTGAGCTTGTGTACCAGCCGTGAGCACGTAAATAGTATATATAGTAGTATGAATTGGAAAAATAATCTTGGTAAAGTTCCTTTTTCTAAGTTAATTTCAATTTTTTATTGTTTTAACTTTCCAGATGCAAATTTTAATTGCATTAGAAATTAAAATTTCTAATGCTAATCTTCGTAACGTAATGGGTGCTCTTTGGGTTTTTTTAAATTACATATACGTGTGCGTTTGTGTATAAACATGTATACAGTCATGTCTATCATGTCTATATGCTATTCAACATTATTTTGACTACGTTAATCGTCAAAATGATTAAACCTCATATCGAGTAGATTTTTATTTGCTTATTTTTCGCAGTTCAGTTTTAGAAGTTTTCTTGGAGTAACTTTGGGTACATTTCTTCCAAACAAAAAATTATGAATTTTAATAGTTATTTTCAATTTTGTAAAGTCAAGATCATAAAATTTTGGTTCAAAGGTAATTAATTCAAAACACGATTAACTTTCTATTTTATTAGACTTGTATTTCCACAAGGTGATTTGCTCATAAATAACATTTCTAATACTGTTGCCAGAATATAGTGATGAGGAATGATATATATGAAGCAAAATTGAATTGTGTTCTGAATAGATTTTTGTTCATGAGTTTGTGTACATGTATATGGCGTGTACACGATAATCTGATAAGGGTATAATATACATTGCGTATCAAAATCGAAATTCAAGACATTGAAATGTAAAATGACTACCACATGTGAATAAACTTAGTAGAGAGTCGAATCTCAGTTTCTTACACGTGTAGTTTTTCTGAGTAAATACTGTGACAGGAAAGGAAATAAACACTTTTTCCATGATGCGAAGACTTCCATATAGATGCTTTTCAAGAGAAAGAGAGTAAGAAAGACAGGGAGGGAGAGAGAGAGAGAGAGAGAGAGAGAGAGAGAGATACAGAGAGAATGGTTGGGGTGTTGTAAATGAGGAGAAAAATAGGGAGGGTGTGAGTGAGAACGAGGGGATGATGAAAAAAAAATTATATATATATATTTATATATATATATATATATATACACACACAGAGAGAGAGAGAGAGAGAGAGGGAGAGAAAGAGAGAGAGAATGGTTGAGGTGTTGTAAGTGAGGAGAAAAAGAGGGGATGATGAAATAGAGAGAAAAAAAACAGAGAGAGAGAGAGAGCAAGAGAGAGAAAGAGAAAGAGAATGAGGAGGAACGAAAGGGAAAGAGTAAATGACGAGAAAGAGAGAGAGAAAAAGTGAGCATGAGAGAGACAGGGATAAAAAAGGAAGGGAAGTGGAAGGAAAGCAAGACAACAAGAAAGAGGGGGACTGGGTTAGTGATTAAAAAGAAAGGGCGAGAGTGAGTGAGAAATTGGGATGAATGTGATGAAGGAAGTCGTGCAACTCGTCAATCAATCACACTGTAATTTAATAAATTATTCACAAACACATCAAAGCACTTCCAAACCAGTCATTCAATCAAGAAGGCCAAATTAATGAATTTACAATCAATCAATCAATCAATCAATCTATCAATCAATCATTCAATTGATCATGTAAATCAGTCTTTTGATTGATCAATATATACTGTACATATTCAGTCAATTTCTCAAACAGTCTATCACTCAGTCAATCACAATGTATCCATTATTTAACCAGTGGCGGATCCACATAGGGGAAAATCGCCCCCCCCCCCCTTTGGCGGTTAAAGCCTATGTTTTTCATTATTTTTATTCGTCAACTGATTGGTCAATTAATTGATTCATTAATTGATTGATCATTGATTAACTGATTGCTTGGTTGGTTCGTTGACTGACTGACTGACTGACTGAAAGGTTGAATGACTGACTGATCCATCGTTTGAGTGATTGATTGACACCTGACTGACTTACTGATTAATTGATTGACTGACTGGAATTCTTGACTGACAGATGGGTTGATCAATTGATTGAATGATTGACCGAATTACTGACTGAATAACTTATCTATCGGTTGATGTATTGATGGGTTGATGGATTGATTGATTGATTGGTGGATTAATTGGTTGAATGATTTGAAGATTGATTAATTTGGTACTTCTTGAATGAATGATTGGCATGTCGTTTTGATGTGTCTGTGTATCGTGAATACATGCAGTGCTTAAAAAGATCTTGAAGTAATTTACACATTATCAATTCTCACTCATGTATAAAGCAATAAAATCATTCAAATTATGATAGTAGATTGACACAAAATTCCTAGATTATCAGAACATAATCATAAATTTATGGCAAAGATAAATTTGTTTGAATGGGAGTACTTATTCGGACTGCTGGTTTAATTTTCCCTCTTCTTTCAATTTCGCGAAAGTCATTTTTCACACTGGGAACAAAAATTTTTTTTGTTAGTGGCATTTGATAGATGAGACTATTGGGCATCTATTGACAAGAAAAACTCTTGTAAATATTTTGAAATGTAATTTTGACAAATTTTTTCAATAGTTTAAAAAAAAAATTATACGCACTCTATAGATGTTATTTGTAATGAGCTACTTAAAAGTCATAATCATAATTAAGTCTCAAATCGTTCAGTTTGTCGCTTCATGAAAATACTGAAATAGACAAAGAGACTGAAATAATATATAATGGAAAAGCAGCACTAAACATTAGGACTTGTGGAGGAGAAAGAGCATTTTCAAAGAAGTCATACATGTGTTATGGAAAACGATATGAGAATCAAAGCGTTTTAATAACTGGCCGATCAAAGAAATCCCTAAATGAAAATCCCTTTACACTCAATGCTCCAAGCATTTACTCTGCTGCATGAGAAAAAAGTGAACCTGATACAGAGCTCTACTTTTTATGTGTGCATTTTAGAGGCCTTGGATTTTTGTTAAAACGAAGAAATTCAAATTAGGGCTTACTTATTGGTAAATTTTATTTGTGTTTCTTTAAAGGGAAGTCCACCCTGGTATCAATTTGGTTTTAAAATAAGCAGAAACTTTGCCGGGAAAAGGTTCATGGAAGTTGGAGATAAATCCGATGAGAGATAAGAAAGTTATGAATATTTGAAGTTCTAATCAATAAAACACAAACTGGCAATTCCGTGACGCATCTTGTGAGCTCCTCTCCCATTCGCTCAATACAGAAAATTTCATAAGTTTTCATTTCTCAGTTGTTGATGATGGAAATTTTTTTTTTTATACAGCCTTCTGTAATATATATATATATATATATATATATATATAAATTATATATATATATATATATATATATATATATATATATGTATAAACGGTTCATTTATGATTGAATATTTTGTGTAGAGAAAACTGGGCGAATGGAAGAGAAGCTGGCAAGATTCGTCACGGAGTTGCCAATTTGTTTTTGAATGATTACAACTTCACAAATTCAAATTTTTTTAAATTTCTCGTCTGATTTTTCTCAAACTTCCATTAATATTTTTCTTTATTTCTTCTGATTCTTTTAAAATCAACTTGTAATGAGGGTGGACTTTCCCTTTAACAATGATTGTGCCCTGAAGCATAGGTTTATGATGGAAGAAAATGTAATGTAATTATGAAAACTGCCATGGGCAAAATGAAATACCTCTGTACAATACCTTTAAACAATGATGTCCGTTGCACATGCACAAGAAGCGTATTACCTGAGCAAATCAAGCCTATGAAAGCAATTAGCGAATACAATGTCATGAGTTCGTTTTTAAATCAATGTCTGCACTGTTCATTTTGCGATTCACTCTACGATATCATTTCCATACTGCACATGAAAGAAAGGCAGTCCTACGACGTGCACATTACGCTTCGTATACAATGGTATAATGCATGTTGCAATCGAGGTGTCATTCTGCTGACGAATGCAACTGGTATTATAGCCAAACCTGCCACATGACGATAGGCCTTATATACGTTATGTTTTAAAGTAAACATTTCCATGACTTTCTTTCAAACTAACATAAAAAGAATGAGCCAGCTCATAATTTATTTTTTTCCACTTTTACCAGAACTCCACCTGCTCTTTAAGGACATATTAAGTGCAGGCTCGTACTCACTATTACACATCAAGTGTTTCAACCACTCATTTTCGATACATTAAAGAAAGGCTACAGAACTTCAGAAATGTGCAAACATTTGTTTTTCTTCAGATCTTGATCCCCATTGAAAATACAGGGGCAGACTGGGACTAAAATTCGTGTTTGGAATTCGGGAGTGACCGTCCCATTTTTGTTGTTGACCAGCTTTTTTTTTTTTTTATATGATCGACTCTTACAAAAAATAGGGGGAAACTTCCCAAACTTCCCATGTCCAATCCGCCCCTGGCGCCCCCCCCCCCAGGTTATCTAGTTTAATCTGTAGTCCTTTGTGCTTCCAATATCTGCTTCCAACTTGGTGACTTTTTTATCTTGCATAACAACTCTTTTCGTTTCCTGATTTATTTCTGGGAGCTTTTAATAAGTTAAAGGCATTATGGGAATTGCATGCCCTACGTTTCAATAAAACAGAAGGACTGTCAGAACGAACAAATTCAGAATATCCTCATTGCCGTTATACATGTACTTCACCGAGGCCACAGACCGGTAGAGCGGCGATATGCGTTCAGTATTAATTATGTAAAGTGGGGGTATTTATATCTGATGTTTTCCTTCTTTTTGTATCATCCATCTCATGTACAGTGGTTGCATTCCAAGACAAGTGCACAAAGCTAAAACAATACAAACAATAGGTAGATCTGTTACAAACAGTAATGTCATAATGACGCATAATGTTAAAATTTTCGGCTCAATTCACCAATCCTATCAACTTCAGTGTCAGTAATGACATTACTGGTTGCAACGCGAACGGAACGTGGATGCAGGCTATATACAATGCTATTAAATGCTAATAAATCCAAGTTTAATACACTAGCCTTTAGCCCGATCATAGTAGGCCTACTCTATGAGCCTGATAATCTGGGAGCCTGTCCCGAAATAGTCACTCCATTTTACTTATGAGATTTGACCTCTTAAAGTTACCTAGACCATCCATGTCATTCATAAAAAGGTTGATAGCCTAAACGAAACCGCCGGGTTTGGCCCCCATGGCCATGTAAAATGCCCAGGCCTGTAGAGCCCACAAATGTAAAAATCTACCACAAATGTAAGAATAACCACAAATGTAGAAATAATCCACCCTCAAATGTCAAAATAACCACAAATGTCATAACATGTCAACCACAAGTGTAAAAATAACCACAAATGTAAAAAAATCGCCCACAAATATAAAAATCTGTTTAACCACAAATCTAAAAACATTTTGCCTACAAATGTAAAAATTTCCAGTTTTACCTCAAAGTCATAACATGTCAACGGCAAATGCAAAAATTCATTGCTTGCATAATGAACCTATGTAAGATCAGTTATTATAAGATGTATGTGTGTGTGCGTATGTAAACGTGTGTGTGAGGTTTCCTGACCATTAAATCCCTAAAAAATGGAAAGGCCCTTATCCACAAATGTAAAGACATGTCAACTGCAAATTTAAAAATTCATTAAACCATAGTGGTTGACTAATAGTTTCCCTTCGAGGAACTGATCATAAACTTCAGTGGCAGGAAAAAGGTTGCGTTCTGGATTCCCGTACGATCCCATTTAACCCCAATGTTCAACCCCAATGTTCAAACATTCATCCAATCATTAAGTCAAATATTCACACCATAATGATCGAAATATCACATTCTTTGATAAAATAACTGTGAAGACGGGTAATTTCAAAGTCATGATTTTCATATCTGACCAAGACTAATTTTCATCTTTAAAATCTGTAAACGGTAAACTGATCA
This sequence comes from Heliocidaris tuberculata, assembly GCA_025618425.1. Taxonomy (NCBI): domain Eukaryota; kingdom Metazoa; phylum Echinodermata; class Echinoidea; order Camarodonta; family Echinometridae; genus Heliocidaris; species Heliocidaris tuberculata. The sequence goes on along the minus strand of CM046832.1, from coordinate 10,806,531 downwards.
CAAAAAAGGAAAACCACTAGACAGTAAACCGCTAGTTTAATGAATTTTTACATTTGCAGTTGACATGTTTTTATATTTGTGGTAAAGGGTCTTTCGATATTTTAGGGATTTTAATGGTCAGGAAACCTCGCACACACACGCTTGCACACGCACACCCACATACATCTCATAATAGCTGATCTTACATAGGTCCATTATGCAAGCAATGAATTTTTACATTTGCCGTTGACATGTTATGACATATGAGGTAAAAATGGAAATATTTACATTTGTAGGTGAAATGTTTTTAGATTTGTGGTTAAACAGATTTTTACATTTGAGGGCGAATATTTTTTTACATTTGAGGTTATTTTTACACTTGAGGTTGACATGCTATCACATTTGTGGTTATTTTGACATTTGCGGGTGCAATGTTTTTACATTTGTGGTTATTCTTACATTTGTGGTAGATTTTTACATTTGTGGGCTCTACAGGCCTGGGCATTTTACATGGCCATGGGGGCCAAACCCGGCGGTTTCGTTTAGGCTATCAACCTTTTTATGAATGACATGGATGGTCTAGGTAACTTTAAGAGGTCAATTTGTGGGCTCTACAGCCCCCCTAGTTGGGTCGATTCCAACCCATCTAACAAAAGCGCCAAAATTTGTCAGAAGAAGTTGTATGATTATACATTACCAAAATAAAAACTGACAAAATTTTCCGTCGGAATGGGTTGTCAGTCGGCCCCTAAAAATTGGTGTAAGAATAATAATAATAATAATAATGAATATTTGGGAGCGCTAAAAACAGAAAGTACCATAGCGCTTACAAAAAATACACATTTGAAAAGAAAAGACAACAGCAACAGCAAAGAGACAGACTCAAAAAAGTAAGAAAGTACATTCAAACATTATATTACTGAGGAAAGCGATATGTTTTTAGGGATCTTTTGAAAGTGGCTAGACAAGTTATTTCTCTGATGCAGAGTGGAATATTGTTCCACATTTTTTATGCAGCCACTGAGAAGCGCTTTTCGGTTGATGAGAGTCTGGACTTGGGAATAACGAGCTTACATTTATCAGCTGTTGAGCGAAGATTGCGAGATGGTGTATATATTTTGAGTGTGTTATTAAGATATTCAGGAGCTAAATGATTTAGAATTTTAAAGACGTACAAACAAACTTTAAAAACAATACTTTGGTGTAGAGGTAACCAGTGAAGTTCCGTGACCAAAGGTGAAGTATGTGTCCTAGATCCTACGCCAAAAATAGGTCTAGCAGCTCGATTCTGGACAGTTTCAAGCTTCCTCCTATCTTTGGAAGATAAAACTGTATATAGGCTATTACAATAATCTATTCGGGAAAGAATTAAATTTTCCCCCTTAAGGCCCATGGCCCAAATTTTGTTAGAAGAAAGAGGTATAGGTGTACATAACAAAAATATTCTAAAACACTGTCAAAAAAATTCCATTGGAAAAGGGGTGTATTACATAACCCTGAAAAAACACCAAAGTGCCCCTAAACCAAGCTTTGCTGCCCCAAATTTTCTGGATGTGGAGAAAACAATTTTTTTGCATTTCAATCTTCATAACTCCAAAGTTTCTCATTTAATTCAGATCAAATTTACATAATGCAATTTTGAGTATTGTAACTTTTGGGGTGCAATTTGGTGTCAAATAATAATTTAAATGATAAGTTAATAAATTGTTAAAATTGTATTTCTTTCTCAAAAGTAGTCAAATGATATTGTCAGGATTTAATAAAAAAGAATACACCATTGTTCATCTGCGCCGGTTTGACAAGGCATAATAGAGAGCTTTCAAGGTATTCTTGTAATTAACACATGAATGGTAGATTTCAGCATGGCAGCCACATCTATGACCCGGTTCGACTCGACCCGACTTGGAGGCCCTTTTTTTTGGGGGGGGGGGGGGTGCGGGGGGGGGGGGGGCTCTAGGGGCCAAATCCCGCGGCTTCGTTCAGGCTGACGAGCTTTTTGTGAATGCCATGAATGGTCTAAGCAATTTAAGGGGTCAAATCTCATATGCAAAATGGGGTGACTATTTTGGCTTTTGGCCTATGAGGTACAGTTAGCACTTACATATATACACACGCGCTGTTGAACAACGCATCTATGTAAAATCGCTGGATTGCTCGAGAAACTAAAATGGCACGATTTAAAAAAAATCTATAGTCTTATCTTATAGTCTCAAATAATGAACAACCCGTAACTGTGTTCGACCAAACATCTGATTATGATGTAGGGATGAACTTGTATAATAATTGTTTTAGTACACGCAATGACGATAAAATCGCTTGCTACAGCAACATCACTGAACGTCACATGATCACAAATCAGCCAATGGCCTACGCGCTTGCAAATAAACCTTTTTATATCAGTCTTAGTTGAACTGCTGTTCATTATAATGTATAAAATAGTTTCATTGTTGGTTGCTGTGCTCATTGCTTATCGAATCTTGAACGACAGCGGATCTTTCAGATTGATCACCCTCGAAATTAAGACATCATTTCTTGTCGTAGCTTTCAGGCTGATGGATTCACTAAGTTGAAAGACCAGGTTATGATTGACTTTTGAAGAAGATCAGTGTCACTGTCAGTATCGTCTATATGTGGACTATTTGGCAATTTCTGAAAGATAGCTTTAGGACCGGTCAACTCATCTAGATGTGACACACATTTTCAAGCGTTACATTCTCTTAATTTCGATTGTTTTTCATCAGGAGTGACTCGACTGTCTCTATCGCCATTTACATGAATAGCTTGAGGTAAGCAAGAAGCCATTGGGATATTATAGCTGAAATCCTTTTGAAACAAACTACAATCAAAATCTGGACACTTGTTATATATTGCTTATTTAAGTTGAAATCTGACCTACGATTCGTTGCCATGAATAATTACTCGAGCTACTGGTCTTCGTTTGAAGAAGAAAACCAGACCCAAGCAAGTACCGATCTTGTTCATACCATCTTGACAACGATCTACATTATCTTCGCTCTTTTGGGCGTCGTCGGCAACGGGCTTGTCCTGGTCGTTATCGCTCACATCAAAGATCTCCAAGATGTTACCAACCTCCTCATCGCTAACCAATCCCTAATCGATTTTATGACATCCTTGTTTCTGTTGTTCGGCTTTGTTATTCCTGTACCCGTCTTGCCTGTAAACCGCCCGACTCTTTCTCGGTTCCTCTGTGCCTTCTGGTACACTAAATATCCATTCTGGTCGACGATTGTAGCAAGCTGTTTGAATCTAGCAATGATAACTATAGAGCGTTATATTGCAGTGGTCTTTCCTATTCGTTATCGAGTCAACACAATTTCTGGAAAAGCAATTGTTGTCACCCTTATTCCATGGACAGCCGGATTTATCTTCCAGATATCCTTACTATATTTTAGCAAGGTCGAAGACGGACAATGTTTTAATTTCCTGTGGCCTGATGAGTTAACGAAAATTGGAATCTGCCTGGCAACCTACTTCTTGGAATTCCTGCTACCCGTTGGCACCATGGTTTATGTCTACGCTAGAATCTTGCTCGAGCTTCGTCGTAGTACCAAGAAGTTTTCTCAACCTGCAAACACATCGTCTGTTGCCCGAGGGACAAAACAAGTTGACTATCGCAGTAAGGCTCGCAAGAATATCATCAAGACGCTCGCCACAGTCTCTATTTGCTTTGTGATCTGTATGTCTTTAAATCAACACATCTATCTTGCCTATGGCTTTGGTGTGTATCTGAACTTTGCAGGGCCTCTGTACATCTTGTCTGTAGTAATGGCATTCGGTAATATTTGGATCAACCCTCTCATCTATACCTTTCAATATGAACGATTTCAGAAAGGTATCAAGAAGCTCTTCTGTCGTACCCAATCACAACCTCTTCACGTGAAGGCTGTCTCTTCTCAACCTGGGAGTCTGTAGATTGTTAGGGGTGGGAATTATTATCACCACTATACAAATTCTTCACTTCTAAAATGTATTTCACTCGAATATGCCATAAAGGAATAGGGAGGAGATAATTGATGAGGCTTGATGCTTTATTGATGATAGGTTTCAGCATTAATATTTTAGGTTGTAAAATCCTTGTGGAATTCGTAGTTTTTGATAGTTTGTAACGTAAACCTGTTTAAAATTAAAAAAATAAAAAATAAAGCTACCGTTAGCCCTAAATTGGTCTAGACGTGTAGTCTAGATGTACATCTATTAAAGAGTTTATGGCGGTACTGCACGAGTGAACAAAATTCTCTGATGGTCAATGTTTCTGAAAACCAGTTAGGTTTCTAAAATCTGGCACAAATTAATGAAAAGATATTAGGAAATTTCCTTGCGATTCAGGTAAGAGATTAGTTTTGACAATACATTTGTATTCTCCATGAAATTTATACGAAGTCGCCGACAGAAAGGGTTTGAAAATAATAATTCTCTTTCGAGAGGATGCCATAAATTGTACAAATAAAAAGTTCAATCAAGTTTTTAAACGTATGGTATGAAACCTTTTAAGTTTGGAGGATCTCTGTTAATTTTTTTTTTCTAAATCTCTTCAAAGGCTCACTTCATCCGCTGCGTATTCTATGATGCCGTGAACTTTATTTACTACACACACACACACACACGCGCACACACCCACACACACACACACACACACACACACATATATATATATATATATATATATATATATATAAAATATATACATGTATATATATATATATATACATATATTTATTTATATATATATATATATATATATTTATATATATATATATTTATATATATATATATATATATATATTTATTTATATATATATATATATATATCTATATATATTTATATATATTTATATATATAAATATATAAAAGATTTATGTGAACTAAACGACTATATTAAGTGACCACCAGCGTTGTGTTCGAGGAACATTTCTCACAATATATATATATATATATATATATATATATACATATATATGTGCGTGTGTGTGTGTGTTTGTTTGGGATGTGCATGTATGTGTGTGCGTACGTCACAAGATTAATGGGTATGTAATTTAAAAAAAACAGTATCAAACTGGACATCATAAATATTGTTCATGTCTATTAGGAAATAATATATGAAATATAACATTTCAGAAAAATAAAATGATAATTTTTGTCAGATGACACAGTTCAGTCCATATCATGGGCTTCGATGGATGTGGAGATGATGGGAGCTAGATTCAAAACTTCTCTCCGCAAATTTGTCTGCAAGTTTGAGAATGTGAACACCTGCTTTTAACCATGTTGGCTTCGTTTATTGAGGGATTTTCTTTGTTTCAGTTGGATAGAACATTAATCTATACCTTTGTGGTATTTTCTCTTTTGAACTGAGGATCTTTTTTATTCATTCATCTGTCTCAAAAAACGCACAAACATGCACAAACTTATGCATATTCACGGATCCCTGATATTATTCGAAACTTGATCACGAGTTATTATCCATGTTCTAAAACAAAATTCCAACATAGCGCAGTTATCATAGTACAGTCATATCGATAAATTAACAGAAGGACGTGATATCATACATATTTCACATCTAAGACTTTCTGGACAATCATTAGCCATTTTATTTCTTTCGGTGAAGTTTGAATATCCAATTCATATATTTATATACTGTGTATAATTTAAACTGCACAAATTTCAGTCAAATCATGTTGTTACGCACCTTTTTGCTTGGAAACCACACACTGAAAACACATATATTAAAATTTTCATTTAGTTCTCGTCTTCCTTTTTGTCTGCAGCACGAAGGTCTATACCGCTCGATTAACAACGAAAAATCAAGTTATTAGATGCTGGATCGGGATAACGTGTATTATCTGCTAACCTTGTCATTATAAAAAGCAAATATCGTAAATAACTATGTCTCTATTCATGAGTCTTTTAGCGGCTAATAGGAACTATGGAGCATTTGATTAAGCGGGAACCATTATACAAATCAGCCTGATACAAATAATGCATGTTTACGAGTGCATTAGTGAATGCACGCCAGTCAAGTCGCAATCGGATAATAAATGAGACTCGTCGAGTTCACTATCCGTCTAATTGTGACTTAACCATTTGCAGTGCATATCAAAAAGTCAAGGGCTTCAAACATTATTATTTTTGTTTGATAAAACGGGTCTACAGTGTGAATATAAAGACATGAAAAAGTATACCAACCCCATGGCCCAGGGCAAAAGTTGCGGTCCTATAGATCGAGGCCGTTTCTTTCGTATGTTGTTCATGTACAGGCGTATAATTTGTAATCTAGAGCTATGAAACTGCATTACAAAAGCACGATATTTCAAGGCACTTTCATGAAATTGAATTACAAGCCATGCACCTGTACAAGAATACAATAATGGAAAAGAGTATTCATAATTATGCATACCCTGCATTGCATTTTGAAACAAAAAACGCAACTTTTTTTCTTGTCACCGCTGCAGAAAAAAAAAATTATCATGGAAATATAATTCAGTTTAAATGTTCTCTGAATGTTTCAATGGTGAGTGAGAATTCTCAACTGAAAACTTTTGGTAACAAACAGATTTCGCCGTTAAGGTACCTTTATTAAAGGGAAAGTCCACACTTCTAGTAAGTTGATCTGAATAAAAGAAGAAAAATGAGAGAAACAGATTAGTGAAAGTTTGAGTAAAATCCGATATGAAATAAGAGAGTTACGAATTTTTTGAAGTTGTAATCAATCAAACACGAATGCGCAACTTGGTGACGTAGCTTGCCAGCTCATCTCCCATTTGATCAGTACAGAAAATCTCATAAATTTTCATTTTTTAATTTCTTGATGAAGGAATAGATTTGTTTCATACAAGTTTTGTGTAAAAATATAAGAGCAATGATTATGTTTAAGGTGCATGTATGATTTAATGTTTTAAAATAGAAATTAATGATTTTGGGGTACAGTGCAAATGCACGGGAGAGGAGCCCCCAAGATACATCATGGAGTTGCCAGTGTGTGTTTGATTGATTACAACTTCAAATAAAAAAATTCATTACTTTCTTATTTCTTATCGGATTTTGCTCAAACTTTCACTAATCTGTTGCTCTCATTTTTCTTCCTTTAATCAAATCAACTTAATAATCAATAACGATTTTTACAGCCAAATGAATAGACGAGGAAGAGTTCTTCACTCTAACGCAATGAACATAATTCATTTATGAGTGATTGGTTTATAGAGCAATGATAATAAAGTAGCATATCTTTCCCTCCTTTAATAATATCGATTTATGAAACGGGATTTGGTATAAAAACGAATGTGATGATAAACATGATGATAACAATCTTTTTTTTATTTCGTATCCATAATCTAGTTTAATTTTACTTTGTTCTTTCCAAGCTTTCTCATTTGCCATCACTGCAGGCCTATCGTTCAGGCAACATTACACATGTACACACCAACGTAACATCTCAGTAGACCGACACCTCATGAGACCGAAAGCCCACAATGTCGGTCTCGTGAACCCTCAGAAAAGCTGTCGGAAGGCCAATGAGATCGTGGGCCGTCGATCTAGTGTGATGTAGCCGTATTCAATTGGAACGTGTGCATGTAGAATAACAACAATAACATGGACAGCAATGATAAGCCCACATTCATTGAGCACTCAGTTATCAGATACAACAGTCTTCAATCGCTGTACAGAAAGACATGTGCTGATAAATATAGGTTTTCCCGCCCAATTTCATATATTTGTCACGCAAATCAATTAAGGTGCATTCAAATTCACGCATTATCGTCTTACGATCGATTAGATTAAAATTTAAAATCCGGGCAATGGAATTCATTTGGAGACACGCAAATTAATTTATGAGCATCCAAGTCAATTCATCGGACAAATTTTTTTCGTTTAGGGCATTCCAAGTTTTGTTATCTGCATTCGATCTATTTCAGGACAAACAAATTCGTTAACGTGCTTATGAAGTTGTGAACGATTTCAAATTTCGTACATTGAATTTCAAGGTTCGTGCATTCAAATTAACACAATATGACTGAGGAGTCTATTTGGGAGCTCAATTTCATTTTGGGGAATTCAATTTATTGATTCGTTCATTCACTTTCATGGATTACGTAATGTTTGTATGTGTTGTGAGTACGTTTTTTTTTTGGTTTTTTTTTGGTCTATATCTCTATCATATCTATGTATGTCTTTGCGTGTGTGTAAGATACCTACTTGCATCTAGGCTTGATGTGCCATACATACATCCTCTGTTTGTTTTGGGGAATCTTGTTGCCTCATATACAAAGTGATCAGATTTCAAAACTTTTTACAATTTTTTATGATGTTTACAATGACAGTATGATTGTTAATTTCTTTGTTTGTTTTCATCAGTTTTCTTTTTTTTTTTTTATACATTATGGAGGGTCTGCTTTAAACAACTGCATTTTATTGCATGTTTTCTTAAATATGTTAAATCTAATACACTTATTCAGAACATGCTTGCCTTTTCATGAATGTGAATGAATGAAGAAAAGCCGAAGCCACAGGCATCTGATATTGAATGCCCATTTCTTAAATGTTATGCTCCTAGCTTAAATGTGAATGACTCGTTTGAAAAATTTGTCGCATCGATTATGAATTCGGACGAGCGAAAATTAAACTGAATGACAATTCGTTATCGTTTGCTCCTTATTTAATACATGAATCATTTGAAGAGCTTGTTGCATGAATAACGAATTTGAAAGAACGAAAATGAATTCGAATGACATTTTGCCGCGGCGATCACATCTATCGTGAATTTGAATGCTCTTAACATTAAATTGAATGAACAAATTGTAAAATTGAGCGGGAAAACCTTTAAATATATATAGGCTTACTCTTGTAGGATATAAATCAAATATACCATACAACGTTTTCGAGGCACCAGTTGAAATTGGGGATTCTTCGGTGAGTGGCATAGTTACTAATAGTGATCTGCCAGTCACTTCAGAGAATCCATAATTTCAACTGGAGCCTCTCAGTGCAAGGTATATTTGATTAATATCACGTGTGAGTATATTCACTATATGCCGCCGAATGACATCAGTTTGATATTTTGATACTCGTGCAGACTGTATTTGGAGCACTCTAATCCAAGACCAGATTCCTTGATCCCGACGACGAGCGCATCTACACTTGACGTGGAAATGTTGTTGATACCCACCATACCAACCTCTAGTGCCTCAGCTACCCGCCAGATCTAGCCACAGAACTCCTAAAGACGTCTTTAGGAGTTCTGTGGATCTAGCTCATGTCCTGAGAGAAACCCATACGCGTTCTCTTGGCAATGGTGATGGCCTCCTCTTCTGTTTAAAACCGGAATGCGAGATATTCAACCAACATAAAATATGTCTAGAATCCGATCTCATTCTACAGGAGAATGAATAATGTTTTTACATTATTAAATGTAAAAGATGAAAGAGAGCTTCATTTCTACATATCTTCTTAAACCAGTATGGTTTATATTCAGTCGTAACATTAATCAAGCATATTGATCTTACATTACTTTACTAAGTTATGAAGCGTAGCATAAAATATTTATTAAATCCTATTTCTCATCCGAAAAGCAAAAGATTTCCTGCTACATCTCACCTCAAGATTGAAGCCAGTGGTCAGAACGTTTCTTTTGAGCACACCAATGCATCAGTTTATATCACATATCAATGTTGGTTCAAAGAAGTTACCGCGTAGAACTGACCGCTTTCCTCTGGTTAAAGACTCTAGCGCCTCTCTGGACCGCGTCATTTACGTGTCGTTCGACCTGCCAGTGGAATACAATGAGAAAATTTCGAGTTTGCAAAAGTAGTTTGACGCTATGGTAGAGATGATCTTGAAAGCATTGTCTTTTTCCATGAGATGGAATTCCAAATGAACTGAATTCAATAGTTGTGAACAAATAGAAAATTGATGTTTATTTACTTAATATTGTTTAAAATAATTTCACGCATGCACTGAAAATTCGTTGAAAAATCAGTAATTATGTTCAAGTCGTCGATAAAAAGTTAATCGTTTGTGAGTCTCATCCATAACAGAGGTGTCTTAGGCTGTTGGTTTCCAGACTGTAATTATAAGCACTACTTTTGTACCGGCTATCCATAGCGCCTTATTGAACTGGTCTTAAATAATGTAAATTAAATTCAAATCATTATCCCGGGGTAATAATTATACCAATTAGACGATTTCTAACCTCTTCAACGCCCTTTTGATCGATGACAGGTGCAAGAGTATAGTTCTAGGATCCATTCCGCTCCCTACCACAAGCTCTGACGTTGAATGGGATAGTTTTGTGCAGAACTCATCGTAAACATCTTCTTGAACCAGTATACGATTTGCAGTATAATAAGTTATTTTAGGGGATTCTTCATTCATTCTCTTTAACACGGTTCATTGGGCTTAAGGACATGAGTAAAAAAAATCTAAGGCAAAACTAGCTACTAAAAAAGCTTTATTGAAATTGCAATCTGCAAAGTGGTTCATTTAACCTTCATAAGAATATACACTATGCGCAATTTATTACTTCCATTCTTGTGCAAATCACATTTAGATATCAAAGTTTAAATACTTTAAATACTTTAAAGACGATGGTTTGTTGCTCTGTAGAGATTACTCTCATTATGGAATTGTGAATCAGTCAGCATGGTCAGTGAATGAATGAATGATGAATCAATCAATGAATCAATCAATCAATATTCAATCAACTAATCAGTCAAATCAAATTAGAAATTAATGATCAGTTAAATAAGCAATTAACCAAGCAACCAATTGCCATGATTACGTACTCTAAAAGAATTTAGAAAACCGTTAATCAAGAGTAGTAAACCTTTATACATCACAAAGCTATAAAACCTGTGAAATTTGTAAAAAAGGTTTTTGTAACGCTATTGCAATTCAAAATTGGAAATCCAATGACCTGTTGGAGAGAAAACATTTAGCGAGCAGGACATGGAAGAGTGTGCAAGGATACTTTAAATATAAAGGAAGCAAAAACAAAAATAAACAAACAAACATAATAAACCCCCAACGGACTGGGAGTCTTTACGAAAGAGATCAAAGTGATTAGTGCAACTTTATTATATTTCACTGAACAAAGTTAAAATTTGTCATTAATTGAATTAAAGGTTGGAGAAGGTATAGATTTGTAGAAATATTATTCTGCATGGAAAATTCCAAGTTTGTGCATTATACAGAAGGATAATGTTTTCAAGGAGTTAGAAGCACTGCCAGTCATTGACAAGATCAGTATCAGGCACACTGATTAATTAAGGTCAAGTCATTGCAATTTCTTAGATATAGTCTTTCTGCATATTTTTATCGGAACATTACTCGATATTGTTAAGAGATCGGAGTGTAAACCATACTGAGGCAAATGGAACGCTTTTTCATAAACCAGATGTGCTGGCCGGGTTTGGCATCTTTAGAAAATGTCTCAAAACTATAAGCGTAAATCGATACGAATCTGAGATGATTAAATAGTGAATTTAATGCTAGTAAATTGATAATTAAAATGTAAATAATAATGTCAAAGAGGAAGTAAATCTCCTATCACAGCATTAAGTTCGGAAAGTCTAAACTGACTTAAAAAGAAAGAAAGATAGAAAGAAAGAAAACGAAAAGTTAGCCGGGTTTCACGTTTATAAATTGATGGGGGGGGGGGGGGGGGCTGAAAATTTTAAAAAGCAAAAATTTCTTTCTATATTTAAAGAATTCAATAAATAGAATTAAATTTTTAAAAACGATAGAGGCAACAGTCAGACCCAACTTCGGAAAACCGAGCACAGGTATATACTCCGAAAACGGCGTATAGTATAGAGCCCTCATCGTTCAGTGCGAGGCAGTGTGTGCAAAAGGCATGGGGAAAATCTTGCAAAGCCAACCTGCCAACAATATATATATATATATGAAATTAATGCTGCGTGTCAAATATCTTCAAAACCCTTGAATAATTCGTCATATGAAATGAATTTTAAATGACATCTGAAGTAAATATATCCGCAGCACTATTTTAGAAAAATATATGATCAAGAGCAGGTCGACATTGCACGATTTTCCACATGCCTTTTGTACACACTGTCTTGCACTGAACGATGAGGGCTCTATATTCATTTTGCTTCATACGCCGTTTTCGGAGTATATACCTATGCTCGGATTTCCGGAGTTGGGTCTGACAGGGCAAGGTTGGATTTTTGTTGGCTTTAATTGAGGTGATATCAGGTTTGTTGGTCTGAAAGCCAGTTGTTTAGTGATGCGAAGCTCATTAAAGATCATACGGTTTAAATGAAATTAATGCTCTGATGTTCCTTAGCAAGACATTGTGCCCAGAGGTTTTTAGAATACAAAAGATTTCCTACAAATCTATTTAATACAACATAATGCTAAAACAAGAGAAGGCGAATCAGTGGATTTCGCACCGTATGTGAGACAGACAGATCAGTATATTTGAGATCCTGTTTTCACCTAGTGAGTGTTTTTCTTTTCTCATGGTCAACGTAATTCATTAAACATAGTTATGAAGTGTGCAATGAGCATGTTCACTGAGAAAAAAGATGGCATTAAATGGAACCATCTTCGTCATTTCATATGATTGAAATTGAACGATACGATGAAAATAAAGCGACTTTAACAACCCTTGATCGTTAATACAATATTTTTTCACAAGTTTTGGTACGTATCGTGGGTTGAAGGATTTATAAATATAATGGTATTTTAAGGACATTTTATAAACATCATGTACCAGTAATCTTATAAAAGTAAGTGATGGTTAAAGTAAAACATATATATATATATATATATATATATATATATATATATATACATGTTCATAGGAAAACTCTATCACTATGGTATTCGTGGTGTGACTGGTTTACTAATAATCGACAACAATGTACAAAATATGAATCTTCAATCTCGGAATATAGCATCTTATGTGGAGTTCCTCAGGGATCTCTCCTAGGCCCTCTCTTGATCTTCATATACATAAACGATATTCACAAATCTGCTCCGGAACTCTCTTTTGTTTATATGCTGATGATACAAAAATTTAATATACTGTACTCTGACACAAACTAATATTAACTCCCTATGCAATATATTTTTTAAAATCATTTTGATGAATCCAAAACCTCACAATTTACACTACTTCTAATGTACTACACAATGAACCTTTCTCAGTTGCTCCGAGACAGTTTCTTTCACAATGTGATCGCATGAACAGAACTCAACTTTATCTTTTTTTTTCCATCCACATAAGACCAGTTTATGAGATCATCGTTACAGAGATCTCCTGGGATGATGATGGTAAATAAAATCAAATCAACATATTTCAAAGTGGTAAGTGCTATTCTTGCCATTTGCCATTTTAACCTCTTCATTGGGTCAAATACATAATTTAGTCATAGACAGTCTGATTTTGCATAGGAAGCATAAGGTGGTGCCCATTAATGGACCCGAGGGCCACTGACGTACTGGTAAGGGGCTTGGGGCCCCAAAGTTCCATGCAAAAAAAAAAAAAAAAAAAAAAAAAAAAAAGGGGGGGGGGGGGGGGGGGGGGAGAAAAAAATTGAAATTACCTACCGGATGTAGGTCAAGATTTGTGATAAAATAACATTTTCATTCAAAAGTCAATTTTTTTTGCTCTCTCGCTTCGCTCGCTAGCAAATATTAAAAATTGTGCTGCGTATGCCAATGTTTAGCCCCTCAAATTTTTTGGTTCATTACACAACTGCCGAGGGCCCTGAAATCAGGGGAGGGGGTGGGTGAGCCTCGCAATTTTCAATTGAGACCAAGTAGGCGGCCTACCGCGCCCCCACAAGTATTTTACCTGAGTACAGTCATAACAAAATATTGCTGCATTTAATATGCAATTGGAAACTCTAAATGTGTACGGGACATTCCAATGGACCAATAGCCCACAAGAATGGGATGTCAGTCTCTTGTGCTGTTGGTCTCGAGAGCTGTATCCTTTTCAGATATGCTATCACACCAGTCTAACAAAAGCCTAAGATTATTTAGTAATTTGCTTTAGAAAAAGGTCGCGTTACCTTTCTATCTTCCAATATTCATGGTTAATGGTGTCTTTGCTCCTAAAATACTTATTTGATATCTATATTGTAGCCTTGTCAGCATAATTGTACTTTGCCTTGAGCTTTGTCACGAATACAAATAAACTTTATTTGGAGATTATGCGATTGCTAAAAAAAATGGTCTTGTTACCTTTCTTACTTTATCTTTGAGAACTTTAAAATTTTGCTGCAATTAATATGTGATTGGAAAGTCTAAATGTGTACGGGATATCCCAGTAGACCAATTGCCCACAAGAATGGGAAATCGGTCTCATGTGCTGTTGGTCTAGAGAGCTGTATTTCTGATTATGTTATTACCATGATTACCATACCTACGAGTTTAATAGAATCATAAGATAATTTAGTAGTTTGGATTAGAAAAAGGTCGCGTTACCCTTCCATCTGTCCATTTCCCCAATATTCGTGGGTAATTTTTCTTTGGATCCTAAAACACTTATTTGATATCTATATTGCAGGCTTTGTCATAAATACAAATAAACTTATTTGCAGTGTAAACGTGAGTTTTAAAGGTTATGCGTTTACTTACTTATGATTACTGACATCTTCAAAATCAATTTCGTGATCAGTTTAGCAAAGGTCGCGTTACCTTTCCTTCTCTTAATCCATGAAAATTTACCAATTGGTTTAGAAAAAAGGTCACGTTACCTTTCCTTCTTTAAATCCTAGATAATTCCCAAGTGGTCTAGAAAAAAGGTCGCGTTACCTTTCCTTCTTTAAATCCTTGAGAATTCCGTAATTTGGTTTAGAAAAAAGGTCGCGCTACCTTTCCTTCTTCAAATGTTCAAGGGTATCATTTTCCTATTTCCGATAATTGTGTAGGCAAAATGATTATCCATGAATTCATTCTGTCGCGAATTAATTGATGTGAGTTTATCTAATGGTCAATTCTGTGTATTCGTCTACAAACTGATTCGTCTACAAAGTCAGATTCTGTCCTCAGCTTAAAGTCAGATTCTGTCCTCAGCTTAAGGTCAGATTCTGTCCTCAGCTTAAAGTCAGATTCTGTCCTCAGCTTAAACTTAGATTCTGTCGTCAGCTTAAACTCAGATTCTGTCCTCAGCTTAAACTCAGATTCTGTCCTCAGTTGAAAGTCAGACTCTGTGCTCAGTTGAAAGTCAGATCTTGTCCTCAGTTGAAAGTCAAATTCTGTCCTCAGCTTAAAGTCAGATTCTGTCCTCAGCTTAAAGTCAGATTCTGTCCTCAGCTTAAAGTCAGATTCTGTCCTCAGCTTAAAGTCAGATTCTGTCCTCAGCTTAAAGTCAGATTCTGTCCTCACCTTAAACACAGATTCTGTCCTCAGCTTAAACTCAGATTCTGTCCTCAGCTTAAACTCAGATTCTGTCCTCAGTTGAAAGTCAGACTCTGTGCTCAGTTGAAAGTCAGATCTTGTCCTCAGTTGAAAGTCAAATTCTGTCCTCAGCTTAAAGTCAGATTCTGTCCTCAGCTTAAAGTCAGATTCTGTCCCCAGCTTAAAGTCAGATTCTGTCCTCAGCTTAAAGTCAGATTCTGCCCCCAGCTTAAAGTCAGATTCTCTCCTCAGCTTAAAGTCAGATTCTGTCCTCAGCTTAAGGTCACACTCTGTCTTAAAGTGATTTGGTAACTTTGTAGAGGCTTAATAAAATCTGAGCTGCCTAGCTTTACATCATATCAGTGTATGTAATATGGTGTAAAAATAAATCCCAGGAAAAAAAAAGTACTTCAAATTCATCATGTGCTTCACAAAAGTAAACATATGCAAGTGACCGGAAATGCCAGACTCATTTTCCCCATAGACTCAGTGTTAGACTAAAGCGTATAGCCATACGCTTTCGTAAATGGGAGTATTCAGTCATATCTTAATAACAGCATTATATATTTGAAAACCTTTCTATGCCTGGCTATTTATTTATCCTTCTGAACATCATTATACAAGACAGATATTAAAATTCAACAATTTATCAAATCAAGCCCCCACAAAGTTACCTAATCCCTTTAAGCTTAAATTGATATTCTGTCTTCAACTTAAGGAAAAGTTCTGTCCTTACTCGGAATTTTGCGTGACTGAGAGTAGATAGTTCCTCAAGAAGTAGAGATTTTTTTTTACTGGAAATTTAAAATCAACGTCCAAAGTTATTATTAGAGCAATCAATATCAATTCAACTGATGACGAGAACCCATTATACCTTTTTAAAATTCAGTGTATCATTCGACAACTATAATTCTTAGTTCTAAGATATAAACCGAGTATGCTTTGAATATTGTTTTCTCGTAGGTTTCATTATCTATACTCTACAGCCGACTGCAGTGGCTCTAGTCATTTAGCTGGCACCGGTCTACTAGGTAGATGAAATGCGAGAGAACGAGTCAATCGAATGATGAGTTGTTAGAGGGAGTCAAACCATCTCCTTTTGCAAGTTGCCTCTTGGTAATTAGAATATAGGGGAAAATGTCGCAATTACCTTACCATCTTCCAAAGTCTAAGGGTACTGTTGACTTGCTTCCAATATCAATAGGCGTGTTGGAAAATATGCTTTTCCATGGCTGTCTAGCATGTCAAAATTGCCACCTTCTAAAAATCAGTTTCCTGGCTATGTCAATAGTAAGCATTTTTCCTATTAAGATATTTGTATTTACTCACATTATTTGTGTCATATGACATTTTTTCTCTGGTAAATGAATACCAATATAGTATTAGGATAAATAGCTTTCCAACCTCGAGAAATCTTGCCTCGTACTGCATTACATAACGTCAGTGTCTCGTTCGTTGCGGAAGCTCGCTCTCTTCTGTTACATAAACGACAGGGCAGACTTACAGTCAAGTGTAGCCTTTTGACTGACCTTAAGTTCAGGACAGATTCTGTCCTCAGCTTAAGATAATACTCTGTCTTCAGCTTAAATTCTTCAATTTAAGGTCAGGTTAGACTTACTTACTTAGAATTCGGCGTGATTGCGAGTAGATAACTTCCCGAGAGGCAGGAATTTTCTTCTCGAGATTTTATATAAGCAGTCCAAAGTAACCGTTCGAGGAATACAGATCAATTCAGCTGAAAACTGAACCCAGTGTACCTTTTTTTTTTTTTATTCCACGTATTATCATTATTCGACAACTGTTATTCTTATTCTAAAATATAAACCGACTATATATATAAGATGTTTTATCGTAGGTTTCATTATGAATATACTATGTAACTAATTGCAATGGTGTAGCGTGGCTTCAGTCATTTAGGGGCCACTGGTGTTATTGGGGCAACACTAAGGTGGATGGAATGCGAGAGAACAAGTCAATCGAATGAGGGATTGTGGTAGGGGTTCAAACCATCTTCAAGTTACTTCTTAGTAATAAGAAAAAAAGGTCGCATTACCTTTCCGTCTTCCAAGGTCCAGGAGTGCTGTTGACATGCAAGGGTACTGTTGACACGCCTATCTATAATTATAACAGATGTGTCTGCAAATATGCTTATACAAGTATGAATTCATACTGTCACGAATTGAGATAATCTTTATTTGCAGTACTTATAGGCTTACTTGAGTTTTCAGATCGTTTACTTATTGACTAATGAATGGCATCTTGAGAATCCTAAGAGAATTAAGTATTTTCATGGTTAAGAAAAAAGGTCGTGTTACCTTTGCTGAAGGCTTTGTCCTCAACTTATGGTCAAATCTGTTCTAAGCTAATTATCATATTGTAGCTGAAGATCAGATTCATGCCCTGCTTTCGATATCTATAAGATAGGCTTGCCAGCAACTGGCTTATCCATGAACCACACTGTCTCGAATTAAGATAATCTTTATTTGCAATATTTCCTTGTGTTTTCAGATATGCATGTATTTCAAACAAACTTGATGATAAATTATTAGTACCCCAAGAGAATTTAGAAATTTGGTTTAGAAAAAGGTCGCATTACCTTTTCGTCTTCCAAGGTTCAAGGGTACTTTTTGACCTGCTTCCGATATCTATATGGCATGATAGCCGGCGACTGAGCTTATCCATGAACAGCCACCAGTTATTTGTTCATTTTGCTTTTCTAATTTTGGGGGGGATTATAAGTTTGAAGCAACACCTTTTCACAGAACAACTGTCTTGTTCATTTAATTTCTTCTTTATCCTTAGTAGTAAATTTTCTGGAGATGTCAAATGAAACCTTATTTGATGAACATTTACGTATGTGTTTTTGTATATTTATGTCATATGACAGTTTTGGTTAATGAATACCCACGTACGATGATAGAGTCAAAATTATAATCTCTAGACCTTTGCGATTTATGCGACCAAACGTCAGGGGCAGACTAAGTCGCATTTGGCCTTGCCACTGTCCTTGAATTCGGAGACCTTGGTCATACCATGTAGTAGGTCCATGGCCATACTAAAGACGATTTTTGATCAAATTGTATCCTCAGCTAGAAGTCAGGGTTGTATCCTACTCAGGAGTTGGTCTGCTCGAAAGTACTAACTCCCGAACAAGAGGTGGCGTTTATGCAGTTTAAAGTATATAATAATACTAATTTTGTTTACCCAGGGAAGCCTCATCAGCTTCAATGCTGTTCTCTCTGAGGGCCCTACAATCATTATTACCCCAGCAATTGCCAGGTACCCATTTACACCTGGGTGGAGAGGGACAAATGTGGGTAAAACACCTCGTCCAAGGATGTAAGCACCCAGCGAGGATCGAACCCAGGACCTCTCGAATGAGAGTCAAGAGTCTTCACCAATATACCACAGTGCTCCCATATAACTAGATTGAGAAATCGAGGTCAATTCAGCTGATGACTATAGAAGTCATTGTACATTATTTTCCACGTATACTCGGCAGTTATAACTCTACGATTACTCTATAATAAAGAATCATATAGCACGTACGTCAGTTATAAAGCTTTCTCATTAATTATGTGTCATCAAATATGACACCGCCGTTTGATTATAAGAAATTGCATTGATGTTTCCCTTTCTATATCTCTATCCCCTCCCTCACGTCCTTTATCTCTCTCCTTTTCTTTCTCTCTCCCCTGTCTCCTCTCTCTCTCAACATTCTCCTTGTATATTATGTTGAGTTGTATCTCCTGTCACTTGTATTATCATCTTACTGGTATAAGATAAATTATTAGCTCTATTTTTTTATGTTTCGAGATGATTTATTTTCGGTGAGGACATATTTTGGAAACAAAACAAGCAATGTACACTTGACTTCACTTCAGATATTTTTGGACTCTTGCAAATCAAATGTATCAAGACCTACCGGTAATTATCACACAACAACCAAATGAAAATATACCAAAATTAGTATTACATTAAGTTTATTGGAACATATTTACAAATCAAACCACATCGTTCATACACCAAGTCTGTATTCTAAAGCAGTGATATCAGTTGCATAATTTAACTTCTTGGCTTTTTACTGCATTATTACGCTAACAAAAAAAGTATAGATATCTGCAGAGTTTTTCAAATAGCCTAACGATCATATCTCTTTATATGTTTTTTTTTCCAATCGCAACCTAAATTTGGTCTTATAGTATAATGGCTGTTCTATGAGATATATTTACATAGGTTTTATATATTCACATTTATTATATAATATTTGTCTTAATACAATTTGGTCGCTTCATTCCTTTCTTCAGTATTCATTAGTCTTTTTATGTTTTATTTTATTCACCACGTATCCTCGACATTTTTTCCTCCTCCTCCTCCTTACCTCCTTAATGTATTCATTGTCATCGATGATCGATTTCCAAGATCAGTATGTTGAAGAGGAATAATTTGTATACATTTGCTTTCAAATTAAGAGAAATTACTTGAACTTTGTAGAATTTGTTTTGTAAAATGTAAAATAATAAGAAAAGTAGAAAACCAAATGATATCAATTTTGGAAAACGAGTCACATCCTCCGGTTAGAGCGGTAAAGTTCTATTTGTTCATTTCTTCATCATGTTCATACAATACGTCTGGCGATAGCCAGGGGATCGTTGATTTTGTGTAAAATGATATGGGTTAATGTCTTTTAGCTCTTAGCATCTCTCTTTGGTCTCAATGCTGACATTGTATCGCTTCAGGTCCTCTCTCTGCTTTCACTGTACATGTAGGAATAAGATACCATTTCTGGTGTGTCACTTTGTTTCCTTCCATTCTCCACCATCTCCTGAGCCCTACTAAATGTTTTAGCCTCCTTGATGTAAGGCTCATACTTGCTGTAGAGAGCTCGGGATATTGACACGGTATCTCCTGCAATGTAATATCATTATTTAAAAGGTCATGTACAGGCTATGTACAAGTGTCAACTAATGAAATACTGTTCGATCTAAAAGTCGTGCTTTAGAAAGTTTATTGCATAACTATTTTACAAAACTTTCAAAAGTAAACAATTGGTCATGTTAATTCCTACTGCAATGTGGTAAATATCCATTTAATATATTTGCAGTTTTATTCAAACAGGGTAGCATATTGTCAGTTTCAGGATTGCTTTCATAAATTATGGATTTATGAGAGCATTAGTGAGAATGCACTTGCCAAAAATGAAGTCACAGTAATGAAAAGAACATTACCTTGCTGAGTGTATTTTTTCGCTCATTGTAACAAGGGTACTAAGTAAAAATAACACTTTTGCGAATACTATGAAAATCAAGATAGTATTCCTTATCAGATACAGGAATTTTCAGTTTGAAATTAGCCAGAATCAAGCCAGCAGATGGGATTTGCAAATTACAAAATTCACTTACCAACTGGTTCGACTGGAAATTGCTCTGTACCATGAGTCCATTCGCTCTCGACCGTGAAAGATCTCATGTTGAACACGTTTTGGTCATAATCCACGTGTTTTTTTATGCATTCCTCAAGGTACTGCACATAAAGTTGCCATCGGCTATGATAATACCTGAAACACACAATATTTTGTATAGAAATTAATCTCAACCACAAAAAGGGATTAAAAGGGATCTGTTTCATAATTGGTGCTTGCCCACTTTGTGATAACTAAGTGGCATGCAAGGACTTACATGTTTTGTTGGAACTCGTATGTCAAGTGAAGAATGTGGATATAAATGACACACATTATTTTCCAAATCTACATGAGATATAACTTAGACATGAAAGAAAAAATCTAGAATATAAAACATATATTTAAATAAATGACTAAATATCAGTCGAAGTAGAATACCAAACATGTAACTTGTCTTTATTCCGATGATGTTTAAACTCAGATAGCTTTTTAAAAAATTCATTAACATTACTTTGACAGTGTACAAAACGGTTGTTCAATGTCGACTGATTGAAGTGGTATTTTTCCAATGACATTAATTATAATTCAAAAGGCATTCAAGATTAATGTTAGTCTACACGTGGGGGAATAATCAAACGCATTCAAATGTGTTACAAGGTATTCCTCACTTATTTGTAAAAGATATATTCACTTACGTCCGAAGTAATCCTCCCCACTGCTTATTTGCATAATCTAGAATCTGTTTCAGGGTGGAACAAAAGTGAACAGGGCTCAATTACAAAAAAAAAACATTTCAAAAGCATTTAGCGAAAGTCCTATACACATTTACGCAAAATCACAAGAATACTTTGCTACCCAGTGACAAAAAGAACAGATTAAAAAGAGATATATATTACATATCTATTTAGATATGATTAGTAAATACTATTCAGATTGCTAAATATCAAGAGAAAATTGAATTGTTTCAGTGAGTTTTATGAATGGTTAAGATGAGAATGTGAAAAAGTTCTACCTATTTTTTCCATTAAGCGTCCCATATGTATTACGAAGTATAATGGAATAATGAACTTAAATTGACATAAAATATATAATAATAATAATATATATAATAATATATATAATAATATATATAATAATATATATAATAATATAATAATATAATAATAATATAATAATATAATAATATATATAATTTCACTTGTCATTTGGACAGCCCTAAGTCCTCTTAGGACTCTCAGCTTATTACAATCATCATCAACGACAAAAGTGATAGAATCTAGTATGTTTGTGATAAATATATAAGACTTGCCCATATAATATCACTCTGATAATCTATTGATGAAAAATGAGCATGGTACTGGCTACTTACTTCACCTTTAGGTCCCCAAAGGGTGATCTGATTTCTCGCATTGTATTCATACAACAGTTCTTCCTATTGAAGAAAATTTAAAAAACAACAACAATAAATCAAACAAACGAATTGACTTTTAAAAACAAAACAAATTAATACTTTTTAGTACAATAAGAATGTGTTATTAATAAATATATATTTATATTATTGAATGTATCATCACGATAATTATGATAATTATAGTTAATAACTTTCAATACACAGGTTATTTTTTCAGACAATTATATTGCAAAATAAAATCATCTACTATTGAACAAATTGTGCTTTTTTTTTTTTTTTTTTTTTGCTTTCAACTTTTTTTAAATATTTTATTTTTTTACTCTTCGTATATGACATTTTAACCTTCTCCTTTAATCACATAATTTGAATTTTTAAGTAGTAGGCCTCTCTTTGTTTTCAAAACACAAGATCATCGAACGAAGATTACAAGAACTTACTGTGGCGTTAGTTGCTAGGGATTTTGCATCCTCCAACCATGTACCTAGCAACCAGTCTTGATGAGAGGAGGTGATGTTATCCATATCAAGAATGAGGTTGCATAGAAGTATGCCATTACCTCTACAAGAAAAAGCAAAGATGCAAAGAAGAGTATTACGATCAATTAGAATAATGCTGGCAGCATAAATACGAATTGTCAGATCACAGTAAGTCCTAAAACACATCTGTATAAATGTTTCCATCAAATACGAGTAAGCTGTATTTTTATTTTATTTTTATTTATTTCTTTTTTTGGGCATAAGGAATAATCAAATGTAATACGACGAAGAGCTAGTTTTTCTTTTTAAAAAAAGGTAAAAAAGTTATGAAACACTTTCACATACTTATATAAGTGAATCGAGTGAAAATGAAATATATTGTGTGAAGTGGTAAATGGATTTCCTTGATGCATGACGGTATAAATAAAGTAACATTAAGAGTAAATTACCTGACAGCTGTAGCATTCCGAGCACGGAAAGACATCATCAGCTTCTGGTAGAAGTCAAAGGCCAGGTCCTGTAGAACATTTCTAGTCACATCCACCAGATCGTATCTACAATTAGTGTTTGCAATGATGTAAAACTATCGGTTTACATGCATCTTACGGTACCCATGGTACCCGAACATGTCTCATTGATCCTAGCCTCGATGGGCAAGTTCGAGGATCCAAGGAAACATAAACAAAGGGTCGTCTGACTGATCTTTTACAGTGCTTTCCTAACAAAATCACATGTTATGAAATAAACCACATGTTAATAAATATGCATCTTACATTTAAAATGATATAATCAGTCACGTGATTATTCAATTGACAGCACTAAAAAGAAAAAATAAGTTATTTTGAGAGAATAAAGGTCAAACATAACTGGGTTTCTAATGATTTCTGATTTTTAAAAAAAGACTACACTGGTTTCTTAATTAATTAATGACGATTAATCCCATTGACTACAATGTACTATCAATCGTAAAAATCGATCGTAAAATCAATTTCAAGCTTTATGTTACAGAGCCCTGATCTTACCTGAAAAGGGAACTTGTACCTAATTTAGTAGATGCTTTGAGAAGAAATCCCCATGCCTTGGCCACCTTTGTGTAATCATACCAAATCTGCACCACAAAACAGTATAATAAAAAATGCTGTAGTATGCAGCACTTACACCCATTATTTTGGCTGCCCTGTTGTGAGAAGAAATTATGATCTTCTTTTATTTTGGTTAGCCCTTCCCCAAGAGTAAAACTTTGTATAATGTGTTTCTGTGTGACCCTCTGTCTCCTCTCATCAACGTCGGGCTGTCAATATATGCATTCCAACTTCCGTCTCGCCTTCAGTTTTGCTATTTCATAATCACTTTCTCAAACTACCATGGACTGCCAGAGAACCAAATACTCCACTTTGATATCTTCTATGTTACGGGACAGTTCATTCCGAATTTAGGAAACCGATAAAGTCCAGCCCAAAGGCCGCAGTTTATAATGTAGTACAAATATTTCTCCCTTTAATTTATTTTTATTAACTGTTAATGTTCTTTCGTACATGTAAATCACATTTTCGTCTAGAAGTGAAGGAAAATATAGTCAATGCAAAGAAAAATGAAGCATG
The DNA here is from genome assembly GCA_025618425.1 of Heliocidaris tuberculata. Classification (NCBI taxonomy): domain Eukaryota; kingdom Metazoa; phylum Echinodermata; class Echinoidea; order Camarodonta; family Echinometridae; genus Heliocidaris; species Heliocidaris tuberculata. The sequence continues at coordinate 10,782,278 of CM046832.1, read as the reverse complement.
AGATTACACTAACCCTAGATGTCATAATATTTGAAGGTCTCTTGACTGGAATAGCATTCTGGTGATCGTGATAAACGCCAGTGTTGTTGTAGACAGTAGTTTGTAGTATAGCCCAAGCCTCGGTCGCTTCAACGTTGTGGCTTTGGTCATAGAAGTACCTCCGGTCAGCATATTCCTCAATCCTGCATGATGGAACAAGGTTGGGTCCCTGTCAATTCGATTACAATAAAGATAACGATAATGATATCAATATTCATCTGCAACGTCCTGACGCATATCAGTGGTGCTGCGTGGTACAGCCATTTAGGGGGGGGGGGGGTGTCTTATTAGGTAGATGAAAATGCGAGAGAACAAGACCACCGAACGAGGGAATATTCTTTTAACTTTTTGTCTTCCCCTCTATCCTTTCTTTCTCTCTTTGATTATTTTTTTGGGGGGGGGGCATTCGATGGGGCTTGGGGGAGGGGCATTCTCAGCAGTTCAGCAAGTAAACCGAGATATTTTACCATTTCGAGATATTGGTGCTCCCTGATCTCCAGGTCATATCAGTCAGGAAGTTGTACATGACGTAATTTTGAAGGATGCCCTCTGGTGCCAATCCCATGCCTATCATAGTGGAGTTTTCATATTTTCTGGCTATAAAGGGGCCCTGTCAAGGAGATAAAAGAGACTGAAAAATACCGCATGAGTGGTTAAGCACATATACTGACGACGTTTTGCTTATCATCCACCTCGGCACCTTAAATAACAAAATGATTATAAATAATTTCGAATTATACAAATCATTCAATTAAGCATATAGTACCATGAGTACGAATCAAGTGGTTATATACATGGAAGAAGGCGTAATGAGCTATGGGTGCGCCTGTTTAGAGTAATTTTTAAGAAGCATAACGAACATGAGCTCCTGGCATAAGCTAGGGACGTCATTGTAATGACATACTACACATATACAAAGTTTCCGATGCATACTTGATTTACAGTATCCAGCTTGCCATAGAGACCAGTATTTCCTCCAAAGTTGTGAAGCATACACCAAATGAAAGGCTGACCGTAGAAGGAGTCTGTGGTTTTATAGAATGGACGAACCTCGGCAAAGAGATCCAGGACTATCATACGACCCTGAAAATTCAGCAAAGTGGCCAAAATATAAATGAAATACCAATGTATATAAACAATTAAGAGTTTGAGTTTGAGTTTATTAACAACATAATACTTATTATTTTATATACATGTACATTTTATAAATGTATCTACCACAGTACTGTACATAGAATACATAATATGTGAGTATATGAAGAATAACAACACACACACACAAAAACAAAAACAAAGAAAATACAAAACTATGTACAAGTATCTACAAAGTTTAGAAGTTGAGATTATCCTAAATGTTATTAAAAGGAATCAGAAGGTAGCATAAATGCTAGTCGAGACTGATTCCCTCAATCTACTACAGAATGATGAACATTTAAGGTGAATACAATTTTATAAGAAATTTATAAAACTTATGTTTTGTCACAAAAATAATATAAACTGTTGTATTTTTAAAGTTTCAGGTAAACATTGTTGCAGTGAGTAAATACGTTATCAATTCCTTCCTGAAAACACTTCTAGATTTTTTAACTCTGACTTCATGAGGTATACAATTCCAAATTTTTACTCCAGTGACAGATATTGAGAACTGACCTTGTGTTGTTTTGCATTTGGGAAAATGTAACTGACCACACTCTTTTGCCCTTGTAGCATGTCCATGTTCTACCACTTGGCAATATTCGTAAAGGAGTGTGGTATATTTTTATTCAGCAAATCATAAATAAAGATGGAGACTGATAAACAATGAAGTTTATCATTAAGATCAATACCAGTTTTATGAAGAACAAACTCCGATTTAGAAAGCACGGGAAACTGAAGAAAAAAAAACTTATGACGGCATCAATTTATAGAAAACTATATTAATTTTTTTCTAATAATGAACTGTTACTTTTTCTAGTAATGAGAAATGTGATATACTATGAATTAAACAGAGCACATAAAATGGAGATCTGTACTTGTCCCAAATCAATGGTAACCATTCATATCCAAAGTCGTAGATTATTCGAATTTTTCTTTTCCTGTGATCCAAGACCAAGTCGATAACTGACATCATTAAAATAAGTAAACCATGTGGAGAATCAATCTACAGTCCAACGGGAAATCATCAGTGAAATAGTCACGATAGTGTTTCACAATTTTACAAAGTTTCACTTTCACAGATAAGAGTTTATCATTTCCAGTATTTGAGAGACCGTGCTCTGACAACGAGCCTATGTAATAGAAAGAAAGCAACCGCGGCATGAAAATTGATACTTACAATGGGAACGCCATGCAGGAGAGCCTTGATTTGGGCGGGTCCCCAGAATACAGTGTTCTGGAATAGCCAGCCCTGCATAAGCCACACCCCTTGAGAATCCCCTTCGATAATACCTTGGTACACTCCTTTACTGGCAGCTGACAGGTAAGCTGGATCACTGGTGTGAAGCGAAGATGGAGTATGAATAAAATGAGAAGTTAAACTAAAAAAATAGATCTAAATTCATTTGATAGTACTACTTTAGGAGAGAAATCTACGAATTTCTCTGTCCTTCTTACAACAAAAAATAATAAAAAAATAAAGGCATTCTTCCTTACCCTTTTATCTTTCTCTGTACCATCTACCCCCCCCCCCCTCTCTTTCTCTACTTCTCTCTGTAGCTTTTATTTTGTCATTATTTTCACCCTTTTTAATATTCTTGTGAATCCAAAGGACTTATCTGACAACATGTTTGACAAACGTCATCACTTTCAGTCCATGAAATAGTTTTGTACACAAAGATTCGAACAACACCCCCATCTAGATAACAGTAGTATTCATAGTTCATTGTAAATATTGTGCATGTTACAGCCACCTTGATTTGGGTGTGTTCTCATTAAAGGTGTCTGCGCTGTAAATATGATCAGTACCATTAAACTCCTCAGAAATCTATTGGAAGAGAGAAACAAAAAAGATAATCAGTCAGGTAACATTTTGTAATATACATGTATTTGCATTTTTGCTTATAATCTAAATTTCCTTTATAAAAATGTTAGTTTTGTTTAACAGTTCCATGTTCTTAATTTCATTCATCTTATTACACATCTTTTTCCCTTCTCCAAGGCACTCCTTCCTCGTCCTCTTCCATTTTTTCTCCTCATTATCTGTCTTTAGCTTCAGCTGTCTTCACAAATCTTTCATCTACCACAAAAGACTGAATATCTGTGACCAACAAACTCAGTGACTTACAGCATCAATAAATGCCTTCCCAACTTGCTCGAACATAGGGTCTTGTGGATCCAACAGAGCTGTGCTATCAGAGGAAAGCAAAGAAAAAGACAGAATAGGTAGATACTATATCTGAAGTATATTTCGTACTGATCAGGTTGAACTATCGAATTTGTCTGTGGTGTTGGTGTGATGGTCTAACCATCCCTTGAAAATCTCCGCTGCAGGATGCAGCTATTTATCAGCAATGCCACTAAGCATCATTTATCCTGAAGTAATTATAAAGACTTGTCGGAATACACCTGAAAAGGAAACCAGTTGCTTCATATCATAAAGGTTGGTTCATGTTAATTTGTAAAAGTCATCAAACGTGTCAAAATTACTAATGCCATTAATTAATTCGCTACCTACTCGTTCCAGTTTACCTTTTTATTCCAGTGTTATAAAGTTTACACATACCAGCAGTACTCCGGACCAAAATGCCCCCAGTCTCCGAGATCGGAAACAGATGCGCTGGGGAAAACTCTGGGAAATGGAGGAAAAAAGACAAAACAAACGTATACATCTATAAACAGGATAATGCTACGATATAAGATATACCAATGTGAACATGGTCAACAACAATATAAAATTCTTTTAAAGATTATTCTGAAAATTGATTAGAAGGCTTAAAGTAGAACTCACTTGGAAAACGATTTTGGTACATGGCCGGCAAAGGCAGGTAATACAGGTATCATTCCCAAGTCCCTCATCCTCCTCACTATCTGATGTTGAAGAGCCAGCTGATTGGTATGCCATGACTGCGGGAGGGGTCCGCCCCACCCATCAATGTTACCCATACGGGCCCTGTTATAAATAGGAATATCAAACACTCTTCATTATGCTGGGGATTTTGCAGCCCATGTTAGCCAAGAAAAAGGTCAAAACAAACTGCAAACATAGTAAACGTAAATTCTTAAAAGAATAGTGTGAAAGTGTCATCATGCACGACCTAATATTTTTAAAATTCTCTTTATTTCCCTACACTATAATAGGATAATTCTGATAACTATATTCACTAACTGTTTGTGGATAATACATGTATCTTATCTGTTGTTGCAAAACTGCATGCATATGTTCGCTTTTAACTGCTTTTCACTGGAGCTCGTATTGACAAGTCGTATTAATTTTGAAACTGACGTATACGTATCTTTTGCACAGGCAAATAAGGTAAATAAGACTTTGCCACTCTTTCTGTGGTCGCAAATTCTGCAGTTATCAGCTTCAGCAACCTTCTGTGTCTAATTGTGTTTAGTTTGCGTACATACCGACCAAAAATTTAACTTTTTCATTTTTTCTCAGACATAAACATTATATTCAACCAGCATAAGCAACTGCTTGTCGTAAATCATTAATATGAAGGCTTTATTCCGTGCTAGATGTGCGTATGCACTGACATGCATATCAAAATGCAAGCTCACTAGGACCCACACAGGATGCAGACGCGCTGCGTCAATGTGGTGACGAACGAAAACATGCAAAAAATCGGAAGCGCCGTATCTGCACATAAACTTAGCCAAAGCATCCGTAACCTTTCGTGTTAGAATTTTCGTACCCAGAGGCATCATACAGGATCCGTATACCAGTCTGGTCCAAGGATAAGTTGATGGATCGGATCCTTCAGCTGAATTCACCTACCGCACTGAATCATGTATGGTTATACTATTACATTAAATACTTACTCGAAAGCCTTTCAGAAGAGTCAAGTGAAACGTCTGTGCCACATGCATACTCACCATGCCAGGAATGCTGGTCCACCAAAGTGCTTGTCCAAGTCCTCTTGCTTCAGTCCCATCTTCAGGTAGACCTTCTGCCAGATAGCCTCCTGTCCATTGAACGCCAGAGGGAGGTTGATGCCATTAAGAGCCATCCAGTCAATGTGTCTCTCCCAACGTTCCCAGTCCCACCAGGCAAAGGTGTAGCTGACAGTGCAGACATTCTGGTAGAAGCGAAATCTACAGCAAGAACACAGTCCTGTGAAAGGGTCTATCCATTGTTATTTATACCTAATTAATTTTACCATTGGGGGTGGGGGAAGATGAATATCCATATTTCAAGAAATTCTTTTGTATGGAAGCTCTGTCTGGGGTATTGTACCGATATATATGACTTTAAAATGTCTGAATACACATGTGTTTTTACTTTGACGATTTAGTAAAAACATAAACTAAAGATGTCTAACATATGTGTAGACTCTAGCCGAGTTGCAGCATGTTTTGAAGAACTGTTCTGCATTGTTTTCCGAATCCTCTACGAGTTGTGCCCAAATGAGAGGGGTAAATTTATAAACGAAACTTCTCATTTACCTGTTTGGACTGGTAACTTTCAGTGGGGGATGTATCACAGGCAAATGGCCATCTGGAGGCAGGTAAAGTTGGTCACCATCCCATGATATGTGACAGTTGCAGTAATGCACCAAGTAATGCTGGACACCCCATACTGCAGCTACTCCAGTAGTACCAGTTACATTAACAGTAGTTCCATCAGCAGAAATCTATTCAGATAATCACCCCAAAAAGAGCTAAACTGGTACGAAAAACAATTTCTATATTTTACTTAGGGCCTAATGATTTTGTCTAGAAGGTACATTATATTTTGGTTGACATCTATATCATTAGTTCATAAAGAACATTGACTGTAATGTACTGCTTCAAAAATATAGCTTAAAGGGATTCAGTAACTTTGTGGAGGCTTCATTTAATGAATTGTTGAATTTTGATACCTGTCTTGTATAATGATGTTCAGAAGGATGAATAAATGGCCAGGCATAGAAAGGTTTTCAAATATATAATGTATTAAGATATCTATGACTGACTACTCCCATTTACGAAAGCATATGGCCATACGCTTTAGTCTAACACTGAGTCCATGAGGCAAAATAAGTCTGGCATTTCTGGTCACTTGCATATGTTTACTTTTGTGAAGCACATGATGATTTTAAAGTGCTTTTTTTTTACTTCCTGGGCTTCATTTTTACACCATATTACATACACTAATAGCATGTAAGGCGAGGCAACTCAGATTTTATGAAGCCTCTACAAAGTTACCACATCACTTTAAGATGTATACAGCGTAAGTCAATAAGAAAGAAATCCATATTCAATTGACACCTTGATCAATAAAATCTGAACATGCATGGACAATTGAACAGTAGCATTTTTCCAGATTCATGTCAAATTTTCGTCTGCCAAAGTTTTGAATGAAATGGATGGTCATGAACCCAAAGTTGGTTGAATGTTCTCCGTTCCAATTGAATGCAGTCACATATAATCATGATAATGAAAGTAACTCCTGTACACCATTCATCCCAAACTTGTGCAAAGGTGATTCTGACATGCTTTTTAAAAATGGCCAGTGCTCAGTCATCCATGATTTGGTGAGCAGTCTATCAAATTAAAGAAGATAGAAACTATTATACCATTATAATATATTTCAGCGATTTTACTTGCTTTTGATATATTGGGGCTTGAATATAAGGTTTCCTTTATATTGACTCATACTGTATACAGTATTTTGACATAGACAGTTTCCCTCAAAGTGTAGGGGAATCAACAGATAACCTACGATATTGAGGCGAGATTAAATCACCTCAAATGTATCAAGTTGATCACCAACAATGGATGGGTTAACAACAGCTCTGAAATTCTTGTATCTTGTTGGAAGAAGTCTCTTAATAAGTTCTTGTGCTGCAACTGTTTGTGTCGAGGCGCTGGCTTTCGGTTTCAGATGCTTCAGCTCTTCATAAAACCCTGTACACAACAGAAACATGTATCATGACTAGCCTTACTATATAGCATATTACAGAATTATGTACAGCATAATATGCAATCTATAAGTTGCATTCATAATCATATACGAAATGTAAAACGTAAAATTAAAAGAGATAATGTGAAAAAAAAAAACTCTCAGAAAAAAGGCTTAATGTTGTTCCCCTGAACGATGGTTTGAGGGAATTTGGGAGATTTTTGTCCCAATTACTTACAACAAATTCTGGCAGCAGCGGCTATATCTAAAAAAAAAAAAAAAAAAAAAAAAAAAAAAAAAAAACCAAAACCATATGACTTAAATCACATATACATGTACAAGCTTATCTGAAGACAGCTTGTACTCCACAATAGCTTTAACGGGTGAATAGGCTTCAGTATGTTTTGTGTGTATTAGCGGGGATTGATCCAGTCTAGATCATTCATACATGAGAGGAAATGATTCAAAATTATTTAAAATGTCACTTTCAACTCTGAAACCTCACATTTGTAGCAGAGTAAGAGTTGAAGAGTTCCTGAATTAGGTAATCTAGCAAATTTAAGATAATTAAATCTTGTTTATAGAGCAGTTTTGTTGTCTGTTTTTGACTGCTGCAACAATGAATATTTGACAAAGTCCCATATAGGCATGGGCCTATGAGTGAACTTAAATAAAAGAGTATTTTACATCAGAATTCAGTATGATTTATAGAATTATAGAGTTTCTCTTCCTATGTGAATTCCGAACCTGGAATTAGATTCCCTATTCACCATGTTTCTGACAAAATCGACAATTATGTGTCTGCAAGTCAATGACTAAATATACAAAGTGATACAATGTCGCTTACCATTTGCAGCTACATGACCATATATAACTGCAGTGGTGAAAAGAATTATACACCAATTCTGCACCATCTTTGAATGTTGCATCCAGGTCCTGTGGTGGCTAACACAAAGGTATGAACACACATGGGATGTACGGGTAAATATCACCAGGGGAGGCGCTGTCGACTTATTGGAATAATTATAAACTCTCATATATTTTCATTAAAAAATATGCTGTCTTGTCACAGGCCATCACAAAAATATATTGTTGTATATCTTCCCTTTTAATATTAGTGCATGCTTACTCGCTTCGTTCGCTCTCACTGCATGCACTAATTTATAGCATTATTGAGAGCGAAGGAAGCGAGTAAGCAAATGTTTTGGAAATATTGAGTTTATGAAGTGATTAATTTGTTCCTATTGCAATTATGGGCATTAATACAAGATCACCTGCCTGACCGGTTGGAAGTTTCTAAGTCATGGGGGGGGGGGGGGGGGACTTCCCATTTCTCCCATCTCGTAAGCCTATACTTGACTTTATAAGTGAAGCGATCCCACAAGCGACACGATGAGACGCTCGTTACGGTTATCAAGTGGTCTTTATGCGATAACTGAGCGTAGAACAATGAAAACAACTGAAAGAAAGGAAAACCCCTTGATCGGTCACTCCCCAGCGACAATCAATGGTCGCCTTCCCCAGCTATACTGGCACGGGACATCATAACTCGTCCACACCGACAGGACATGTCCCTGTCCCTGTCCCTGTCTTGCCAAGACTGCTTCCACAAAACCCACACCCAAGCTCCTCGGTGTCGTCAAGATGCTGTCACGAGATACACCAAACTCCTCTAAAAACCCAATCACCAAAAATGACATCTCTCCACCACAGATACTCCTATCTTCTACAAGTTAGTAAGAAAGCAGAAGGCTGGAAACTCCTCCTCTCAAGAGCTTACCTACCTAGAATATGACAACACACGTTTCGCAGGAGAGCAGGTTATCCATGGATGGCAGAGATACTTCACCAAGCTCGCTGCTAACCCAATCGAAGACTCTGACAAAGAGAATGACCTCGTCCAACCTCCAAACACCATGCCTCCCTTAGCATCCTGTTCTCTGCCTTCCAACCCCTGCCCTACCACTACAGGTACTTCACCTCAGATGAACCCGACACAGCTACCACTTCCCTTACACCAGACGATGTCGCTCTCCTCGCAAACTCCCCGGAAGAGCTTCAGGCCATGCTGGACTTGATTAAAGCATACACCACCAACTGGAAATACACGATCGACCCCTCAAAAAGCGCCCTTCTCGTTTTCAACATCAAGCCTGCAAACCACGCCGATTCCTCGTTCCACATCTGTGGAGAAGAAATCAAGGAGGTCAACCATCACCCTCACCTTGGAATTATCAAGTCTCCCACTCCATCTGATCATATCCACAGAATCACCACAAAAGATGCAACACACTTTTCTCCATCATTGGCAGCAACTCGAACAAAAACCTGTTCCTTCCCCATACTATGGCCAAACTCTGGAAAATATTCTGCTTACCTCGCAGCCCAGTTGCCATGGTTGCTGAATCTCTCCACATCCTCTATCAAGAAACTCGACTCTGCCCAACACACACTCCTCAAAAAGCTCCTTGGTCTCCCGAAAAATGCCCCCAATGAAGCAGTCTTCCTCCTAACTGATCTTCACCTCTCCAGAGTGATTGAACTAAACACTTTCTCCTCACTGGACAACTCCTCCACTTGGACCACTGCAGATTTGAGTTCCGGACATTTCTGCATGCCCTCACCATCCAAACTCAAACAATCTCCGCCTGGTCCAAGTTGCTCACCAAGTACAACTTGCCCCCACTCTCCTCACTTACCACTGATGAATTTGTATACAGCAAATTGAAGGCCATCTGTAACAGAGCAGTCTATGACGCACAAATGGAGGAAGTCAGAGGCATCGAGAAAAAGTCATCCCTCTTTCTCTGGAGGAACCTGTCGATGCTTCCCAAGATATCTATTCTCTACCCAAGCTGACTTCCCCCACACCATCGAAGGGCTGTGATTCTCCATGCCCAACTGCTCACCTCAACCTACCCAACACAACGCCGGTTGGTCACAATAGAACGGTTCGGTAATGTATTAATATTTTATACATACCTTTCACACAAAGGTTGTTCTTGACAACCTGAAAGCTTGCCTGAGGCTTGCCGGACATAGAAACAAGTCATGTATGCAAACTGGATTCCAAGCATTGAGGCTCATTTATAAAAAGCAATTTAATGGAATAGCTCGTCATTAGGTGCTCAGAGAAGAAATGTGTGTAAAATTGTATACATTACAGTAACTGTCCATTGGCAAGAGCGCAGACTCCAGATGCAAGCTCTGTGCTCTTGATGATGAAGACACTCTTCACTTCCTTGCCTCCTACCCAATCTTTCTTGAGCCTGAACCTCCCTTCACACGTCGAAAACCTTGACCTGCCTGCCCTTATCCTAGATGATCTCAGAGGAGACGATCCTCTAACCTTCTCCACCTCCATTTTTTTCCTCTCATCCTCACTACCCTCTTCCTCCTCCACCTCTCTGACTTGTCACTGCTTAAGATACATCTTAAAAATTCATCTCCTACGACAGCAACGACTGGAAAGGTCCAGAGGCGTCGATTCGTTCGGTATAGATAAAGCATTGGAGGGGCAAGCATTGTTTGTGAACAATGCTCAGCCCTCCAATGCTTTTTCTATTTCGAACGAATCGACGCCTCTGGAAACGACCCCCTTAACTCTTTTACCAATTTGACTACTCCGCGGTTCGCCGCCTATCTCCGCACATCGGAGGAAGGGAAATTACAAGTTACAAGTTACTAAACAAAACCTATTAGTTCCAAACCAATACCATCAACAAAAGGGTAAATCTTAAAAAAAAAAAAAAAAAAAAATTGTTTCCCCTGTCATACCTATGTGTGAGTCAAATCCATTAGAACTACTCTCTGATCATGTTACTAAACTCTAGGGCACACTCCATACTCACAATCGCTAACAATATGGCTACACATGCAGGCTTTAAAATACATGAATTAACGCAAAGGGCGACCAAGGAACAACATTCTCCTGCCTAAACCTATTCTACTACAATGAATAGAAGCTTCCAAGGAGATAAAAATCTGGTTTTCCACGCCCCAATGCTTCACTGTATTAAAGAATTTACGAATTGCACTCGTTCCACCCTTTTACAATCAAGCAATTAATTCTCTCTTTTTTTTTAAATCCAGAAATTCTAGTTTAATTTCTTTCTGCAACCTATCACATAATGAAATGTCATTTGAACTTTTAACAAGAGATAATAGTAGTCGTGACTTAAATTTCTCCTCCTGTATAAGGCCAGTTATTATTATTTTATCATATGAAAGCCTGGTTTTATAAATGATTTCCCGAATAATCATGCAGTCATTGGCGGAGATTTGTTACGCAATTCTATTCATCAGGGGGGAGTCCGGGAACGACCTATTGTTATGTCCCCCCCCCCCCCATGAAAACAATTTTCTGCACATTTCTGCCCATGCATGCAATTGTTACATCAGTAGTACTATAGCCAATAATGCTGGTGAGTCCCAAGTGAAATGTGTCATTTTTTTCTGTTGATGCCATGCAATGCACTTACCCCCCCCCCCCCCGAGCTTAGACTGTGTCAAGAGTAAAGAGAGCGGAATAGGGATTTTAAAACAAAAAGAAGAAGAAGAACGGAAGAAGAAAATTAAGTTATATGTGATTGGTTCAGTACGTAGCGTAAAAGATACAGGCCTATACATATCTATGCTACGCAAACGTAATGCCGCAGTAGATTCTAGGACAACTACCCCCTAGACAACTACCCCCCGGACAACTACCCCCCGGAAAACCACCCCCTGGACGACTACCCCCCTAGGACATCTACCCCCCAGGACATCTACCCCCCAGGACAACTACCCCCCAGGACAATTACCCCCCAGGACAACTACCCCCAGGACAATTTTTCCGGGGGTAGCTGTCCAGGGGGTAGTTGTTCGGGGGGTAGTTGTCCGGGGGGTAATTGTCCTGGGGGGTAGTTGTCCTGGGGGGTAATTGTCCTGGGGAGTAGTTGTCCTGGGGGGTAGTTGTCCTAGGGGGTAGTTGTCCTGGGGGGTAGTTGTCCTAGGGGGGTAGTCGTCCAGGGGGTGGTTTTCCGGGGGGTGGTTGTCCGGGGGGTAATTGTCCAGGGGGTAGTTGTCCGAATACGCCGCAGTAAGCAATACATATAGGGGAAGCAAAACACTCTAACAACTTTCACAAACATGACAAAGGTCAAAGTTTAAAAACCGAATGTAGCCCGAATGCACATATCATACCTGCAATCATAATTATTACAAGGAAAAGCTCAGTCATTCATCTCAACATTTCCAACGTAAATGGTCATTCATCAGCAGCAACAAGCACATTCATTTTTTAGTTCAAAAGTAAAGTGATTCAACTTCAATACGTCATAAATAGAGAGCAAAAAAGAAAGCATGCAATATTTATACTTGCCTTGCAGAAATATGTAGGAGACAGTGAGCAGTAAAACTGATATCGATAATAAAAATATAATTGTTCACCGTTGGACCTTACAATGTTTGCACTAACCATTAAAAAATAAATTATGGTGACCCCTAAGCTATAGCTTTGTTCATGATGACCCCACTAATTTTGAATTATTATGTATATAACTTCATACCAAATGAATCTCCTGGTGTTAACTGACTTATCTGATTGTTGTGATTGTTGCCATTGCGGCCATATTTGTTCATCCTTTTTAAATTATTGGGAATAAATAATTTGGCAATGAACATTCAATTCTGCATGCCTTCCTAATGGGAAATACAGCCGTGAGTTGCTTCTGATTAATGACCCAAATTAGGCCGCGAGTTATTATAGAGGTGGAAATTAATCTTCCCACTTCATAATTATAGTCGAGTACTGTACATAACGAAAATACTGCTGTCATTACCTAGTGGGTGTAAAGTCTACATTTGTCTTTAGATATGATTTTGCTTACCTTCAGATCCAACGACAACCGGACAGTTAGTTATCAATATGATTTAGACGTGATTGGTTTCATATTTCCGTCGTCAAAGGTATATACGGTTATTCTTCGGGCAGCAGTAGCAGACTCTAAGGGGGTTAGGGATATGTGCCTCCTCCCCTGTTGGAGGCGAAAAGTAAAAAGAGGGAAACGAGAGAGAAAGGAATGGAAATGAACATAAAATGAAATAATGACAGAACCCTAACCACAACCCCCTCCCAAATCGATGACCTTGTTAATTTGCATTTCACTCACCGAATAAGACCAGTGCCCCCTTAATGCCATCCAGTGTGCCCCTTAATGGCTGGACCCACGCTACCCCACTATTGGACAGGTATAAGGGGGGGGGGGGGGTGCCACTAACACAATGATCATGCCTTGGCTACATACCAGACATATAATGATACCCCAGTCACACCATTGAGACCGATACCAGACCGATACCAAACCGACAACAGACCGAACAACAAATTATATTACTCCGAATAGCTAAGAATCGCTCGGTTTAGAATCGTTTTTTTGGAGGTGTGACTTAGGTATGAGACCTGACACGTGCAAATTGTAAGGGACTCACATGACTGTGACTTCCTTCCTAGATTTACTATTTATGTGTAAACAACACACTTACCTTGCATGATCAAACAGTTGAAGATGGTTTAAATGAGTCATCATACAATCTTGTACATGTTTTTGGCTACTTATGAGAAAGCTATAAATTTTTCAACACATTTGACACAAATTACTAGTACACCTCAAGAAAATTACAATATTAAAAATCGCATGGTTCGAATCTGAAATGAATTAAATCAGTCGCTTTTCAGTTATCAAGGTTGGAAGGCAGTAAAAATTGTTATATTTGGAACATTTTGTCGGGGCAACGTTTGGTCATATATAGGGCACTTAGATGTTGTTGTTTTGTTTTGTTTTGTGTTTGTTTTTTTTTTTTTTCAGGGGGTCTGAAACCCCTTACCGATGTACAGCCATACTTTTGACAAAGTTTGGTGCATTGGCTATAGATGGAGTCAAATCGACATTTTCGCTTTCTCTCTCTCTCCTTCTCTCTCTCTGTCTCTCTGTCTCTCTTTCTCTCTCATCTCTTTCTTTCCATCTCTATACCCTTCCTTTCCATCCCCTCTCTCGCTATCAACATTAGCATTCCTCTCTGTCCCTTTCTTTCTCTTTCTTTTTGACTACACGGAACTCATGCCTCACTTCACTTGCACAATACCTCAATTTGGATACTATGAACTTATAGTCAAACAAACAAATAAGCAAAATTTATCAAATTATTTTGCTTTTATTCAATATTGACCACTTGTACAAAATACGGCTATTTCAGAAATAATCAGAGTTTGTCTAGAAAACCCCACTTGTTTTAGACGTGATGTATCACCATCCAGACATGTCACTATCCAGTGGAAGCCAATGGCAAATTAAGGCGGGGGGGGGGGGGGTACTTCCAGCCCGTGCCCCGCTCTTTAAAAAAAAAAGATAATTTTTTTTGATTGTCAGAGAAAGGACAAAGATACCCCCAAAGTGTGATGACCCCCCCCCCCTTTTTTTTGCATGTCAGAAAATGTTCTGAGATTTGTCCCCCTTCTTTTACATAATCCTCGACTCACATTATACTGCATTGAGATCATTTTATATTGTTAGACCAAACGTCATTAATTACATAAATGGTAATTTTACGAATACTACAGTTTCACGGCTTTAAGATGGTATATTAAATTGCAAAAGAATCTATTTTTTCCATGATCTTCTAGATAACCCAAGAATCCTCTAAAACATTGATCTGATATTGGCTGATCATACTCAGAGATATTTTTATACAATTATTTTTTTTTTCATTGAATATTGTATCACAGAAATATTCATGACATTTCGAAAAGGGATGTACAACATTGGAATATGTAGGTTATACCACCCTTACAGATGTATCAGATAATGATGTAATGCAGCATTTCCTCTTTCTTACCTTCTTGATCTTTACAACTTACATGCTCTGTCTTATCGAATAGCCTTGTTAAATGCTTTTGGAAAGCATAAACTGTAAAGATCCGTTCAGATATTGGTCACATTCGGGAAACAAAATCTAGATTTACACAGCGCCCACTATTAACGTCTCCAAGCGCCTTAACATTGATATTGGATTTATGAAAGTACACAAGGAATAAAATCATCTCATTCTATTTCACTTATATTATTATAATATGATGGATACACTCCAAAAACTAAAGTGTTAAATCACCTCTAAAAACTAAAGTGTTAAATCACCATTTAAAAAGGGCCGAAGAGTGACATCTTTTTCAAAATTGTAGATTAACACTTTTAACATGCTGGATACAACACTATAAAGGCTGAATCCAGCAGTTTAAAAGAGTTGATCTACCATTTTGAAAAAGTTGTCACTCCTCGGCCCTTTTAAATGGTGATTTAAAACTTCAGTTTTTAGAGTGTATGGTCAAAGTGAGGATTTAAAAATACAATCACAACAGCTCTTAAGGCATCCTATCAGATCCCCACTTATCTCCTAGTATGAGTTGAAAAGACATCGAATCCTGACCTTGATCAATGACTTATCCACTAGAAATGGATGTAAAATTAATGACAATGGCAATATAGAAAACAATTGCAATGGAGATTTGGCTGCAGATCTATAATGAGTTATGGAGAGAGAGAAATAGAAGGCCCCCTTTCCAATGATTACTACCGACTATACCATTTCCCCTGCTATGTAGGCCGCTTTTATTGTTTAATTTTATCCTGTCAATATATTTATCGATACCAATATGTCCCCCTTTCCTTTTGTAAAATGTTGTAATTTGACCCTTGGCCTTTACATTCAGTTGTATTTTAATGATCTTTTTCATAACATTCGATGATAAGGCTGGTTAGATACAGCCAAAGCCCATGACCTTGATATTCTGGAATTCATGCAGTCCATATTTGGAACCTTCGACACCTAGGCCAGACTCCTTGATCCCTCCAAATGGGGCAGCATTGTTGAAGAAGAAGGTGTCATTGATGCCCACCATTCCCACTTCCATCTCCTCAGCGACTCGCCAAACCTGGCTCATGTCGTTCGAATAGAAGTAGCCGGCTAGTCCCATGCGGGTGTTATTGGCGATGGTGACAGCCTCCTCTTCGGTTTTGAACCTAGGTACCATCGTAGAAAGACAGTGATCTTTATTTCAGTAAAGTGTAAATGAAACTTTCATCATTTATTACTGCTTGAAAACTTGAAAAGCAAAATGATTTTTGGGCACGCTCTCTCCACTCCCAGGTGCTCCGTTCCATACTCGATATTGGATAAAGGTTTCCATTTGTTTAAACATACTTTAATTCATGGGATGGGATTATTGTCCAACGCATCCAACAAAAAACGTCCCTGCCATATACCGTATCTTAAATTTGTATACGTACTTGACTATGGAAGCCAGGGGACCAAATGTCTCCTCTGCACAGGGCAGAGCAGTTGGAGGCACATCACAGATGACAGTTGGCTCAAAGAAGTTTCCTCCTAGCTTGGACCGGTTGCCTCCAGTAAGGATACGGCCACCTTGCTTCACGGCGTCTTGAACGTGCCTTTCCACCTGCAAAAATTCGTAAAAATGTTATCTGTTTTTTTCCATGTTATATTACAGTAATCTGATTACAAAAACATTACATTTGTTATTTTGTACTCTACACTAGAGCAAAGCTTTTCCATTATGAATGTAGTAGCATCGACTCAATTTCATTCATAAGCATATGCAGATCTTTGGAATAGAATATCCCTATCACAATCACAAATTCTATTACCAGATGTGATAGTGATACTACCGGTATTACTTTTTTAGCATACGTACGATGGGAATTCTGCAAATACGACTAGACTATAATCTGTTCCAATGGCGATTTTTATAGCATGAATCACTTAGTTTCTGAGAACTTTAAACCATCCTCCAATAGAACTGTCGGCTTTTGCTAAAACATGCACGATCGCAAAGACTTAAAATAAATAAACTTAAGGAAATTTGAATAGCTTTGTGCATCACCTTTTGAACATAACATATGACATAATTCAAACATGATTTATGTAGACAGTACAATAGTGTACTGAAATTGCCATTATGTTTCTTCAAGTCTTTTCGATCCAGTTTACCTTCTCTAAACCTCGCAGGTTGATGAGGGGTCCCATAGATGTATTTGGATCCATTCCATTACCGACCACTAAACTCGAGGCAAACTCTTTCATCTTCTGACAGAATTTATCGTAGATGCCTTCTTGCACCAAGATGCGATTAGGACTGACACACACCTGTAGAGTGATAACACGTGTGATGCATTGGCTTTTCAGAGGTAGAGGTAGGAAGAGTTGAATTGTATTCATAATATCCTTGGTACAAGTGAGATGTTTTAATGTCGTATACATTAATGTAGAGAAAATTGAAACGTTATAGTAATACATCATTCTAGTCAGCATAACTGTCATATTCATAGCAATGGAAAACGTGCATTGTCCGCCTTTGCGTTGCAACTTCCGTGATTTTAACCTACTGGAATAACGTCCCTTCTCCTGATTTCAGGGTCATGTTTACCACACCAAGATCATGAAAAGCTACATGTATTTCATACCTGTATTTTCATACCTGTCCATACAGTGAACGGTGAAAATATTTTCAGTTGCATTATTTCATTTTTCATTGTTGAACAAAATACTAATCAAACAGTCATGAGAATAATATTTTTCTAGTGAATAAATTGGTGATGAAATTGAAATTGAAAAAAAAAAACATTACATAGTACGCGAATATACAAAATATATAATTATATAAGTATATATATATATATATGGTGAGTTAGGATAAAAAATGAATTTCTTCTTAACACGTAAGACCTAGGGATGATATTTATTAAAAACCCTTTGGATTAGTCAATAATATTTTGTTCAATTTTTCCTGAACCAACATAGGATAAAAGATAAATTCATAAAGATGAAATATTCCACACAAAGTTTTAAATAAATATCCAAAGGTAGAAAGAGGGATAAAACAAATCATACATAAGCATGTGTCAACAATAATAGATATCATACTGTATGAAGTATGGGAGCAAAGACCATTTAAATCATTTTATCGTTGAAACATGCTTGTCAAACAAACAACCTTGCAAACCTAAGCAAGTTTTTAAAAAACATTAAGGTACTTGTCCTAGAGTAGACATGGTAGATGTTTGGGGTGGTTGTATTGGTGTGTACTTGCATACAGAACAGATACAATTCGTCCAAAGTCTTCAATGGTCACGTCAACAACTCTGAGTGACGAGTGTGTATAATTTGTAATTTTCAATAGGAAAAACGAAATAAAAATCAACTGAAGAGAACACCCTTGAAACCAGTTATCGAAATAAATTTATTGCCACCATCATTTCAACGAGCATAATTTCCATTACCACATTAACAATGGCTGATTTTGGTGTGTATGAATATTTAAGAACATAGCCTCCTCTCCATCTACCTCTTTCATAATTTCCTGTCGATAAATTGTCAGAGATTGTCGGTGCATATGAAAATCTGGCTGTGTAAGTATGTAGTATGCATATAGTTTGATTTTTGTCGGTACACTGAACACACACCCCTCCCCCAACAATTTAAGCCACATCGAGGTGTCGACCCATTGACATCAGTAATTGGGGTTTCGCACTCACCTGGCCCGAGCCGTAAAACCTGAGAATGAATGCTCCCATGACAGCGGCATCGAGATTTGCAGAATCGAAGACGATCAAAGGAGAATTCCCTCCTAGCTCCAAGGAAACTTTCTTGACCGAGCTTGCAGACTGAGCCAACAGAATCTGAAAAATGGAGGAGGGGAGGGGGGGGGGGATTCTAAGTAGCCTGGCGAGGGAAAATTCAAGACAACATTATACACTCTGTACTTTTTTTCCCGAACAGTTTACGAAATGTTTTAAATAGACCCACAAAAGCCTATGACCACGATGCCGTTGATCGTGGTTAGGCCTATCATGTACATAAGGGCAGCCCCCGAAAAAAAAAAAAATCGTGAAGGATTGTTAATCCCATGGAGTGCATATGCCTTCGATGAATAATTAATCTGCCCCTCCTAACCTGAAAATAAATAGATAACACACACACACACACACACACACACACACACAAAGAACAAACAAACAAACAAATAAACAAACAAAACAGAGTAACTTACCTTTCCGGTAGCTGTAGAACCAGTGAAAGATATCTTGGATACCAGCAGGCTCTCACACATGACCTTGCCTATAGCTGGAGCATTAGGTCGGGAACATGGCAATATGTTGAAGACGCCGTCTGGGACACCCGCTTCCTTAGCAAGCTGGAGAGTAATCAAAATCCAAATTACAGTTGAAGTAAATTGCTATGAATAAGCAGATGTTTTAGAGGGTTCTATCATGTTTATTAAGCAGCACATATTGATGGAGTGACGGTCATTGACTAATAATGCTGCAAAATTATGTCGAGAAAAGGGGAATGCTTTGGCGTAATTAACGTTCCTAATACTTGTTGCACGTGATATGTCTTCTCTATTGTGTTGTTGACTGCGCTGATAAATGATGTGAAGTAAATTAGCCCATGCGCCAGTAATTCAACGCTTTGCACTGTGTACGTTGTCGCTCTCACATGAACCAAAGACGACACCAGTCACTGACGAAACCCTATATACTTCTTTATAATGGCGCCTCACGTGCAAGAGGAAATACAAAGTCACTGCTGAATCCTACTTACGTCACACAAAGCTAAAGCAGACAACGGCGTGTCTTCCGAAGGTTTGATCACCACAGTACATCCCACAGCTAAAGCCGCACCAGCTTTCCTGGTTATCATCTCCATAGGGAAGTTCCACTGTAATAAAATATGAATTAGTGACAGCGAATACAACTGAATTTTGTTGCGATGTCTTTTGTAGTCGTTGTTAAAGAAATAATATGATAATATGACTTTTCAATGGAATTATCATTCTGATGACAAACGTGAGTAACTGTTAGTCTTCCAGGCAAAGAACGGCAATGAGTACTATTAAAATAATACAAACTGAACAAACGATAAACACAGCTATTTTTGATCTGCGCTATAGAAATACAGTTTAATATTAATCATTATCATTTTCATATTCTATCCCTTCAAAATAAAATGTTGCATGGTTTTGCCCGGATTCATTTTCATCAGAATGTGAAATTTATTTTTTTCTCTTTCTCTCTCCAGTATTCTTATCCATTCTCTTTGTTAAGTATCTCTTAATATGTCATAATTATGACATATCAAGATACCTCTAAAAAAACGCGCACCCGGCCCTGAAGTTTTAGACAAAAGTCTTCAACTTACAGGGGTAATAAGACCAGCCACGCCCACTGGTTGCCTGATGACCAACACTCTCTTGTTCCTATCATGGGGCATCAGTACATCACCAGTAGTCCGTGTCGCTTCTTCGGCATGGTAACGAAGGAAATTTGCTGCACCCGCAGCTTCATTTGTGGCCTCTGCCAATTTCTTTCCCTATGACGATGAGAATAACGTAAACAGCAATTGTCATTATTTTAGATAAATTGCGAGAAGTGAGAAATGTGAGAAGGAAAAAAAATGTACATAGAATGACATAAGCCTCGAAATTATTCATTGAAAAAACAAACAAATATGTACCACAATAATAGCTTTCTGAACATTTTCATTAAACTTTAAATTTGGATCAAGACACAAGCCTTGGTTCTTAAACATTTTAAATTACGTTGTTTTTTCCTCTACATAAAAATGTCTGAATTTTCTTAACCAGCTTTGCTCTACTAGTTATTGAACTACGTTGATTGTAGCTTTAAGTATAATAGGAAAGAAAAAGAGAAAGATATAGACAGAATGATATCAAAGTGGTCATAAATCAATATGTAGATAAGAGACAGACAGATAGAGAGAGAGAGGGGGGGGGGGGAAGAAAGAGAGAGAGAAAGAGAGAGAAAGAGACTGGGCAGAAAATAAGATAAAATATAAAAGTAGATACTTGTAGTCGACTTTATAGAAAGTTAGACAGATTGAGACAGAGCTATACGAACGTTTTCTGAAGTGATGATCTTAGCTAGATTCTCTTTGTTTTCATCCATCAGTCGTGCAAAGCGATGGAGGATAGCAGCTCTTTCCTGGAACAAAATCAATAATAACAAAACTCCAGTACTCATCATGATCCAGGGGCCGATCCAGGATAATGGCCTAAAACAGGGGCCGATATTTTTCCCACAATATATTTTTTTCTCGCAGGAACATTGCTTCTGTAATGGCGAAAACTTTAACAAATCTCTTATACCCCCAAATAAATTTCTCAAATTTAAGACAAAATGAAGGTTTTCATATTGCTAATCACCGGTAGATTATTAAAAAAACAAGGCTCTGTAAGGAAGGGGGGGGGGGCATCTTCAGTCATATTTTTCTTCTTCTTTTCTCTCTCTGTATCCATATGGGGGAGGCAGTTTCGGCCCCCGTGATCCGCCTACGACTCATCATCTTCAGCAATCAACAGAACATTAATGTAGGTCATTCCATAATGCAGGGACCCCGAAAAGAAAATGCATCGTCTTTATTGTTGTAGTAAGGTATACGTGAAGAATGTTGAATGCTCTTTTTAGATAAGGAAACGTGATAAAGGTTCTTGACCTAAACTGTATAGGCAAAACTTGGCACACAAACGGTGGTATCTTCTTTCGTGTCTTAAAATCAAATCATAGTGGCTATTATATCAGAAATACCTGGACCAAGGTAACTCCTTGCCTGGACATAGGCATATCAACAGATTCATAAAGGAGTTACTTGTATGAAATGATTTTTGACAGGGAAGATGGAAATTCTGTTACCCGAATTTTACAGCCTACAATATTATGCGTTTTTGAAAACGAGATGAATACAGCTAGGCCTTATAAATTGCATTTAACAGAACGCGGATAGTTACCTTTAATTTAATGTTGACTCTGTACTACCAAGGACTTCTCTCTGACCAGTAGATCTATAGTACTGCTCTATTTGCTTACGCCAAGGTTTGCACAAGACCAAGTATTTCAAATGTTGATCTACAACTTTCAATGGCGGATCCAAGCAGGGGCGCCAAGGGCGATCGCCCCCTTTAATTTTTCTGTTTTGTGATTTTTACCGCGGGAGGGGAGATACCCCCTTCCCACACCCTGAGCTCCCTCGCCGCTGGCGCCCCCCCCCCCCCATTTCAAATTCTTGGATCCGCCACTGACTTTTTTTTCTGAATAATCTCTTAAACAGTGATATTGCATTCTTGGACTTTTATGCATGGGAGAAATACCATTATAATACAAAAGAGGAGGGATTTTGAATTATTCCAACGGTCTTTTTTAAACGTTGTTTCAACTATCAGACATAAGTCGGTCGAATGAAATCAACACCAGTTCATGTTAAACTTGAAAAGTGATTAATGATCAAAATGGTGGGGAAACAAAATAATTGATATACCGTTGCGGTTGTCTTCTTCCATGTCTTGAAAGCGGTATGAGCGACGTCGATAGCCTGGTCAGTGTCCGCAGCCCCAGTGTCCGCCACGTTAGCTACTACTTCACCTGTAGCAGGATTGGTCACCTCAAAGGTTGCTCCTGACTTTGCTGGAACCCATGCCCCTCCAATAAAAGCTTTGTCACGGCTCAAAGGATTTGTGGGTGCCATGTTCGAATCGTGATCTAGAGAGAGAGAGAGGGGGGGGGGGGGGGAGCGAGAACGAGCGAGAGAGAGAGAGAGAGAGAGAGAGAGAGGGGAGAGAAGGGGGGGGGGCGGGAAAGGGGGATTTGAAGATTTGAAGCTCATTCAGTGGTAATTGTGTTCATGTCATGACTGCATCAAAGCAGTCAATAATAATCCGGTAAACTCCCTGAAAACTAATCTTTAGATTTCTTTGAGTTTAGTTGACAAATAGCAAGTTTCAATACAAAGCTGCAGTGAAGTATGCAATATACCATGACATTAAAAAAAAAAAACAACA
Organism: Heliocidaris tuberculata; assembly: GCA_025618425.1. Lineage (NCBI taxonomy): Eukaryota > Metazoa > Echinodermata > Echinoidea > Camarodonta > Echinometridae > Heliocidaris > Heliocidaris tuberculata. Next base: position 10,759,308 of record CM046832.1, on the reverse strand, counting down.
ACAACAACAACTTTAGATCCCTGTATGGTCACTATCTAATTACTGCAATTCATTCATATAGTACTAGGGCTCAGGGGGATATACGTTTACCTTTATTAAAATTCAGCTTTTCAAGAACTACAACTATATTCATTGGTACGAAGTGCTGGAACAGCATTCCATGTGAACTTAAATCATGTCCTTCATTATCAGTATTTAAACGAAAATTCAAGTCTTATATACTGCAAAAAGATGTTTAACACAATTTACATTAGCATGCCATATATGTTCAACCTCCCTTTTTCTGTCTACATGTAATCCTCAACCTCAATTCTCATCCTGCTCCTAGTTCTCTCTCTCATCTCTCTCTCTCTCTCTCTCTCTCTCTCTCTCTCTCTCTATCAATCTCCTTCATTCTCTCCCTTTCCCTCATCTTTTTGTCTTTTAAAAATGTTATTTTTTACTTTCTATATCTTTGTATTATCATTACTTTGGGATTACCCTCGATAAGCCTCTTTGGCTTTTGGTAATCCCTCCATATTCAATTATATATATGTATGTGTGTATATATATATATATGTTGCTTTGTTGTTGTTGTTTTTCTCCTTATTGTCAATCGTCACAAAATGTATTTTTATCATGCTTGTATTTGTTCTCGTTTGTATTTGACATGTTGTTTTTATCTTTTGAATTTGAATATGGAAATAAATGAAATGAAATGAAATGAAATGACTTGATATTTCTTTTCGTTTAAAGCGTCTGTCACATCTTTGCAGAGATTTCCCTACCCATGTACCCTTTTGACTCTTTTCCATTGTAGGCATAATAAGTTATGGTCTTCATGCTGAGCATTATCGCAGCCAATTGGAGAGAGTAGGGAGGGGTTTTAATTTGTCTATAGGGTTGCCCCACCCTAATAAGGCATATTTAGAGATTTTGTCGGTACGAACAACACTCTGTCCAAAAATAATTCCTGTTTAGTTTGTCGGCATATCACTTCACCATCCCTTCGATAAGCTGGGTTTTCTAATGTCACAAGTCAATTCATTTTATACCCATGAAGAACCATTAAGCTTAAATATGCATTTATAGCCATCGCAATATTTTCTTAGTATAAAAATTCCAAATTTAATAAAGTAATAAAGTGAGACATATAAACAGTGGACGATAAGTTGAATAGCATGCTATATCACGTATTGCCAACCGCTGTATCCGATTGTTCCTTCTTTTTTTTTCGTTTAAAAAAACCCCCAAAACATAAATGCAATCGTATATGATTGTAGGAAACGTAGGAATACATACCAGGGTTGATGCGGCTCAGCTGCAAGGTCGATTGGTACAGAGTGGTAACATAGACCTTGATCAAGCAGATTTTATGTGCGGGTCTGTTATTTTATCTTATTTTGATAGTCGTGACGTCACCAAATCAATATATTTTCGCGAAGTCATGCAGGTGCACGTGACTCTTGTTGATCGAGGCAGGGAGGTCTCTCTTCCACCTCCCTGACCTAGGGGTGGCATTATTCATACAACTTTCGGAAGAAGGCTGATCAAATATTCTTTGAAAAACATTTATAGCAGCAGTCCATAGACGCAATCCTCCTCCCAAAGAAGGAGAAGAAGGGGAAGAAGAAAAAGAGGGAGAAGAAAAAGTAGAAGAAGAAGAAAAAGGAGAATAAGAAAAGAGAAAAATAGGAGGAAGATGAAGAAGAAGAAGAAGAAGAAGAAGAAGAAGAAGAACAGGAAGAAGAAGTAACAAGAATTAAAAAAAAAAATTATATCCCCCTGACTTTAGAGCCAGCATATACGCCTCATCGTTTGCAGGCCCAGACGCAAAACAAACGAACAATAAAACAATGAAAATAAAATGGAATCAAATTTATAGTTGAAGTTTATTACGCCATGCACATATTGAATGAAAATGAATGAGATTTTTTTTTTCTTCAAAATAATCAGAGAGAGAGAGAGAGAGAGGGATGGGGGGGGGGGGGCATACCTCCTAAACTTCCCCTAACATGTATAACATTGACATGCCTATTTTTATACGGCAGTTCAGTATTTTCCATTATTGACTAATTTTGGATACGCCACTGCCTAATACAATTAACACCCTATCATTTCGGGCCAATACATTTGTCTTCATCCTGCCTATTTTGTCTCTGCTGTATTTAATTTCTCTATCCAATCAACTCCCCTGTCTCTCACTCTCTCTCTTTCTTTCTCTCGATCCTTATATTTTCTTTCTGTACAAGTAGTAAACTGCATGTATGTCAATCCATTTTTATTTCAATTAATTTGGTTGAATTGTGCTTATGATTTCACACAAATCCTTAACGGTGAAGATCTTCTTTTTTCGGAAAAAATGGGACAGAAAAATAACCCGATTCAAATATACACTGTATTTAACTGAAAAATCATATTCAATATGAAATACATAAATAAGAGTGACAAAATATGACAGCATACTTTGATTTTCAAATACACTGTAAGGTACAATCTGAGTTCACATTTCCAAATAATACTTAGAATTTCCTTCACAAAAATAAATATCTCAAAATTAATGATAATCACATTCACAATGCATGCAGGGAGGTCGAATGCAAACTAACTAATCAGACAGTTTTTCAGTACCGCAGTGCATGTCATTTTGCAATAAATATATACGAAAATAATACTTATTGGTTGCGCAAGCAATTAAGTCCGATTAGTTCAAACAATTTTACTTCTCATTCGATCATTCCCACCCTAGGCGTACGGGCACAATAATGGAGTTGACGCCCTTTGCCCGAATATCAGTTTTGCCAGCGAGCGAAAAAAAATGCCACCTTTTCATGGTCAATATACACAAATCACATATTCGGGCACCTCGCTGCCCAAGTATAAAGTGATGGATGCCCGAATATCGAGTCTTTAAAATGATTTTATTTAATGGATCCAATATGGCTAATGATGACATTTGCTAATTTAATCATGGGAGAGTTGAAATTCTCCCTAATCCACCCTGGACAGGGGCGTTCATTTTGAAGGGAGAGCATCGAACAAAATTTGCCGATAACGTGAGCCCCCCCCCCCCCAAGAGAGAAAGAAAGAGAGAGAGAGAGAGAGAGAGAGAGAGATAGAACGTTCTCAGATCTTTAAAGGCCAAGTCCACACTAATATCAAGAGTTTTGCATTATTTCTTGAAACAGTGATGTGCATAACATGGGCGGTATGTAAATGAGTGAACCGATGATGTCACACACTCACTTTTCCATGTATTTCATTATATGAAATTTCAAATATTTCAATTTTCATGGATGTGATAATAAAGAATCTCTCCCTTGTATCAAAATAAGTTACAAGAATGATGATTTTACGTGTTCCATAAGGAGTCAAACCATGTTTTACATTATTGAAGCAAAAAATTGAAATATGTGATATTTAATAAAATAAAATGCATAAGGAAAAGTAAGTGTGTGACATCATCGGTTCACTCATTTGCATACCACCCATGTTATGCATATCAATGTTTCAAGAAATAATGCATAACTTCAAAATGCCGTAACTTTCTTATTTTACATCCGATATCAATAAAATTTTCATTGTTATGCTTGTTTAATTTTACTCTATTTATTCAAATCAACTTTATATTAGTGTAGACTTGACCTTTAAATTTGTCGACAAGGGTAGAAATCGATCAACCTTCCACCTCCCTGTTACGATAAACGCCATGTTATGAACTTACCTCATTCTATGATGGCAGTAGATCGTTTGGATTATAAGCCCTAATCGTTCTACTACATGTAGGCTCACAAATTCTACACATCTGGAAACATCGATCCAGATCATTGATCGTAAAACAAAGAAAATCCCCAAATACATTTTAAACAATAAAAGTATTTTTACTGATAAATTTTATGAGCAATTCTGGAATAAATGTTAAAGGGCAATCCAACCTTGGTAATAAGATGATTTGTATGAAAGCAGAAAAATAAGAAAAACTGGATGGTGAAAGTGTGAAAGAAATCGGACAAGGACTAAGAAAGTTATGGATGTTTGAAAAATGAGATCACTACATCTATGCGAATCTCAAATTGGCAATTTGGTCAGTCAATTGTGACATTTTTGTGGACAACTCTCCCATTTGTCGTACACAAAAATATCATCAATTTGCGATTTTCTTCGAGACGCTTTTACCCTCAGGGCAGTACTCAATATATATTGGAGATAGCATATTGTTATAGGTCCTCATGAAAGAAAAAGATCCTACTGAGTAATACATTTTGAAAAAAGTGACATTTTAGTCATTTTGTGTGTTGGAGCGAATGGGGGAGTTGTCCACAGCTACATCACAGTGACACTACCTATTCGGCCAATTTGAAATTCCCATATGTATAGTGATTACAACTTTCAAAAATTCATAACTTTCTTATTGCTTGTCGGATTTTGTTCAAACTTTCACCAATCTGCTTCTCTGATTTTTCCTCTTTCTTTCAAAGCAACTTGCAACTAAGGTTGGATTTCCCTTTAAAGAGAAGCAAGCAAAGATCCATAATAAGATCCACTGAACGCACAACGTGATAATATAGCACCTATTGTAATTAAAACGGATATCTTGAAATATTATCATTTGAATAAACGAAGATGTAATTATTCCGTTTTAATATTCAACAGGGGAAACGTTTGTCATCTAGGAAAAAACATAAAAAAACATAAGAATTTGTATGGAATGTCTTTCAGTTAGTATATTAGTCCGTTCATAGGGTCTATTATGGAGAGAATTGTCTAATGACTTCAATACTGAAAAATCAACAGAGTACTTTGAGAGATGGAATAGAGTTCAATACTTTCATATGAATAAAGTAACAGAAATAATTGTGATGCCACCATGCGACAATAAACATAAAATAAACTTAATGAAGGTTAAAAATGACTTTAGTTATCTTTCCTTGCAAATATCTATGAAAACAAATATTTTGTAATAAAATATAATTTCAATCTGACATAATGTCTAAGATTTACAAATAACACATTATGATTAATCCATTATCACCACAAGAATACAAAATAATTTTACGGGATACTGTAAAGTATTCTGACTGGAGTCCTGACGTGAACCCCTTTGATAATGAGTAAACTCTCTACTGGGAGTTGGTTAACCTTGAGTCCTTGAACCAAATGACCATAAGTACGTCATAACTTTTACTCAGCATTGGAAAGTGGGTCTGTCATCTGGAAGGCGTGATGTTGTGAATAAGAAGACCATAAGGTGACCATTGCGTCATAGCTTTAGTTGGAAGTTGTATAAGTAATACTTTCTGACTTTCTGAGGGAGTGTGAAGTTTGTAAAGATTGAAACTTCCTGTTGAGGTATCGATAAAGTATTGACAATTTATTGATAAATATGAATTTGGTCTTTATATCATATTATACTATTAATACATGGTTGGGAGTGCGTTAGTGCGATCTGGCGACACAAAGGTTTTTATCGTGGTGTACTAACGCACGAGGCGTAGCCGAGTGTGTTAGACACCACGATAAAAACCTGCGTGTTGCTGGATCGCACTAACGCACGAACTCACAACAATGTATTAATAGTTTTATAAAACGGGTCTACATTCTTAGTGTTTTCTTACAATCCTAGTGTTTGATCCGGATTAGCCGTGCGTCAGTCCCCTCGCCGTGCGTTAGTACTTTTTTTTTTTGCACGGTCACGTGATGTTATTTGACCAATTAGGATGGCTACATTCTTGAACCCATTTTATAAAACACATTATACTGATATACGATGACTTGGTCTGAATGACCGCAATACACATGCTGGGCTGTGATTTTGATGATATCCCCCAACACTGGCAACGATAATTATTTAGTGTACACAAACCTGACATTTTTTAAACAATCATCAACAGCCGCGAGAGTTGAGAATTTAATCTGAAACTTTTTTCATCTCAATAAAATGTATACAAATGTAGTGCATCTTTTGAAAATGAATGCTTTTACATCTACAAAAACGAAACATATCTGTATTCCATAGACCTTGAATTAAATGATGTTAATGAAACAGGATATATGGGCAATAAACCTTGAAACTCAATACAATGGCAAAAATATATTTCCAATAAATAATCATAAAATAATTGAAAAGTCAGCTTTGATGGATGGCAAGAATGATCAATAAGGTCTAATGATCTAACATCAATCATTTTTTGTTTCTGAATGCAAAAATATGCAAAAGAAAATATCATACACGTATCCTATATCTATGAGTCTTGCGTTGAAAGGTTAGGAAATGAAATTCCTTTATTAATTTTCATTATCTTAAGTATTATTCTTTTAAATGATAACATTACTACAGCATCACAAAAAATAGCCAACATATATCTGTGGAGACGACGGCATGTAATACATGTATTCAATCTTCAGATCATCTTGGATAACAACACAAACAAACAAAGAAATGCATCATTACTGTCAGATATAGATTTTCAAAAGGAGAGTTTTCCTCATATAGGAAGAATCAAATAATTATAACTATTCCCACAAACACAGCAAACATTAACCTCTTTTATATACCTTAAATCATATCATGCAAAAAGAGTTGCAGGAAAAGCGAGGATATAAATCAATAATAATCAATTAATCATCCACTTCATAGAACAAAGTGACCCGTCCTTCAAACTAGAGTTTACGCAATCCTGCCAGTATAAGTATAAGATGTAAATATAAATTTACATCTTATTCATTAAATGCGATTCCAAGAAAATATACCAGATAATCACAAGGTTTTATTTACAGAGAATGTTGCGACATGAGATGGTGATCGAGCTAAACCCCACCGAAACACACGTATTTAATTTCTTGATATTCGTCCATACCATACTTTGATCCCTCCCTACCCATTCCTGATTCCTTGATCCCTCCGAAGGCGGATATATCCGTGGAGATAAGACCTTCGTTCACGCCTACCATACCAACTTCAAGCTTCTCTGCGACACGCCATATTTGACCGATGTCGTTGGAATAGAAGTAGCCTGCGAGCCCGACACGCGTGCTGTTGGCGATTGTTAGGACTTCGGCTTCTGTTTTAAACCTGTAAATGAAGATAAAAAGTGTCATTATAATTTGAAACAATATAATTTGAAACAATATACGATGAAAATCTTGCGGCCTTTCAATCCCTACCCACTCGTGACTAAGCCGATAAATTTGAGCAACTTGACTAATTAAGTTTCGTTACACATGTCATTACTTTAGTTATTCTTTTATAACTGTACTGCCACTTCTTATCATTTACTTACCTAGCGTCCCTTGATTTTCAGGGGTTTTACTACTGAGAAATCAATGCGTTCAATGATAAGAATCGACGCTGTGAAAGCCTGATTCTGTTAAATTATCCTTACGTTCTTGAATTCATCACGAAAACAAAAATAATCAAAAGTACAGACAGTTGAATGCATCGTAAAAGCAGATGATACTGTGACCCAATTATCATACTTACTTAATGATTGGAGCTAGAGGCCCGAATGTCTCTTCACTACACACCAGAGCATCGGAAGGTACATCTCGGATAACTGTAGGCTCGAAGAAGCTACCACCGAGAGCGTGTCGATTACCACCAACTAGAATCTTCCCGCCATGTGACACTGCGTCTTTCACATGGTGCTCAACCTTCAAATAACAAAGTCAGCAAATTCAATTATCATTAACTATTAATCAGACTGGAGTAACAACTACATGTAAAATAAAATCCAAACTGCGGATACTCCGTGAACCCTCATAGTTTAAAGGACCTTCGTTAATGTTTATGGTTATGCAACATCGAAAACCTGTTATTGGCTGGCGGCCAGTCGTTTACCAATAAACACCTTTACAAGACTGCATTGTTGAAATAATGGAATCAGCAGCTCAATGGGGAAGTAATGCAACCATAAACCCTTCTATGATCACAGAAAATAAACCAACTGTCATTGGTCGGCGATCGGCCGAAAATATAGTGAGACTTAGGATTAAATTGAATTGAATTGAATTTATTTATTGTCATGCACAACTGATCAGGCATAAAAATCATTTTACGGTCTTACATTTGTATAAAGCATATAGTAGTACATCAACATATCATGAACTAACATTTACAGATAACTTAAGAGTATAAATTAGGAGATAACGTATGTTGAGAGCCAGAAGGGCGTTACCTCATATCTTAACACAGAGTTAGCACCCCCCCCCCCCCCTGGCTCCCAACGGACGATAAATGAATATAAAACATTTCATAACAATGTACATGACAAGTTGACAACAAGCAGCGACATACAAAAAGAACAAAAGCACAGTCTAAGATTACAAGAACAAAATCAAAATCCAGAGTAAAAATTGCCTTGGTATAACAACACAGGTCACATATTTCTTTTCTTTTTTGAAAGCGGTTCAGATAAAAATGAATAAAAATATGACTAAAAATATGACTAAAAATATGACATTCCGTAGATTAAGTTCTGGTTTACCCGTATAAATTGCACTGTTTGATATTTTTTTAAATTTGTTTTAAAATGGTAATAGTGATTTAATTGTTACATTAAATTTTAAAATGTTGCATCTCCTAATCTGCCTAACTGCTTTGTAATAACAAATATTATGCACCTAAACATTTCCTAGTACTTTGTGTGTGAAACACTGAAACTGTAATGCAACATATATGCATAATAACAACTGTAGGGTGAAAGACAAAGAGAAAGAGAGACAAGAAGAGAGAGAGGAAAAAAAAAGAGAGACAAGAGAGAGAGAGAAAGAGAGAGAGAAAAAAAAAGAAAGAGAAAAGAAGAGAAAGTAGACAGAAATACTCGGAGGTGCTGAAACTACACTAGGGTCTTTCATCTACAGAAATTGTAGTTGAATGCTTTCATTGCACTTGGGAGAAATGACCTCCCAAACCTGTCAGTCCTTATTCTAGGCAGCCTAATTCTTCCAGATCTGTTAAAGACCACTTCCTCATGAAGAGGGTGATTTGAATCTTTCACAATCACTTGCAACTTTGCCAGTAATGCCCTTTCTACAACATCTTCCAGTTCTTTCACAGTGATACTAATTACTCTACTGGCATGTTTCACTATCCTATTCAATTTTGCTTTATTCTTCCCACTGAGGCTGTTAAACCAGACTAAACAGCAGAAACAAATCCTCGATATTAGAAGAAAAAAAAAGAATTTCTCGGCGACTGACGATGCACAGGGTGCCGATCAGTTTGCAGACCGGTTGTCAATTCATCCAAAAAACTGATAGATTGGTAGGCAACAGCTCATGGGAATGTTGGCAAAAGGTCGCGAACTGGTTACAGATTGTTGGCCATTGTTTTTCCTACTGTGGTGATTGATGACTGTGCATGTGAAGAAATGCTTTGCGCAAGGTCCACTACCGGTAAACAAAAGATGGTCGGCGATCGGTTGGCAATTGGTTGCCGATTGGCTGCTGAAGGGTCATCAACCAAAAAAAGATGCTCTGCTGCCGTCGGCAACCAATAAAGACCAGTCGCTGACCGGTTGCCTACCCTTGGACAATCGATTAAAGATCAGGAAAAAAATTCAGTTTAATCGGCAAAACGTTTTCGATGCAACATCGAAAACCTCTGCCGACCAAAATCCTCGAGTAAAAAACTGCCGACCAATGACAACCTTCAGAAGACTGCCAAAAACCTTCTCCGACCACTGACAACGGTCGCCTTTTGAGTGTGACGGACGCTTTCATTTCAAACCCGACGATTCGTCGTACATTCAAAGATTATGTCATAAGCAGTGTTGCGATTCATCATGAAACACTTGCTACAAATTATTGCTCTTCATAAAAATATCTATAAACTTAAGTTTGGATCCGTTGGTATTTCGACTCTGTGTTGATCCGACGTTGAAGTTAGACATCTCGACATCCTTTGTTGATTAATATACTTGTTGCGCAGAAAAAGTCGCCTAAATGTAAATTTGATTTACTTGTAAATCTATCAAAATTTGAGAAAATAAAAAAGGCAGTAGGAAGTCGCATATTGAGGAACTAGTAAAAGAGGGTATGACAATGAAACCTTAAACTAGGGAACTTGAGTTGCCCCAATATAGAGAGGGGACGTCTCCTGCGCCCCCAAGCTAGATCAGAGTTAAAGATGATATAAACTTCTATGTCTGCGAAGTCTAGAATTCCTGTCAGCCATAACAATTTCTCCATTCTTTGAACAATGTGGCTTACCTTATCCACTCCTTTCACGTTGATAAGTGGACCTTGTGTTGTCTTAGAATCCATACCGTCACCGACAACCAATTTTTCGACTTCAGCCGCTAACTTCTGACAGAACTCGTCATACACTTTCTCCTGCACAAGAATTCGGTTGGCACATACGCATGTCTAGATGGAAAATAAGGTTCGATAAAAATAACGTGATCACACATATACCATGTATTGTACATCAGAACATGAGTGAAGAAAGAAAGATAGAAAGAAATCAAAACATAACATAATTACCGATTTCATTTTAATCATTTTAATATTACACGCATTAATTCTTTATCATTTCATCACAATAATGATTTAAAACATGATTGAATTTTGTGTAGGCCTCATGGAATACTGTGGAATCTTCAAAGAATGCAAATCTTAAGATCTTGTAACAATTATAATTGTGAAGTAATTGCACTTTTATATGAATACGCTGCGAGTCAAGGACACATTTGAACTCAATGACTACATATCTGAGACGTTAAAATTAGGTATTATTACAACTCATGTAAACTACTTATATGATTTATGGTTGCATAACATGACTCCCAAAGTGGGTGAACAAAAGCCAAACTAAATTTTCATTGGGATAAAAAAATTTGTTGGGTTTATTCAGACCTGTCCTGACCCTCGGAACTTGCAAACCATGGCGCCTGCAACGGCAGCGTCTACATCAGCTGAATTGAAGACAATAAATGGGGCGTTACCACCGAGTTCCATAGAAACACGCTTGACCGTATCAGCTGACTGCTTTAGTAGGATCTGAAATGTAATCAATATTCAAAACATAGCTGTTATGGACTGATGGATGCAGTGTCAAACTGAAATATGTTACTTATTCGTCTTGAATAACAGTGTTGTCATTCATCTCTTGAGCGACGACGAAGCATATGGAACTGACCAAATTAGAAGTATTACCTACCAAAGCAAATAGTTCATCAAAACCAAATGAGCTGGATACTGAAAGGTAAACAATAATTATCAAATTCTTATGGGTTGATTCTAAGTTTATGGATATCAGTTTTATTTCGGAAGTTTGTAATAGATTCATATTTTAACAATTTGTCAAAACGCTTATATTAATGTAAAATCATTACTCACTGCTTATGTTGAATTAAATACTGACGCCTTGCTATTTACTATAGAGGCTACATACGCACTCTAGATCGAACAATTACTTGACATACACGCACATTAACATGTAGGGTTACAGATTACATGAGCATCACATGGAAGACGCCCAAGAGATGATGCAGAGAAGTGCACGACTGGTTGTGACCATGATAAAAGATGAAAGTACGAATCGCATGAGTTGGCCCACAGCCGATTGCAGCTGCAGACACGCACGTGCAAAAACACACACGACCACAGCATTACTCTTTAACAAAAATCGAGCGATCAGTGAAAAATTAACTCTTTTTTTTTGGAGAGCACTCGATATTCACTTCTAAACAAGTGATCAGTGACGTAACTCCCGTTGAAGTAAAAATAGAGAGAACATCATTCTTTATTTTACAGAGTAGAAATATTTCGAGATTATGCTGAATAAATAGAAACGGAGGAGGTGGTACTAGTTTTTCCGAAGGTTCATAATTCTGAAGGTTCGTAATTTCTAAACACAAATATCCCATAGCAGGGGGTTCATATTTCCAAAAATGAAATAGGGTTCATAATTCCGAACATTTGATGCATTTCTACGAAGGTTCGTAATTCCCAAAATGAAAAAGGGTTCATAATTCCGAAGGTTCATAATTCCGAAAATGCAATAGAGCCCTACATAACTTTTCGGAATTACGAACCTTTGGAATTAATATGAACCCTTTTGGATATTTGGAATTAGGAACCCTTTTTCATTTTCGGAATTATGAACCCTATTTCATTTTCAGAATTATAAACCTTATTTAATTTTCGGAATTATGAACCTTCTGAAAAACGACATGTAACTGTAGAAACGAAGGCAAAGTATCTTCAAATATATTAACCGGAGAATATCTATTTCACTGATCGTCTGACTGGTTAGCTGGCTGTCGATATGACTAATCCGATATTATATGATTTATAACGTTTACCTTTCATTCTGCATTAAAAAAAAAAAAAATCATTTACCGGTCACTTAATCTATAATAAATGGATATATCACTTTGTCCGTTTGGGCTCGAATAGCTGTTGAATTTCCTGAGGGCTTGTTGCTAAACGGACAAATAAAAATCGCCACCCACTGCGCTCGAATAACTATTGAATTTTGGAAGGTTTATTGTTACCAAATAGCCCATCATGTCCATTTTGGCTCGACTGACAATTGAATTTTGTGAGGGTTTGTTTCTAAACGGAAATTGTGTCCGCTTGCGCCGGAATAGCGAATAAATTTAGGAAAGGACTGTGGCAAAATATGCAATTCAATGTGTTCGAATGACTATTGAATTTCGTAATGGCTTGCTGGTAAAAGGACATAAAGCTGTGTAAATTTGGGCTTACATAACTAATAAATTGTATAACGGCCTATTGTTAAAATTATGTTCTTTTAGGATCGAATAACTATTATTTTGTAATGGCTTCTTGCTAAATGGATATAAAATTGTTTCCGTATGGGCTCGAATAACTTTTAAATATTAGAAGAGATTTCCTTCTTTCCCATGTTTTCGTTATTTCTTTATTTTATTCACTCTTTGATATATTTATTTTTTGAGCGGCTTGTAGACCCCTAAGCCCTCCCCAAACAGTATGTCAGCACCTCCCAATGTATTTATTTGGGGTTTCTTGTGGTAACACTCATAGTGTGGGTATGTCCCTAAAACAAAGCAGGTTATTGATTGCTCCTTGCATGACAGACAGTTATACCAACCTTTCCAGTTTGAGTAGACCCTGTAAAGGATATCTTGGCCACCATAGGACTCTCACACATGACTCTACCCACTTCAGCTGCATGGGTTCGTGAGCAAGGCACGACGTTAAGCACACCAGCAGGCAGTCCTGCTTGATTCGCTAACTAAGTCAAAAAGAACATCATGAATATGACGACTGATAGTGAAGATGAAAATAGGAATGGCAATTATTAAAAATGTTCATTATAATTGCAATTTCAATTTTCTTTCAACAAATTGTATGAACGTGCCATGCATTCAACAAATTACTGTAAAAAGTCTTAAAAAAAAAAAACTGAGAAAGATTTCTCAATTCTGATCGCTGGTTGGCTTATATTGTCTAAATTAGCAAATATGAACATTCAATTCACATTCATGACACGATTACAATTTAGAATGCATGATACAGAGCAATAGTGTTGGGATAAGAGTTGTTTTACGTATATTTATAATAAAGGAAAATCGATCAATAGTTGATGTAATGTCGTAGATCAGGCATACCTCACACAAGGCAAGTGCTGAAAGTGGTGTATCCTCTGCTGGTTTAACGACCACGGTGCATCCAGCGGCGATGGCTGCGGCCGCTTTTCTCGTAATCATTGCACTGGGAAAATTCCACTATATAATGAGTAAGCAAAAAAACGTACTTACATAAAATCAGCGTGATTAGTACTTAACGAAGTAAAAGAAGACAAAAGAAGAGGAAACAGATCAGGTGGTATGGTGAATGAGAAACAACTGAAATGGGCTAACTGTTTGGACCTCCTACTGAAGCCACCCCAAGATCAGGTGGTATGGTGAATGAGAAACAACTGAAATGGGCTAATTGTTTGGACCTCCTACTGAAGCCACCCCCCCCCCCCCCCCCCCCCCGTCTGTCCAATGCAGTAAGGATAAAAAGAGAAAATAATTACCTACAATTTATGAATTTCACTAAAAAGTGCTATAAATGCGATGGGTTTGTTAGTTCTATTTCTCCCAGCAAATGTACCGGTATCTGCGAATTGAAAGTTTCATCGTATTCACATTCATGATTGAATGAAAGAAGAAAAATTAAAATTTAGTCCATAATCATAAAAATAATTTAAAAATTCAAATAAACGCAAACTATTACTGTACTGGGCTATTTCAAGATCCTCTCTACTTATTTTTCTTTTATTAATTCATTTATTAACAGGGTAGCCCATTATATATTGGTCTCCCATGGGGCCCAGAGAGTAAAATCACAAGTATAATCATACAATGAAATGAAACATAATAAAAATGGTAAATGAGAAAGGGGGAAAAACCCTCAAAACAAAAACATATGTACAATTGGAATCCACATAATACTACCTATACTACCTGATACACTGAATTTCATTCAAGTCTCAATTCCTAAAAGCATATTTAAGCAATTTGGATGAAAAGAGACGGAGTCACTTCAGCAGTTTTCGAGGTGCAAATTCTAAAGCGCTGTGTTTGTATTCGTATATTTACCTTTCCGTCGCAGTAGATAAATACATCAATAACTTTACAGCTATCAATGATTTATGAAACGGGATATCTCAATATCATTTTCTGTTGTTTATAACCTTGTACATTTTGATAACCTTTTACATACATCGTACACGGCTACACAGTTCAGAATTTTGGATGATCGTTGTGCAAGTCATCAGAGTTTGTGCAGTCGTGAAATGATGACTGAGCAATTTTAGATAGGGAAACTATTTGGGTAAAGATGAAAAAAAACAAAAACAAAAAAAAACTAGAAATCTCCATTGCCGCGCAATGCGAATGTATCCCCCGGCACTGGCAGCGATTTTTGCGTCATGCTTTAGTTTGAATGAGGAACAAAGAACCACTGAACTTAGAACCTCCCCCCTCTCCTCCCTAAAACAAAAGGGTGACGTAGAGAGATCGCCACCAGTGGCCCGGACGCGTATTTTTTTCCGGTCAGGATTTGCGCCACTGACAAGAGAGGGCAGTATTTGAGCGTCAAGAGGCCCCGTTTTGGAGACTTTGGGAGAGACTACAACTTTAAGACTTGTATTTTCTCAAAGTGTCACCTTACTTTATTTCAGCAAAAGAAAATTTTGTCAATGATAAATTCCTAAATTCTAACCCCTTACCCTGCCGAGACTCGAACTGGTAATTCCTTCATGACGAGTACAACGTAGATCCAAGTGCGCCACTCAAGGAACTGCGAGATTGGTTCGCTTATTTTATACATCCCTAAAATTTGATTTTCATGAATATTCATGCCGACTAGTCTTGACGGAATAAACCGTATTGTCACCCCTCTTGACTCTCAAATACTGCCCTCTCTCGTCGGGTGGCGCAAGTCCTGACAGAAAAAAAATATAGCGGCCCGGACTATTGTCAACACTAGGAACAACATCACCAAAACAATATGTTTGTAGATAAGAGTATAATGCATCTCTATAGAAATTCGATAGAAATTTATCAAGAAATGTGACCTGCAGAGCGCACACAATATATCTACAAAAATATGAGCTTTGACCCTATAAAAGACGGAACACTGGGGGCAGCATCACCAAAAACTGTACAGGTCTAGAGTAAACTATAAGTGACATCCATACAAAATCTGAAAGAAATCAGTCGAAAAATGTAACCACCAGAGCGCATGCAAGACAGCAACCAAACATGACATATGACCCTATAAAAAGCGGAACACTGGGGAAGCATCACCAAACACTTAAAGGGTCTCTGAGGTCAAAAAAATAATTTGTATACAGTTAGAATGTATAAAATTAACCCCAAATAACTTTACCCGGCATTCTACAGGTTAGCGGTTAAGGAGTTTGAAGAGAATAAAGGACAGCGTGAACGAACGACGCGCGGAACTCAACTCCAGTTGAGTTCCGCGCGAGCAGTTTTCTATGCGTGTGCGTTTTTTTTATGCGTGCACGTTCGGCGAACGCCAAGACGCGATAGTGGAATTATCGCGATCGTCGTTGTCGTCTGTTATGTACAGCGCCGGGGCTGACAAACACTCGAAAATTGATTTGGGGCGGAACTTACGGATAATGTTCAACCCTAATGAAACAACCCAAATAAAATATGAAATGAATGAAGTATACACCGCAAAATTTTTTTATCGAATAGAAAATTGGTTCGGCGCATAAATTACAAAGAATCTACAGACCAAGCGAACAACAAATAAATTAGAACTAAGACGCAAAATATATTTATCTAATCGAAAATTGATTTGGCGCTTAACTTAGAAATAATATACAACCCAAATAAAATATGAAATGAATGAAGGACCAACGGAAAATGTTTTTTTATCGATGGAAATTGATTTGGCACGTAGCTAATGAATAATATACAATCCTAATAAAACATCAAATGGATGAAGTATACAACGCAAAATGTTTATATCGAATAGAAAATTGGTTCGGCGCATAAATTACAAAGAATCTACAGACCAAGCGAAACAACAAATAAATTAGAACTAAGACGCAAAATATATTTATCGAATCGAAAATTGATTTGGCGCTTAACTTAGAAATAATATACAACCCAAATAAAAATGAAATGAATGAAGTATACAACGGAAAATGTTTTTTTATCGATGGAAATTGATTTGGCACGTAGCTAATGAATAATATACAATCCTAATAAAACATCAAATGGATGAAGTATACAACGCAAAATGTTTATATCGAATAGAAAATTGGTTCGGCGCATAAATTACAAAGAATCTACAGACCAAGCGAAACAACAAATAAATTAGAACTAAGACGCAAAATATATTTATCGAATCGAAAATTGATTTGGCGCTTAACTTAGAAATAATATACAACCCAAATAAAAATGAAATGAATGAAGTATACAACGGAAAATGTTTTTTTATCGATGGAAATTGATTTGGCACGTAGCTAATGAATAATATACAATCCTAATAAAACATCGAATGGATGAAGTATACAATGCAAAATGTTTATATCGAATAGAAAATTGGTTCGGCGCATAAATTACAAAGAATCTACAGACCAAGCGAAACAACAAATAAATTAGAACTAAGACGCGAAATATATTTATCGAATCGAAAATTGATTTGGCGCTTAACTTAGGAATAATATACAACCCAAATAAAATATGAAATGAATGAAGTATACAACGCAAAATGTTTTTTTTTTATCGATGGAAATTAATTTGGCACGTAACTTAGGAATAATATACAACCCAAATAAAATATAAAATGAATGAAGTATACAACGCAAAATGTTTTTATCGAATCGAAAATTGATTTGGTGCTTAACTAAGGAATAATATACAGACCAAGCGAAACAACAAATAAATTAGAACTAAGACGCAAAATATATTTATCGAATTGAAAATTGATTTGGCGCTTAACTTAGGAATAATATACAACCCAAATAAAATATGAAATGAATGAACTATACAACGCATAATGTTTTTATCGAATAGAAAATTGGTTCGGCGCATAAATTACAAAGAATCTACAGACCATGCGAAACAATAAATAAATTAGAACTAAGACGCAAAATATATTTATCGAAAAATTAATCGAAAATTGATTTGGCGCTTAACTTAGGAATAATATACAACCCAAATAAAATACGAAATGGATGAAGTATACAACGCATTTTTTTTTTTTTTAATCGATTGGAAATTGATTTGGCACGTAACTTAAGAATAATATACAACCCAAATAAAATATAAAATGAATGAAGTATACAACGCAAAATGTTTATATCAAATAGAAAATTGGTTCAGCGCATAAATTACAAAGAATCTACAGACCAAGTGAAACAACAAATGAATTAGAACTAAGACGCAAAGTATATTTATCGAATCGAAAATTGATTTAGCGCTTAACTTAGGGATACAGCTCAAATAAAACAAAATGAATGAAGTATACGACGCAAAATGTTTTATCGAAATGAAAATTATAAGTTGGCGCGTAATTTATGAAGAATCTACAACCCAAATAAAAGATGAAATGGATGAAGTATACATCGCACATTTTTTATATCGAATATAGAATTGGTTCTGCGCATAAATTACTAAGACTCTACTGACCAAATGAAACATTAAATAAATTAGAAATAAGACGCAAAATACATATATCGAATCGAAAATTGAATTAACGCTTAATTAAAGGATAATATATAACCCAAATAATATATGAAATGAATGAAGTACACAACGCAAAATGTTTTTTTATCGATTGGAAATTGATTAGGCGCGTAATAATGGATAATATACAACCCAAATAAAACATGAAATGGATGAAGTATACAACGCACAATTTTTATATCGAATAGAAAATTGGTTCGGCGCATAATTTACAAAGAATCTACAGACCAAAAGAAACAACAAATAAATTAGAAATAAGACGCAAAATACATAATTATATCGAATCGAAAATTGATTTGGCGCTTAACTTAGGAATAATATACAACCCAAATAAAATATGAAATAAATGAAGTATACAACGCAAAATGTTTTTATCCAAATGAAAAATATAAGTTGGTGCGTAATTTATAGTGAATCTACAAACCAAATAAAACAAAAAATGAATCAAGTATTCAATACAAAACGTTTATGTCGAATATTACATTGGTTTGGCGCATAAATTACAAAGAATTTACAGACCAAATGAAACAACAAACAAATCAGAACTATGACGCAAGATACATTTACCGAATCAGCAATTGATTTGGCGCTTAACTTATAGGAATAATATACAACCCAAATAAAATATGAAATGAATGAAGTATACAACGCAAAATGTTTTTTTTAATTTTTTTAATCGAATTGGAAATTGAACTGGAAATTGATTTGGCGCGTAACTTACGAATAATATACAACCCAAATAAAACATCAAATGGATGAAGTATACAACGCAAACTGTTTTCATCGAACTGAAAATTCAGTTGCCGCGTATATGGAGAATCTACAACCCAAACAAAACAACAGATGAATCGAGTATTTAACGCAAAACGTTTACATCGAATAGAAAATTGGTTTGGCGCATAAATTACAAAGAATCTACAGACCAAATGAAACAACAAATAAATTAGAACTAAGTCGCAAAATTCATTTATCGAATCGAAAATTGAAAGTGAAGACGTTTCTGAATCGATATATCGTTAGGTGAGCTATCGTGATCGATCGACTAGTCTTTGCTCAAGTCTTATTTATATTAATTTTTAGGGGTATTTTATTTTCAAAAATCAATATCTCCTGTATCCTGTCACCGTTGAATGTCGTGTTAAGTTTTCTGGGGTTGATTTTGTGCAAGCTAACTATATACAAATTATTTTTTCAGGCCTCAGGTACCCTTTAAGATGTGTAGATTTTACTAAGACACGCCTCCATACAAAATTTGAAAGAAATCCGTCAAGAAATGTGGCAGTTAGAGCGCACAAAAGACATATTACCTTGGCCCCATATAGGACGGCACAATGATGGCAGCATTACCAAAAAATATAAATATGTATATTGTACTGAGATACATCTCAATACAAAATTTGAAAGGAATACGTCAAGAAATATGGTCTGCAGAGCGCACACAAGACATCGTCCAAAATATGACCTTTGACCTTATAAAAGACGGAACACTGGTGGCAGCATCACAAAAAATTAGAGATGTGTCGATTTGACCAAGATACACCTCCATACAAAATTTGAAAGAAATCTGTTAGGAAATGTGGCAGTAAGAGCGCACAAAAGGGACAAATTACCTTTGACCCTATAAAGGACAGAATAATGAGGGCAGCATCACCAAAAATGAAAGATGTGTAGATTGTACTAAGATACATCTTCATACAAAATTTGAAAAAAATCCATCAAGAAATGTGGCCTGCAGAGTGCATTCACGCCATCCTCCAAGGTATGACCTTTGACCCTAAAAAAGATGGAACACTGGAGGCAGCATCACCAAAATCTCAGAGCTATCCATACAGCGAGTCCTGACACTGGAGGTCGCTTCTGATTGTTCAGTCATTTCGTGGAGCTTCAAAAAATGTTTCAAGAGAATGTATGTGAAAGGGAACTATTGGAAGCTCCATGATCCGCCATGTTTTAAACAAAGACCGCGTATGCGCATGCTTATTATGCGAGTGTCACAATTCTCTCTATCAACGCGCTCTGCAAAATCTATAGGCTTCTAGATTATACCAAGATACACCTTCATTCCACATTTGAACAAACTCCGTTGAGAAATGTGGCCTATAGAGCGCACACAAGCGTGCACACATACATCTATCAAAATATGACCTTTGACCCTATAAAAGAGGGAACATTGGAGGCAGCATCACCAAATCTATAGGCTTCTAAATTATACCAAGGTACACTTTCATTCCAAATTTGAACAAAATCCGTTGAGAAATCTGGCCAACAGAGCGCACACAAACCATCCACAAAAATATGGCCTTTGACCTTATAAAAGACGGAACACTGGGGGTAGCATCACCAAAAATTATAGGTGTCTCGATTTTACCAAGATACACCATACAAAATTTGAAAGAAATCCGTCAAGGAATGTGGCAGTTAGAGCGCACACAAGAACGTGACGCGGCGGTGGTGGCGGCGGCGTACGTAACGCTGCTGAATCCAAAGTATCCTCCGGCATTCTGCCAGGGGATACAATAAAAGAAACAAATAAATTAATAATAAAAATATGAAGAAGAAGAAAAAAGAAGATAAAACACAATTCCTTTCCATGCTACCAACAAAGGAAATAAATTTCTGATTTCTTCTCTGCTTGATTTTAGGAACGCGCTTTTATTCAATCTACAACAAATCCAGTTGTCCAAACTGCAAAAGCTCCAAAATGGGGCAGCACGCATATAGTCACCCTGTCTAAGGAACACACTCATAGCACCCCTACTCGGAAATCACTTCACAGGTTGCGAGTCAGAGGGTCAAGGGTTCTGCTCTCATTATGATGTAAGCTTAGTTCATAATTACACTTCTTTCACATCTTTACGCTCATTCAACTCTGGTACTCTTGTTGTTCCAAAATCTAAAAAAACAAAAAACAAAACAAAACAACAACAACAACAAAAAAACTAGGGGAGAACGAGCTTTTGCCGACGCTGGTCCTAATTTGGAATAATCTACCTACAGTCAATAGAAATTGCAATTTTTCAGCTTCATTTTAAAGCAATCTATAAACTTACTTGTTTAATGCTTCCCTTTGATTATATTCTTTTCTTGTATTTCTAATTTTTACTTTCTATATTTCTTTATCCTATACTATGTGCTTATAGAGCACTCTACAGAGAGGATTGGGCGCATTATAAATTATATGAATCACATAATGGTCACTCCACATCGGATATAATTGGACTCCCATATTTGGACCCTCACGTTATTAAACATCCATCACACTTCTGATAATCTTTTGATACTCTACGTAGCGAATATGTATGTACAGGGGTCGTTTCGTGGCCATTTGTTCATGCAAGCATTTGTAAAAAACATAATGCAGAAAACTAGAGTAATTGGAGAGCAGAAGTTGTGTAAACAAAGATAACCTTGACCTCATCAACAGCAGAGCGCAATATCTATCATAACACTTTGAGTTGCATAAAAGAAAGTAAACTTGGAAGAATTTTTAAAGTTATCATTATAGGGCATAAATGAATTATAAAAGAATTATTGATGACATCCAGATAAGGCTGAAATCACTTGAGATACTCAACCCCAAAAAAGCAAGTTCCCCTGACACTTTTTGATATAACTCGATAAATATTCAATGAAAGTTTTTCATTCAAAAAGCTAAGTGTGCAGAATGTTCTCACCAATATTTTGATTGGTATGTGTGAACAATTGATCATGTTTTCATAATGAAATTATGGTTTTTGTGGCAGTCAGTACTCGAAAAAAGTTGTACTTTGCGTTCCATAATGTAATGCAGGGTTAACATGTATATTCTGTTTCATTCCTTTTCATTTTTTATTCATGTATAGATTTAATTCAAATTCATGAAACTGCATTAAAAAAAAAATCACGATTTTACAATGCAGTATCATGAATTTGAATTACAGTTATGCGCCTGTACATGAAGAAGAAGAAAAAAATGATTCCGCACATAGATTCTCTGCACTGCACAAGGAAACACAAAGTGCAACTTTTTTTCTTGTGTCAACTGCACTAAAAACCACGATTTCTTTATGAAAACATGATCACAAATAACCAATCGAAATGTTGGTTAGAATATTCTGCATATTTTGCTTTTTAAATACAAATTTCATCAAATTTCTCGAGTTTTATTGAAAGGTGTCAGGTGGGACTTACTTTTTTGGTTGAGTATAGCTTATAGCCCGTACACGAGCTGTCATAAAGTTGACATAAACGAACCAATATTCAATATTCAAGAACGATCGGTTTATGCAATTGAACCGTTGTGGTACAAACATTACTGTGACGGTGTACCGTTTATGAAATACCCACGGTCAACCACTTAGATGTTTGTTTCATCAGACTTATGATCCCACTCAATACTGGTTCACATTTTGGTAATTACATATCGAATGTCTCTAATATACAGGTGCGGTATTGAAAAGAAGTCATGGGCAAATATAATATTAGATTTTTTCGTGACGGAACATAAAAGCTAAAACTTGTCGAAAGACTCGTCACTCCCCTAAAAGATAAACAAGGTCCTTAAAGAGAGGGGAGAGGATTCTGGGTAATTTGGGTGGGGGGGGGGGGGGGTGTTTCGAGCAACTTAACTCAACTTTTTTAAACCAAACATATTTTCACCCATACTCTGACCACGCCTGCCTTTGCGCACAATTTTTGCATGTCTATTGAGTACCCTCGTCTTCCAAATTCGCTCAACAATGCCTGACATAAATGAGATTGAGAACTACTTACAGGTGTAATCATAGCTGCTACTCCAACGGGTTGTCGAATAAACATCATCCGTTTGGTCTTGAAAGGAGACGGAACGACATCACCATAAGCTCGGCGAGCCTCCTCCGAGAACCACTCGTTAAACGATGCTGAATAGCCGATCTCACCCATTGCTTCTGCCAAAGGCTTACCCTAATATCCATGAGCAAGACAGAGTATGTTTTGAACGAAAAATTGTGGGAACCTGTAATAACTATAACGACCCTGCTGGATTAAACATCCCCGTGCATTTGAAATGCAGATCGTCTTACCTACTCTATAACTGATGGGATTTTTTTCTATTAACATTATAATCATTTATTTCCATCATTACTGCATTTTTCAAACAGTTAACTTCTTTATCTTTACTAAAGTTCGAATAACTTGACACTTAATAGTTCCCATACACACACGCAGGGGCTAATCATCCAAGATTGTCAGAAAGGGAGGGGCTGAAAAAGTTTGTTTCTCTCTGCAATATGAAATTGGTGGTGAAATTTGGATCCACAGTGATATCTACAAATCATATATACGGAATTATCAAAGGGTCATATAATGAATGAATATTAAATCACTTCATGAATGGCTATATGCAATAAAAAGTGTATGAAAGCTACATTAACAATTCAAAGCGATCATAATAATAGAGAAATTATTAAATGATGTAAAATCATCAGAAATGCATCTTAATATACCTTTCACATGAAAATTATAGTCACTAATAAAGCTGAGAATAACAACAAAATTCTTTCAATTTAATTGGACAAAATATAAAAATTCTGAAAAATTAATCACACAGTTTATGTCTCCCCGAATCGTTTTAAATGTTTCTAATGAAATGGATTTGTCTGAATTGACGGGTAATGTGCATGTGTGTTTCGATCCTTCGGCCTCTACCCAGTTAATAGCAAGGAGTTATAATACCTAGAGTGCATTTCATGGGGTATGCTCAAAGAGGACTTCGACTTTGATATCAACCTTATTTAACTTAAACAATACATTCAAGGCCATGCATGCATTGTATTTATCAAAAATCACTTGACCGCTGGCCAGGTCAAACAAGCAGAGAACAAAAATGGTTTGCTTATCAGTTACCTACGTTTTCTGATGTCAACAGTTTAGCCAGAGCTTCTTGATTCTGCATCATCAGTTCCGCCCATCGTCGAAGAATTACGGCCCTCTCCTAAACGAAGTTGCATATAGAAAACATTTTGATCACGTTACTTTACAATCAGGGGATATGAATTCATTATCTTACAAACTCAAATGCCAACATAAAGGCAAATTTCGTTATATGAAATTGCATGGCTGCTTTTTAGAAATGCTCTTGACAATCCGAAAATATTGTAGGTGGCAGTCCCACCAGCAACAATCAGTCCTATACGAAAACGGGAATCGTTGTTGACAATAACAGCTGCTGATTGCCGAGTTAATTGCTATAAACTGTAATGTCACTTTTAAATCATATTTCAGGCACAGCGTGAGGCTATTATAGTCAAAAGTAGCTTTAAACGGGAAATTAAACCTTCATACAAGTTTACCTGACTGGAAGCAGAAAAATAACAAAACAAAGTAGTGAAAGTTTGCAAATCGGATACAGAATAAGGAATTTATTAATTTTTCAGAAGTTGACATCATTAATGGTAAAGAGATCCTCACATTGGAATAATTTTGTACATGGTGTGATGTCATAATACATTTAAATTCTTTTTGTACAGAAATTCTCTTTCATAGATTTTACGATGGAACAGGAATTCCACATCATTAAAGATCTCAAATTTCAAAAGTTCATAACTTTCTTGATCACTGTCCAATTCGTCTCAAATATTCCCTGATATAAAATTATTATGTTTCACTCATTTTTCTGCTTTCACTCATAAAGCTTTCACAAATTAATTCCACCGAGATCTTATCATGTATTACCGTGCTATCAAACTTAAGTTGCTGTCTTACTGCACAGTCAGTTACATATAACAGCGTCGTTTTAAAAATGTTAACAATTCAGTAAGATTACAGGTCAATAATTATATACGGAGAATCAAGACCAGTATGTTTAGTACACTGTCAGGGACGAAAATATATATTTTATTTTTACAAATTCACATTTTGTTTCGTATATAGGCCTTCACGAAAGCGCAGCTTACAAAACACAGCTGCCTTATATTCATACTAATATTTGGCACTTCGCCAGGTATTGGTATTAGTACACGTACATATATGTAGAAAATGTCAATGAAATATCAATAGAAGATTATTATGCGTATACATGGTATAGGCCCATCTTACAGTTTCCTCCTATGAAGAGGGTCCAAAGTCGAATTCTAAATCGCAATAAAACTTGGAACAGCCTTTACAATTTAATTCTGTCCTAAAAAACTCCTATACTATCTAACGATTGGAAGCACTTGAAAAGGCTTTTCGTAGATCAATGCATTCAAATCATGGACATTATTTTAATTCTATACCTGGGCAGATACTAGTAGTCATGAAATAATGCATCTATCTCTTATAAGCTGAAGTTTTCAATAGCGAGTAGGCACAAAGATATTACTTGTTGCTATGCTGAACAAACCTCCTACAGTATAGGGGTGTTATAACACTTTTCGTTCTGAAAATTCCTAGAAAGCATGCCATTACGAATGATTATACTTAATATAGTCAAGAGTGAATAATAGATCAGTTTAGGAATCATGTAGGTCTCTCACCAGTACCCCCGGTGACGAACTCTTCTATTTATCTATTATTTATGATACAATCTTGATGGATTGAATGGAATACGTCCTTTTTATGGATTTTATTCTCTTCATATAACTTTCTAAAGTTAATTCCCGTTGTTCACAATCAGCTGGACTGATTCATTTAGACATTGTATTGACTATCTTTCAGGATTGCTTTAAAGGGAAATCCAACCTTACTAGCAAGTTGCTTTGAAAGAAAGAGGAAAAATCAGAGAAGCAGATTGGTGGAAGTTTGAACGAAATCGGACAAGCAATAAGAAAGTTATGAATTTTGAAAGTTGTAATCACTATACATATGGGAATTTCCGAATGGCCGAATAGGTAATGTCCCTGTGATGTAGCTGTGGACAACTCCCCCATTCGCTCCAACACACAAAATGACTAAAATGTCACTTTTTTCAAAATGTATTACTCAGTAGGATCTTTTTCTTTCACGAGGACCTATAACAAATTTCCAATATATTTTGAGTACTGCTCCGAGGGTAAAAGCGCCTCGAAGAAAACCGCAAATTAATGATATTTTTGTGTACGACAAATGCATGGGAGAGTTGTCCACAAAAATGTCACAATCGAATCACCAAATTGCCAATTTGAGATTCGCATGGATGTAGTCATCTCATTTTTCAAACATCCATAACTTTCTTATTCCTTGTCCGATTTCTTTCAAACTTTCACCATCCTGTTTTTCTTATTTTTCTGCTTTCACACAAATCATCTCATTACCAAGGTTGGATTGCCCTTTAATTACCAAATGATTTGGCAAATGGGACTAAAAGATTCGAACATGTATTTTTATATCCCTGTTGTGTGAATATATATTCTCACTATAATAAGCTATGACCTCCTCCTGATATTCAACTTTATTATATTCAAAGTTATTCAAAATACAGAAGAAGTAATAACAGTTTTCGAACCTTGGCAGTGGTATCTCTCCAAGGTCCATAGAAGGCATCGTAAGCGACTTTGATGGCTTCCTCCATATCAGAAGCATTACAATCAACAACAGTGGCGAGGGTGGATCCATTGACCGGGTTAGTGACTTCGTATGTCGCCCCTGACTTCGCAGCGACCCAGGTCCCGTTGATGAAGGCCTGTTCGCGGAAGAGCGAACCATAACTCGAAGAGGTCGACATATTAGACCACTGCTTGGAACCCCAGAGTGGTATAGGTGCGTGCTGGTCGGATGCGGATGCGGTGACTGCCAGCGATGGACGGAGTGGAATGTATGGACTTCGGGATCCGCCTCGGAGAAAAGTTGTCAGCAGGACGCCCGCTCTTGGTAATCTGCTTCTTAGTATTTGAGCCATGATCTTAGTTTATGAGAGCAATAATTATTTGATACGTTGTGTGTTTAATAAAGCCGGTATTTAGTCTTCGTTTCTTCTGAGCGACATGTATCCATCCACGCAAAAGTTAGTCGTATAAAGGTCTTCGTTACACAACCGTATAGATCCACGCAGCAATCCCTGCAAAATTTAAATTGGAGAAAATAAATACTTACAGTGGCGTAACCTCCACCATCTCCACCCCCAATCGGGTGGCCTGGAAACAAAAAAGGACATTATTTTTAGAGAGAGAGAGAGAAAGTGGAAAGGATTAGAAGGAAGAAAGAAAGTAAATTTAGCTTAGCGGTGGTATGCATTCAGAGGCGTCGCTGGAACATCTTGAATGGGGGGGGGGGGCAGGGGCGGATCTAGATTTTTTCCAAGGAGGGGGTTTGAGGGGCTGAGCTGGGTATTGCGAGGGAGCGTAGAGACCGAGCCCGAGCGAGCGAAGGGCGAGGAGGGTGTGGGACGGGGGTATCCCCCCTCCCACAGTAGGGAGATTTCTCATTTTTAGGGTTGCTAGCTTGCGATTCTAAGCATACTTGCATGCTCTATTTTTTCTCTTTTTTGCCCAAATAAATGTTTACTTGGAAGCGAGCGAAGCGAGCGAGGGGGGAGGGTGTGGGCGGGGGGTATCCCCCCTCCCACAGTAGGGAGATTTTTCATTTTTAGGGTTGCTAGCTTGCGATTTTAAGCATACTTGCATGCTCTATTTTTTCTCTTTTTTGCCCAAATAAATGTTTACTTGGAAGCGAGCGAAGCGAGCGAGGGGGGAGGGTGTGGGAGGGGGGTATCCCCCCTCCCACAGTAGGGAGATTTTTCATTTTTAGGGTTGCTCGCTTGCGATTTTAAGCATACTTGCATGCTTTTTTTTTTCCTCTTTTTTGCCCAAATAAATGTTTACTTGGAAGCGAGCGAAGCGAGCGAGGGGGGAGGGTGTGGGAGGGGGGTATCCCCCTCCTACAGTAGGGAGATTTTTCATTTTTAGGGTTGCTAGCTTGCGATTTTAAGCATACTTGCATGCTCTATTTTTTCTCTTTTTTGCCCAAATAAATGTTTACTTGGAAGCGAGCGAAGCGAGCGAGGGGGGAGGGTGTGGGAGGGGGGTTTCCCTTCTCCCACAGTAGGGAGATTTTTCATTTTTAGGGTTGCTAGCTTGCGATTTTAAGCATACTTGCATGCTTTTTTTTTTCTCTCTTTTTTGCCCAAATAAATGTTTACTTGGAAGCGAGCGAAGCGAGCGAGGGGGGAGGGTGTGGGAGGGGGGTATCCCCCCTCCTACAGTAGGGAGATTTTTCATTTTTAGGGTTGCTAGCTTGCGATTTTAAGCATACTTGCATGCTCTATTTTTTCTCTTTTTTGCCCAAATAAATGTTTACTTGGCAGCCCAAGGGGGGGTTTAAACCCCCTAACCCCCCCCCCCCCCCCGTAGATCCGCCACTGGGGGGGATGTAAAGAAGTTACATAATTATCATGGAACCTCGCTGTCCAAATATGTGGATATTCTGGTACCTCGCTGCCTGAAAATGAAGTGGTGGTTGCCCGAATATCTGAACTTTGAAAATTCTCAGGAGGGGGGGGGGGGGGTGCAGCCCATTCTGAAGGGGGACTCCTTTTGCTCGAATATTAACTTTTCAGTGTTTTTGCGAGCGAGCGAAGCGATCGAGCAAAAAAATTTGCCATTTTTTCCTTCTTTTCTTAAGGTTTTTTTTTGCCTGTCCTTTCACTTTTCATAATTTCCTTTTGTTTTTCTTATCCTTTCTCTTTTCTACTTTTCCTTTTCTCTTTCCTCTTCCCTCTCCTTTTTCCCCTCCTTTATTTCTTTTTTTGCCGATAGAGGTGGCGCATTTGCGGACAGCAATTTGAGAGGGGGTGTGACTCCCCACACCCCACTCTAGTGAGTCAAGTTTAGACTTTGCTATACACTGAACACACAAAATGACATGAATCTTGTACATTGACCTGACGCATAAAAGAAAAGGGGTGGACCGTTGCCAGTGAAAAGTTATTAAAAAAACATGCAGTGAAAATTATTTTCGCCAAAGATGGCATTATAAAGTTACAGATTTGCCATCGATATCAAACTCTGAGGTTTTCACAATGCACTGATAAAAAGCATTTGGGAAAGATGAGAGAGTTTGTTCCCCCGCCCCGGTGATTTTGGACACATATAAACGCTTCATAAAAATGTAAAAACTCCACGCCCTTTATGGGGGGGGGGGGGGGGAGGGTGGAGGCTTGTCAGAACATTTGTTAGACCCGTGCCCCTTGAAAATAATCTGGCACCTTCCCTTTAAAGAGGATGATGAGCTCAAGTTCAGTAACCTATAGAGTGCGTACCCCCAAAAAGTATACCCAACAAAGTTTGGTAGCATCTAATTAAAAAGTTAAAACATCTCTGAGCTTGACATTTATTTCACAGTAAAGAGCAACATATATTATATTCTGTGTATTCATAACTTTGCTGCCACGGATGACTGAGCAGTAGGCATTTCAAAAAGTATTGTCAAAATCCTCTTGTACCAAGTTTGGGCTGAAGCAGCGAATGTGGGTCAACCAATAATGCATTAGTTACTTCAGTTAGAAAATAATTGCTGAATTATTTTCAACTGATTGTGTGCATTTTGATAGAAAAAGTGTTAAAGTCAACTCAAACTCAAGAAAGGGCTTATTACAAGCTCAATTTATGATATTTTATTTGCCTTGGCTTCATCCGCATCCCATTTTATAAGATAAGCCTTTTTACTGATTCATTTCAAATTTCGGGAAGCTATCTTTTTTTTCTTGAAAGTCTTCTATCAAATACCTTAGTAATTCTCAACACACGTATCCTTCTTTTTCTTCTTTTAGTCTTTAAGGTCAGTAAACCTTTGAGTTATTCGCGAAAAACTCCATGTGCACTTTATGCAGGTGAAATGGTATACAATGGACAAATGAGCAGAGAGTTTTAAGTTATCACGAGACAAGAAGTTAGAAGGCTGTTAGAATAAATTAAAGATGGATTGGAACAAGGTCATTTGAAAGCTAAGATAGAGTATAGTCAAGTATGACTGATTGCCAAACAAAAACAAATCAAGAAGAAGAAGAAGAGTGGATCTCTTTAAACAATGAAGCATTGAAGCACAAAGGAGAATCAAACTTTCATATGGCTTGACCCAAATTCGTTGCATCAGCCCAAACTTGGAACAAGGAGATTTTGACAATACTTTTTAAAAAAACACTGGTGCTCAGTCATCCATGGCAAAAATGTCATGAATGAGGTAACACTGGACAGACAAGAAGTTACTCTTCACCATTAAATAAATTTCAAAGTCACATTGGTTACAACAGTTTAATTAGAAGCTATCAAATTTGGGTATACTTTTTTATACGCACTGTATATCCAAAGCTCAATAGACGACGAAATATAACAAAAACCACTGAAAATCATTGATGTTTACTTCTAAACAAAATCTAAAGTAATATCAGCAATCAAAATGAACAAAATACTACACAATGCACAGGTGGCTGCATATATCTAAAAGAGGCTCAATTATGTTTTTAGCGCTCTCTCTCTCTCTCTCTCTCTCTCTCTCTTCCCTGTCCAGTCACGAGTAGTTCACCCATTTATAACCCGCTAATAGCGTACAAGAAATTTCGGGAGACAATCATAACAATTCACATAATATAATAATGCATTAATCACGAGAGGGGTGTTCCATTTTTTTACAAAGCTAACGGCTAATGCCGATGATTTGTGATGGGATATTCTTTTCCAGCAGGATATTGTAAGTGCCCTTTTCCTCCAAAAGTCCATTCCCTGCATTGCCCCACCCAATATAAATACCGTTCATCTTTTCCTGCTACAAAATTTAATATGCTTATCTCTAAAACTAAATTTTAAAAAAAGAAGAAGAAGAAGAAAAAAAAAGGGAAATAGGCTACCATAGGCCTGTCATCCTTATTTTGGTTTTGGAGTTGTTCACGAGTGTTATATCTATAAAATGAAACACCATTTATGGCTTTTGTTATACTATAATCATAAGTTTCTGCCTCAAATTCACAAAAGTAAAGTTTTAGGCTGGATATCGGTTTTGGTAATAAGAAAATCTGAGAATAACATTGTTATTCAACAATCTTTATAAATGGCATATCATACCATATCACATCACATAATAATTTATATCATATCATATCATATCACAGCACCAGTGCCCTCCTGGGCAAACAATTAAATTGTGCCCCCCCCCCCCCCCGCATGCCTAAACTTAGCGGTAAAAATAATAATTAAAAAAATATATATTTAGTTCCCTCGCTATGAATTCATAGATTATATACGTGAAAATGATTCTAATGGGACTAGTATCTAAAGTTTGATAAATAACAAGAAAAGGAACAAAGTAACCCCTCGGTATGTTACTGCATTTGCAACCCTCATAAACACGATTTCTTATGCATTCACCAATACGAAAAAGGAATCACTGCAACCGAGCATTAGAATTTCTTTCAAAGCACTGGAAAAAAATTAACTCCTGTATTCGGGACACAAAATTAGTTCAAACGCAGAATACATATTGTTGAGGAATATAGTATATTAAGGCAACTAAAATGTAGACCTTGATTTCTTTCAAAATAATGAGCATATGAAAATTCCATTTTATGCATTTTATCGTGTCAGGTTGCAAAATTTCACAAGATAATGAAACTATTATGCAATTGCGTAAAGCAACAAAAGTTAGAAAAAAAAAAAAAAAGAATTAACCCTTCAAAAAAAAAAAAAAAAAAAAAGAAGAAAAAAAAAAGAGAAGATATTTATGCGTATCAAAAAGGTACAAACTTTTGAAATATCCTCAAAAATCATAATTTCACAATGGTTTTTTCCTTACACAATAATGGGTGAGGGTCTGTTTCATCTGATGACACTATTGACATGTAGAGAGCTGGCTACTTTGGCAAAGCGAATTCGCAAAAATTGATTTGCTACAAAATTTTGATCAAAATTCCTATCAAAAGTGGCATATCTATATATGGATTACGGATCCCTGCACTGTAAAAAATAATATGCCCATTAGTAATTTTGACTAATTTTTCCCATGTAGAATTTACTTCAAATCATAAGTTTTGCCACTTACGCACTCGATTTAAGTCTTGCTAACTCAAACTTTCAATTTAGTAGAAAATACGTGAAATTTTAAAGTAAAATGAATACAAAAGAAAATTTTAGTAACTTCAACTTGTATCAATTTAGTAATGTTACTCAAAATAAGAAGTTATACGTATTACTCAAACAATTTATGTTGATTTTACTTATCTTTTTTAAGTGAAGACTGATGCAGTGCGTAATATAAGTATTAACATAATTCATGAATATTCATTAAGACCAAATTAATCTCTTTTTTTAATAAAACAATTCTTTTTTGTGGTTGAATGAAAATTTAAGAAGTTAAAAATATTTCCTAATTCATTTAAGCAAAGATAAGAAGATAGGACAATTTTTAATTGTCACTCAATTCAAAACAAATCAAAACTTGATATTTCAGGAAAATTGTCAACCAATTTTCTTTTAAAGATGATACGATCGAGTATATATAGAATTCGGAGCCCTTTCAATAGTTGTCAAATTAAAGCGTAAGTAATAATATTTGTTTGTCATGATGATAGATAATTGGTTAAATCCTAAATCATGTAAATTGAAAAAGTGTCAGTGAATGTTAGATGGGTACAAGTTTAAAGATGTCATAATTTTTTTTTTAATTGTTATCTATCATGATAACATTACTTAAATTATTTACGTTAATGTAACTCAATTTAACTGAGTAAAAACTTATTAAGCAGAATAAATAAATTCTACTTAAAATTTCCTGTGACAAATACTTAAAATAATCAAGGCAATCCGTTGACGAATATTTTTTGAGTAATTTCAACGAATTTTTTTTTACAGTGTGGGCAAACAATGAATTTGTGCCCCCCCCCCTCACCTGCCCAGTCTACGTTATTGTAAAAGCGAGAGAGCACAGCGAGAGATTTCTTTTGTTGCATATTTAACCCCCCAAACGCAATACATTATACCATGCAAAATTGAAGTTGAACAGTGAAGTTGTGCCCCCCCCCCCACCCTGCCGCCCGATCTACGTTATCGTACAAGCTATAGGAGCAAGGCGACGGAGCTGTATATTTTCTAAAATTTTTACCCTCAAAACGCAATTTCTTACGCATTTTACCCAGGGGTCAGAAAATCCGCAATTGAGCACTGAATCCAGGGGTAGAGATTGGAATTTTGAACATTTAAAGCGGTTTTCTTAAATGGGGGGCAAAATTAACGAAAGCCCTTAAGAATATTTCGAGGAATTTAGCAAGACAACCTAAATTTGATATTTTTTTCAAAATAATGTTGAACCTCTGCAAATGCTATTTTATAAGATATACCCTTTATCCTACATTGTTCATATTTAACAAGAAGCTGATGAAATTTTACATGATAGCGAGCAAAGCAATGAGAATTAGAACGGGAAACGCTTTTATAAGCTATATCTTATATACTAGGGCGCGAAATTACGATATCTTGGAGCAACATATGCGAGGAAGCAAAGCGACCGAGCCTGTCGCATTCTAAACCCTTAAAATAGGTATTTCTAATGCATTTTCCCCGGAGACTGAGGGCGCATAATCCTTATAACGATCACATTTTTTCTTTATTTTCTCCTCTTTTTCTTTCTCTCTTGTGCGTTTTTTCCCCCGCCCCCTTCAAGTGCCCCCGAGGCACGTGCCCCCCCCCCCCCGGTAGATATGCCACTGCCTATATCACGCAGTAACTGCATGACTTTGTTTTCTGTTAACTATCACGAATAATTGATTTGAACGATCATTATTTTAATCCTTAATCTGCACACCTACAGTAGCGTATAGAAATTGATGAAGGGGAGGGGGGCGGGATGCTCCAAAGACAGGGGTTAAATGTATCTTGCAAGTTGTACTGATTTTTC
Organism: Heliocidaris tuberculata; assembly: GCA_025618425.1. Classification (NCBI taxonomy): domain Eukaryota; kingdom Metazoa; phylum Echinodermata; class Echinoidea; order Camarodonta; family Echinometridae; genus Heliocidaris; species Heliocidaris tuberculata. The sequence goes on along the minus strand of CM046832.1, from coordinate 10,725,328 downwards.
TTTCTGGGCCTTCATGAAGGAGCTACACCAGCTTTACCTAAAGCTGCATACTCCACTGCCCCCCCCCCCCGGTATTAATTATTAAATGATTGTTGAAATCAATTATTGACAGTGAACAGGGAATTTGCAGTTACATCCCTGATAGGCACGTTAATCATATTATTTAAGACAGTGTCATTTTTGCGCAAACCATTACTTTTTGTGAGTTTTACCCTCTCAAGCGTAAAATATTAATAATCAAAATGTCATCCAAAGAAACGAACCGTCACCCATAATTGTGTAAGAAAAATCATATCGATATTGCGAAATTTTGATTTCTGAGAATATTTTCAAGGTGTGTACATTGTTTTTGCACTGTATATCTTTATTATCTTATATTGGGGACACGAAATTAAGATCCTGATGAAATATAGCAGGGAGCAGGGCGACTGAGCTTTAGCAAATTTCGCATTTCTGAAAACACTTCCTAATGCGCTTTACCTTGCATTGGGCGTGCGTATAATTTCTCAGGTTCATTATCTTTCCTTCGTATCCCCTTTCTCTTTCTCGCTTTTGCATTTTTTGCACCCCCTCCCCCAGTGCTGCCCACGGCACATGCCCCCTCTTGCCCCCAGTGGCGAAATGAGCCAGAAAATTTGAGGGGGCTGAACATAGGCTTATGCGGCACAATTTCTGAATACCTGTGAGCGAGCGAAGCGAGCGACCCAAAAAAATCGACCTTGTTTAATGAAAATGTAATTTCATCACAAATCTAGACCTGTATATCCCGTAGGTAATTTCAAAATTTTCCCCTTTTCTTTAATTTTTTCCCCTTGTTTTCACATCCCTCCTATGCCCCCCCCCACACACACATACACCAGTACGCCCGAGTGTCTGCCCCCCCCCCCTCCCAGATCTAGACGCCACTGTACACCACCGTAATACATGTAATTACAAGATTTACAATCACATTTTAATAGGAAATACGCATAATTACAAGAGCCCATCTTGAGTACCGTACTATTATGACGTATGCGTACAAGCCGTTGTTTTTGACAGGAATAATAAAGGGAGGCGTTGTAATTAGGCCCTATCATAAAGCAATGCCTTGCATGCAGAAGGCTAATGTTTTATCTGTAATTTCGGGAGGCTTCCACTCGTATTCCCAATATCTCCTTGCATTGTCCCTGAAAGGAGGGCTGCATCAGAAGACTATACTGCAGGGTATGGGTGTTAGTTCATCTGTTTTTTGTGTAAACAATCTCCCTGGAAATTCAGGGGGAAAGTGGAATGGCGCATAATAAATACCGGAGATGCATGTGTTGGGCCTGAAGTATAACACCCCATGATTGATATATATATGCCATTCCAGATCAGAATAAAGATGAACATCCAAATAATTACTCTATACCACATACGCTTTTAAATTCATTCCTTCATTTAATTTACCACCTCGGATACCAGTATACATCACGCTTTATAGGCAATCAAAATGCAAAGTATAAAGTATAACTGAGTATAAAGTCAAAATAGAAACCATACTGCACACAAGACACAGTCACACCACACAATGTTATATCAGGGAAATGTAACATGCTCAAAACAATATGCTCAATAACTGTACAGTAGATCAAAGCAATTTATCGCTAGTATTATACGGTAATGTAGTACATGAGACAATCAAAGTCGTCCAGTACCACTCATTCATCCATTCATCAGTCCATTCCGGGAGATCCTGATCCATTTATGTCATTTTAAATACATGTAGATTCTAAAATTTAAGAGCAAAATTTTAAATAGGAACAGTGTGTATTTTAGAGTAGAGTAGTAGACTTTAGACAGTCCAATCTACACTGGATCGAACTTCATTCTATGTATTCAATCATAGCAATTATGCACTACATGACCATATATTAGCTCCTGTTGTGAAGTGGGCATTTTATGAGCATAAATATATTATGGGAGTGAATTGAAGCCTTAAGGGGTCGATTCCGAATTTTGTTTGTTTTGTTTGTTTGCTTTTATTTCTGCGTTCTAATAACAAATACAATAAAATTAATTTTTACATAAGTATTACATAAGTAGAAAATCATGTACAATAATAACAGTAAACATAATACAAAGCATACAAACAAGAATAAGGAATATAATAGACCTATATGTAAATATTTTTTTTATCCGATAAATTAGAGAGGTGATTTAGAACGCAGGAGACCGGATGATATACCAGAGTACCGTGGTTGGTCTGGTGGATGCACTTATCATTATCAGTAACACATGTAACAGTTCGAAGATCCTGCTTCTCTATGAAATGAAATCGCCTAGCCCTAGAACTATCCTCATTGAACACATGATTTATGAAATATATAGCCGAGTCTGCTGAGGCTACGACTTGCCCTAAGTCGGACTGTAATTGCTTTAATTACGAGGAGGGGTAATAACTAACCCCTTGATAAACGTTACTTACCTGTACTGTACCAAAGATTTAAAATCTTTCCCGTACTGTGTATACTGTGCTCGCAGCGTGTCGATCGATGCCGTTGGCTTGAGCTTGCGCTTCGACTTTATAAAAGTGAACAATGGTAATGACTAAAGTATGCATACTGCTTGTGTTCCAAAATACTAGTTCTACTTTGGACTCTGAAGGAAGCAAAGCAGTGAATGTCTACGTCTAGATTCTATCCGTTTTTTATATTTGCTTTATTCCCCTACGCTGCTCTTTCTCTACACTCATACATGTCATACATGTGTATGAGTGATCCATGCTCATATCCCACACAGCGCGCGATTCGACTCTCCACTAATCACCCGTGTCACATTTGCGAGGGTGGAGATCGGTGGGATGGGGTAAAGAACTGTTATTGTGTTAGCATTGAGGGTACTACTAGGATCTGATCGCGCGATTAAATACACGGAGACAGTCCAGGCAGCTCAGTGTTCACCACGACCAGACTAGCTAGCACCACCAGTGACCATTATTTGCTTCCCCGAGGTTCTGGCGTACAGAAAAGCTGTCATCGGTCGCTGGCTCGCTGCAAAAATCGAATAGAGTATCAGACGACGGTACTGGTTAACGATCTTCTGACCTGTTAGCTGTTCCACACATAATTAATGGCAGAACCTGGACCAAGTGATGACGAATGGGTGGAGGAGGTATGTCTGTAAGAACTTAAGTAAACTGCTTCACCCATTTATGATCCATGTTAATTGAATGACGTCTGGTGGAGAATGAAGATTGCATACATCTACTGCTGACGAACAGCATGCAATGTTCAGTATGTGGGACTACATGTACATGTAGCTTGTGAGTGTGTGTGTGTGTGTGTAATTGGGTTTTTACAGACGTGTATCAATCAGATATGATTATTTTACGTCTGGGACCGACCTTTAACGTCACCATCCGAAAGACGTGACTCAGTCTCGAACCTGGGTCCGCTGAATCACTTTATAACTTCCACTGTTAGCTGGATTACAGGCGCACGCCACAACGCGTGTTTATGATTGGTAGTCTAGTGCCTTGTCCTTGTTGGCACTTACAACATGCTAAGGCTATGACAGAAATTCAAAAAGACATTTCACATCTACATGGTGTTCCTATTTCCCAGATCTCAATGATATATATACATTTTTTTTTTTTTTTTTTTGGGGGGGGGGGAGGGGTTCAATAAAAAAAATATATTGAGTAGATCTATGATATTGTGATTGTATTTCGGTAGCAGCAATAATTTCAACGAATATTTGAGCTATACTCTTGGTGATTTGTTGGAGTGCAATAGAAATTATGCCTTTCTAGTGTTATTGAAAAAATTATCTGACTTCTAAAAAATGTTGAGGAAGGAGAAAAGGAGCATTTAAATACTTCATTTTCATTTTGGAAACACCAAATCTTAGCAGAGCATATTTTTGAAAAGCTCCTATCTGATGTTTATCATCTAACAAATTCATTACTGCTTACAGGTACTTTAATTTTGGTGTTTCTTTTACAGTAGTGCAGTAGTGAAACTGAAAGTTTGCCATAGCCCGAAATAGCTATGGACCTATGAATGAAATTCTGAAGCTGTATCAGTGGTAAGCCCGTTGGGGGGGGGGGGGGGGCACTCAGTATATATTGTGCGGTGGGTATGTGCCGCAGAGAAGACCCCCATTTTTACACTCAAATTTCTGTTCCAAAACATACCATTTTTTTCTTGTTGAGAAAAAGAAGAGAGAAAACCGTTCCAAAGCACTGCTTTTTTCATTCCGTCGTTCCGGCTGTTCTGGCTCGCACTGGCCTGTTTCAAAGAATATCATTTTTGGTAAAAAGTTGAAAGCAAGTTTCATTCCAGGTGCTTAAGGAGAATGAAACCATGGGGAAAAGAGAGGATATAGAGAAGCAATTTCAATTAAAAAATCCATCAAAATTAGTTACGAAATGAGAAAGTTATGAAAGTTTGAAAAATCTCGATTTACTTTCTATGGCGATCCTCAAATTGGCAATGTTGCTTCAAAGTGACAGGTTTAGTAGTACAACTCTCCATGTTTTGCACACAAAATTCCTTTTTCCCCATTATCTTTCAAGCCTCAAGGTGCAGCTTGTCTCCTTAGCTCAAGATATATCATGGGAAAATGTATTTGACACAACATATGTTGAGTTCAAGAGTTCAAAGACAAGCAGCATCTTCAGAGATAATGGAGAAAATATGAAATTTTGTGTACAAAACATATTGAGAGTTGTACTACTAAACCTGCCATTTTGAAGCAATAATTCTTCATGTAAGGACAAATGTTGCACTAAATTCCTTTCGAATCACGTGTATTAAAGAGTGGAACCAATTACCCGCAGACATTAAGGACAGTACCACTCTTACTAGATTCAGACTTTTGTGTAAATCATATCTGTTAGATAGAAATAGATTGCCAGCATTACTTTGTGTACTATTAGTATTATAGTGAGGATTAGCCAGTCAGCCTGTGTATGCGTGTGTGTGTGTGCGTGTGTGTGGGTGTGTGCGTTGTGTGTGTGTGTGCATGTGTATGTGAACTTGATGCGTACAGCACGATTAGCCGCTCATGGCTGGGGGGGGGGGGGGTTAGGGGGGTTATGTTTTTAGTGATTAAGCTTTTTCCCTTGTAAATATGTTCTAAAGTTACATAACCTTGCCATTTCCTTGCAATCAGTTTTGTACATTATCATGTTCTTTTATAAATGTTCTTCTCGATCTCGGTTGGCGGACTTTGGGATCTGCTTGTTTTGGGGATCTGCGCGCGTGTGACTGGATCGTATCCATAGAGTTGCATCCATGTAACTCTATGATCGCATCTTATTATCTTCCATGTTTTGAGCATGCGCAGATCCTTGAAACACGTTGGTCTCTTTGCTGGTCCGCCGGGATCGAGAGGTCCATCCTTCTCAGGGGCCCCACTCACAAGCATAGCTTTTTGGGGTCCCAATTTGCATCATGTTTGTGCGTCATGATTGCTATGTCTGGTGTTTTTTAATAAATTGAATTGAATTGAAAAAAAAAAAAGAAAGAAAAAAAAAATGCCAATTTGAGGATCACCATAGAAAGTAAATTGAGACTTTTCAAACTGTCCTAACTTTTTCATTTCGTAACCGATTTTGATGGAACTTTTTTTAAATTGCTTCTCTCTATCCTCTCTTTTCATTAAAATGGATATTTCCCCAGGGTTTCATTCTCCTTTAATTCCTCCGGGCTTTCCCCATTGCTTCCAATGCGGTTCCAATCCACCCCAGGGAATTCAGTTTTCATTCATGCTGAGCGCATGCATGCGAATCAACCCCATTTAATATGAATACACACACCATACACTTGCCATGACACACAGCGTATTTAGATTGTAGCTAATGGGAGCTTATGGGAACCAGTTCTTAGCATCATATAAATTTATATTGTAATCCAGTTCCAAAGACCCCCTTTTTCCAAAATGTTAGTAGTTCCGAAGACCATCCTTTTCATGATACGCTCGTTCCGAAGCCCCCTTTTTGTCTTAACCTGAAGTCCTGAACGTTACTTTCAAACTTAAATGTTAAAACTGTCACTATTTTTTCAGGAGCATCTTGTGCTGGTGGAGTTGACTGGAGTGCTTGATTATCAGTACTTTGCCAAATCGGACAATGTTTGCAAGTTCTTGGTAAGCAAAACAATATTGTCATTAATTGTGACTGGCTAGAAAGAAACTTGAAGGGAAATCCAACCTTGATAGCAAGTTGATGTGAATGAAAGCAGAGAGAAGAAAGAGAC